>BPTQ01000005.1:142612662-142710351 GCA_019973895.1 Chrysanthemum seticuspe | reverse complement strand
TCCGTAAAAGGGAAAATGGACTGAGAAGTCTAAGAGTTAAAGGAAAACGTTACTTCGATAAACAAGCAATAAAAACAATGCTCACTGGAAATAACTAAGTTTATTGAGTAACTTTACTGCAAATTGGAAAAGTAAAAGAAGATCTTTTGAAAGTAAAAGGAAAACATTACGTAAATGATCCAAAACTTCTACTTTGCAAACTCTTAAGACTTTTAGATTTCCTCCTCCGTAATCCCTCGGACAGTATAACAAGCAAACTGGGAAATTAACTCTCTAAACCCGAAAGTTGAAAGACTAACACAACGTTACTCGAACTTAGACAAGTAGTGCAAACAATTAAACTTTTTGACGTAGTTTGAGACCTCGTAGATTCCTACAGAACTATAAACTTCAAAACTGTAAAAGAAATTCTACAACTATAAAATCAACATTTAATTTTACGAGTTGAAGATCAAATCTTTTTACAAATTGGTTTAACAGCACTAGTAGGTCAAGTTAAAAGAGCAAATCAAGTCTTAATCAAAAAAGTTCGAGTTACTGTGCTAGTACCCTCTGAAAGTCCCGTTGTCTATTAAGTACTTTAACTCTTCGTAATTATCTTGTTAAACATCGTCACTTTTTGTGTAGAACTCGTTATGTAAGTCTTTAGTCCAAGAGTAAATCACATACGTTCAAGAAGGAGAGTTAGAGTAATATAAAATCACGAGCGAGTATCAGTGATGAAAATTGAACTGGATGATCACGACAATTTGGTTAAACATTTTTCTAAACTAGAAGTTGAGCATTTTAATTTACAACTAAAATATCAACATCTTAAAGAAAATGTCAAAACTTCAAATATCAAGACATCCTTAGATGCTCCAGAGTTTGATGCAGTTTTTCAAATTAACAAACGTGATGAACAGATTCAAGCTCATTGCAACACAATCAGAAAGTTGAAAGCCCAAATCTCTCAATTAAAGGGTCAAACGAACAATATGACAGGCTCCCTAATGCCTCCTCCTTTAGATTTTCAGAATTCTCAAACGTTTCATCTTCAAAACCTAGTAAATGCATTACAAAAGGAAAATGAAAGTTTTCTAGAAGAAAATGAAAAGGTTAAACGTCATTTCAATGAGTTATTTGAATCAATAAAGGTCACTCGTAACAAAAATAACGAACAAATAGCTTCATTGCAAAAGGAAATTGAGAATCTGAAGAGTCAGGTAAAAGGGAAAATGCCAATGACCAATGGGGAGAATGGTGTATCAAAGGTTCACTCTTGTAATAAATATGCTTTGTCTGTGAAATATGTCCCTCCTCATCTCAGGAACAACAAACTTGTTGTTCAAACATACTTCTCATCCCTTAAGGATTGCCTAGAATGTCTGCGTGAGATTGTTGAAGAGGATAAGTTAGAGAAACCTCATGATAATGCAATTGGACATGCATGCTTATTTGCCAAACGTTCTCAAGAAATCCTAGAATGCTTGTTCACAATATGCCCAAAGTCCTTAGGTGAGAGAGTTAATCCTTTGATTCCATGTTCGATGCCTAATGCCAAGTATGATATTCATTCGATGCCCAATGTCTTGAATGTGAACCTTAGTGTGCCTTTAAGTAGTTCGGATTCCAGATCTGTCAATGCTATGAAAGAGAACTCAAGCGTGCCTTCTAGGAGTACAAATCCCAGCACTTCTAGTTTTAAGAAAGTGAACCTTAGTGTGCCTGCATGTAGTTCAGATCCCAGCACATCTAAACAGGTGATGCAAAGAATAGTAAAACCAACTAATGTTCCCATTCCCTCTACAGGAGTAATCAGTGACATTAAAGGGAGCAGGTCAAAGTCTCAAGACAATACAAGGAATGATAGGACCTCGCAAGCTAAGAATGTGCACTGGAAAAGAGTAGAAGAACAATCTAGGAACTTTAAGTTTGAACCGAATAAAACGAATCGTGTTGATTCTAGTATTAGCCATAGGCGTGCTGTAATTAATTTGAATTCTGATACTATTTGCAAACCTTGTATTGATGTCTGCTTGAATTCTGTTTCTAATCATGAATGTGGTGTTAATGTTTTGCCTCATGATGTTAATTGTCCAGTTAATATTGTTAATGCTAAAATTCATGCTAAGAAGGCTAAAAGGCAAAAACGTAAGAAAGTCAGAAAACAGTGGAAACCCACAGGAAGAACATTTAGTAAGATAGGCTATTATTGGATACCTGTTGGTCATAAGACTAATCAGACAATGCCCACTAGAAAATGGATGCCTACTGGTAGAACTATTCCCTTAAGAAGTGAGCACACTGTGAACAGGGCTAATACAGACACTAGTACTGCATCTATTCACAATGATTCCATTGCCTTATTTTCTGATATGAATGCTTCTATTTCTGATGTGGGTGTTCCAACCATTGTTACTAACCAAATGGAACCCATTCTTGCATGGGGATCCCAATTATCCAGTTATCCATTCTTGTCTTTGTTCAACTGCAGATCGTTCAAATCGTTCTATGGTACCTGGACTCAGGCTGTTCCAAGCATATGACTGGCGACCGGTCACGGCTCATGAACTTCGTGAGCAAATTCATCGGGACAGTTAGATTCGGGAATGATCATTTCGGTGCTATTATGGGTTATGGAGACTATGTTGTTGGCAAAAGTGTTATCTCCAGGGTTTACTATGTAGAAGGTCTTGGTCACAACTTGTTCTCTGTTGGTCAATTCTGCGATTCTGATCTCGAAGTAGCCTTCAGAAAACATACCTGCTTCGTTAGAGAACTTTATGGTAAGGAACTCTTAAGAGGTTCACGTGGTTCAAATCTATACACCATCTCTATCGAAGATATGATGAAGTCTTCTCCAATTTGCTTGCTGTCAAAGGCTTCTAAAACAAAGTCATGGTTATGGCATCGTCGTCTCAATCACCTGAACTTCGACACCATCAATGATCTCACCAAAAAGGACTTAGTTGTAGGTGTACCTAGACTCAAGTACGAAAAGGATCATCTTTGTTCAGCATGTCAATTGGGAAAAAGCAAGAAGTATGCCCATAAACCCAAACCTACTAACTCTGTCACAGAAGTTCTTCATATGATTCATATGGATTTATGTGGACCAATGAGGGTGCAGAATATCTTTGGGAAGAAATGTGTGTTAGTTGTGGTTGATGATTACTCTAGATTCACCTGGGTCAAGTTCTTAAGGACAAAGGATGAAACTCCTGATATCATCATCAAACTCATCAAACAGCTGCAGGTTCGACTTAACAAAACCGTCAGAATTATCAGAACAGACAATGGAACTGAGTTTGTCAACAAACAACTTAGTGAATTTTATGAAAGCGTTGGAATCAGCCATCAAAGAAGTGTTCCACGAACTCCTCAACAGAACGGTGTAGTTGAAAGACGAAATCGAACTCTTGTAGAAGCCGCTAGAACAATGCTGATTTACTCAAAGGTTCCAATGTTTCTCTGGGCTGAAGCTATTGCCACTGCATGCTACACACAAAATCGTTCCCTGATTCACACAGTTCATGGAAAAACTCCATATGAACTTGTCCACAACAGAAAACCTAATCTCTCTTTCCTTCGTGTATTTGGTGCATTGTGTTATCCAACTAATGAGGGTCAAGACTTAGGCAAACTTAGAGCTAAAGCAGACATTGGAGTATTTGTAGGGTATGCACCAAACAAAAAGGGATATCGAATCTACAACAAAAGAACCCGAAATATCATGGAAACAATTTACGTTACGTTTATTGAGCTGACCGGTCAAATGGCTCCTGGACAAACCAGTTCAGGACTCGCAGTTCAAAACAGTCCCATTGGTTCATCCCTTGTTCCAAACTCTTCTCAAGAAACTCCATATGTACCTCCATCTGAAGATGATTTAAAGAAATTGTTTGATCTTATGTTTGATGAACTTTATGATCCAAGTACTAATGAGGTGTCGATTCCTACTACAGAGGCTGCTCATATTCCTGTGAATGAAGTCAATCCCTCAGTCTCAACATCTTTAAGTCAAGAAGCGCTTGCTGCTGATCCTTCAGTCTCATCAACAAATCATCATTCTTCAAATGTACATCATGGAAATGTTTCTGGCATCAATGATGAAGTTAATCCCTTTGCTACTCCTGAAGATGCTCCATTTGAAAACATATTTGCTCCTGAATCTTCATCAGAACCATCTTCTTCAGGAGGCATCGACTCTGCTACTTCAGTCCCTCAACAACTACCACATGAACACCTCAGAAAATGGACTCACGATCATCCATTAGACAACATCATAGGAAATCCTTCTCGTCCGGTATCCACTCGTAAACAGCTTGCTACTGATGCCTTATGGTGCTTCTTTAACTCTGTACTCTCAAATATCGAACCTAAAGATGTTAAAACTGCTATGAATGAAGACAGCTGGTTCAATGCCATGCAAGATGAAATTCATGAGTTTGATCGATTAGATGTATGGGAATTAGTACCAGCTCCAGATTATGCTATGATCATTGCTCTTAAGTGGATCTTCAAAGTGAAGCTTGATGAGCATGGTGATGTTTTGAAAAATAAGGCTAGGTTAGTAGCTAAAGGTTATCGTCAAGAAGAAGGTATTGACTTTGAAGAATCTTTTGCTCCAGTTGCTCGAATCGAGGCAATCAGAATCTTTTTGGCTAATGCTGCTAGTAAGAACATGGTTGTCTATCAGATGGATGTGAAGACGGCATTTCTGAACGGAGACCTTAAAGAAGTCGTCTACGTCAGCCAACCTGAAGGATTTGTAAATCAAGAGCATCCTACTCACATTTATCGTTTGAAGAAGGCTCTTTACGGTTTAAAGCAAGATCCAAGGGCATGTTATGATACGCTGTCAAAGTTTCTTCTATCAACCGGATTTAGCAAAGGAGCAGTTGATCCAACATTGTTTACCAGGAAGTCAGGCAAACATTTAATTCATGTTCAAATTTATGTTGATGATATTATTTTTGCCTCGACAGACCCAATGAAATGTGATCGTTTTTCAAATGAAATGAGTTCAAAATTTCAAATGTCAATGATGGGACAAATGTCATTTTTCTTGGGATTACAAATTTCGCAAAGTCCCGGAGGCATTTTCATAAATCAATCTAAATATGCAACTGAGATCTTAAAGAAATTTGGATTTGATTCAAGTGACCCTGTTGACACTCCCATGATTGATCGAACCAAACTAGATGAGGACCACTCAGGGATCATGATTGACCAAACAAAATATCGTAGTATGATTGGATCCCTGATGTACCTCACAGCTAGTAGACCAGACATCTTGTTCGCTGTTTGCATGTGTGCTAGATAACAGGCTAAGCCTACTAAAAAGCACCTTGAAGCAGTTAAACGGGTCTTTAGGTATCTCCAAGGAACCATCAATATGGGTCTTTGGTACCCGAAGGACACCGACATGTCACTAACAGCCTATGCAGATGCTGATCATGCAGGGTGTCAAGATACTCGTCGAAGTACATCTGGAGGTGCTCAGTTTTTGGGTGATAAGCTTGTGAGCTGGTCTTAAAAGAAGCAAATGAGTACTTCTATTTCCTCTACAGAGGCTGAATACATAGCCATGTCATCTTGTTGTGCTCAAATCTTATGGATGAGATCTCAATTATCTGACTATGGCTTTGAATTCAACAAAATCCCTCTGTACTGTGATAATAAAAGTGTTATTGCTCTCTCATGCAACAACGTTCAACACTCAAGAGCAAAGCATATCGACATTCGACATCATTTCATCAGGGAACAAGTGGAAAAAGGTGTGGTGGAACTCTATTTTGTGAGGTCTGATTATCAGTTAGCAGACATCTTCACCAAAGCTCTTCCAAGAGAACGTTTTGAGTTTATTCTTCCACATCTTGGCTTGAAAAGCCTTCAACCAGAAACACTCAAATGTCTTCAGGAGGAAGACGAGGAGTAAAGGTCTATCTTCATCTATCTCTTGTATATATCTATTCGAAAAACAAAATACAAAATTATAAAACCTTCAAAAATCAAATAGAAAAATATAAAACCTTCAAAGAATGACACGGGACTTTAGATGTTGTTCGAATTTAAAAACAAAAAAAAAAAAAAAAAAAGAAAAAAAAAATCAAAAAAATTATTTTGGGAGAAAGAGAAACAATGGTTTATTGTCACTTCAGGCAGTAACCCGCTTTTCAAAGAAAGAACAGCGCCATACTTTATCATGTTTTCAAAATTCCATGCTCTGATTCTATAAACATTTATCTGCTGAAAACTAACTGCTTTGAAAAATAACTCGGACTCTATTTTTGATAATCATCTGGACTTATTTGTCAAAATATCAATCTCTCAATCAACAACCTATGTCATTGATTGGGGGGGGGAGAATGATTTCAATTAAATTAAAAAGTTATTTGGCATTAAATTGTTTTCAAAAGATATTCATGCATGTTTTAAAATCCGATCCTTATCAGTTAAAACGCTTTCATAATCAAGTCACAATTCTCCTCAAAAGCTTTCAAAATCAATTTAAATCTATAAGAGATCACAAATCTCAAATGATTTGATAATTGTGATCGGGGGAGAATTTGTGATTTAAATTGGACTTAAACCGAGGATTCGGTAAATGGTTTTACAAGGATGTACATGTTATCCTCCCCGCATGTGACAAACAATTTCAAATTTTCCATTCACATGTTGAGGGGGAGCATCTATCTTACACCTATGATTTGAAACGTGATCATTTATCTCAATGTGCAGGTTCCCTCTAGTATGTGCAAAACTCCTTTCAAACCTTGAGGCACATATTGAGGGGGAACAAAATTATGAAAACCTCATCCTTCCCCAAAATGCTTTATCTACTTGTCTTGATTAGGGAAGTGATGTTGGTATCTTTTAGAAAATGGTAATCAAAGAAGTTACTTCTTTCTCTTGCCTCCATGTGCAAAACGATTTCAAATATTTGATGCACATGTTGAGGGGGAGTTCTCGTTCTAAAAATATCAAAAACAATTCAGGTACAAAATGCTTTGATAATACATCTTAAGTATCTGGATTGATTTTCAAATGGTTTTCAATTGGTTCCAATGGCAGATGAACAATACCAAATAGACCGACCAACTTTACTTTATGTACGGTGATATAAGGATGATAACGTTAGGTATTGGTTCCCATGATCCGCCAGAACCGGAGGGATCTACCCAGGGACAATCCACTAGTTAGTGTAGAAGTCCTTAGGTATGATGATAAAAGGAGAAAAGTGAGATATGGGAAGAGTGCGGACTGAGGCAGAGCAAGTACTGGAACAAACCCAACAAGGTTCTTGCAATGAAGTCTCGGTAAGCACTGAAGGGGTTGAAGAATTAAAAAGAATTGAATGAGAAAAGGGTGAAAACAAATAGTCCTCCATTTATTCAACTTTAGGGCAGAAACCGGGTTCAATTCATATGCTACTGATGGTAACATCGGTATTGAAGACAAGACGTCATGGACCCAGTGACGCACTGGACTTCAACTTTCCAAACCACTCAATATCCTCTTAAAAGGACTTGTTTCATTCTCACGGGGAACCAACATTATCTATCGACTTTCTCATTGAGATTGTTGATATTGAAGAAGGAGACCCTCTCCCTAGTCTCCGGCACAGGATCCAAATATGCACATATTGAGTCTAGAGCCACGAGATCATCAATAAATCTCATTAGGACACTTTCAATGAATACTCTCTGTTTCACACAATGTGGAAAGAGATATTATATCTTGAGTCCTACGCATTATCCTTGAGGTTTTGCCAGAACATCCGAGTGATATGTGAACATATTCACAGTGAAGATGGAAAACCTTATGGAGCCAACATCAAACAAGCTCCTGGTAGGTGGCATGTGAGATCTATTATATAGATCAACCATGTGACAACTGAACAGAAACAATGGGGCGATTCAATCTCTTGAATCAATCCTGGTTCAGGTTATGGATTGACGGATACCTTTGAAAAACCGGTCTTTGTGCTTAATAACTCTTTTCTTTAGCACATCGACCGTGTACTAATTTTTCAAATCAAAAGGTGTTTTTATGATTGATAATTGATTTTCAATAAAACCTTCGTTGTATTGCAAAACAATTTCTATTGAGCAATACACTATTGTTTTTCAAATCTCTTTTCACCAATCAGTGGACTTAAATTCGCTGGTTCACCCACTACGTGTTGTCTTCTTTGAGACGTTCCGGTTTGAGAACAGCTAGAGCAGCTGCGAAACCCTGTCAAGGAAATTCTTCGGAATCATACCTGATCACAGGCAGTAGATGTACTGATCAACGGGGAACCGTGGGCCGTGTACCTCAATTCAACTAAAGTGGTCAAAGACACTTTTGTACTCTTTATTGCTAACTGTTGTATGCAGGTACGACCGACGTTTGCAGCTGATCTGAATGAAGCGGTCAATCCATAGCCGCATGCTCACACAATACATTCATCTCTCAAGAAATCATGATAAGTGCATCAATGACTCTGATATTTTCACTCCATGCTTCTGCTACGCTGCTGCCAATATCATGAATCAACGAAAGCTTCCGCTACTCTGATGAGAAGATATCATGATCCAGAATGTTAGCATGTCGGTCCAAAAGTCACAACATCACATAATACCAACACCACAATGGACGTCTCAGAGATTTTTTATAGCTGATGATCTCAAAAGCTGGCTCTAAATTATTATCACGTGGATCAGTAAAAGACCTCCACTTGGATTAACCAAACATGCAATGAGAAGAATCAATGACTATGAGCTTCGGAGCAAAGTACTACATCAAGAATGCAAGAACAATTTTAGTGTAATATCTGTTTGTATTCAATGTAATTTTAGTACATGATTGAGGTGACCTCCCTTAGGGGGAGATTGTTAGGAATTAGAAATTCCAGGTATTAAAGAGTCGGTCACCTCAAGTATATGTAATCGTTAGAAATCTCGTAGTCGTAGTTATTTTAAGCTAAGTAGAATTTAGTAAAGTAACACCGTGGAGGACGGACGGGTCTTTACCCACTGTATGCCTGATCCACAGCCCGTTGTGTGGCGTTTTATGTAAGACTATAAATACTCTCTACCTTGCAAGGTAGAGAGTTGGAGCTCATAATAGTATCTTTCACTTTCTCTCACTAAGCTCCCTAAACCTCTAACTTTCTCTCTCTAGAATTCCACTTATACGCCTACTTTGTGTTATGGTTTGATGTGTATGTGAAATTAAATATCCTACAATCCTAAGGTTGTTTGGTTTATAAAGAATAATTTGAATTAAGAAATTAAATTCTTGGTCACTTAGAAGACTAGGCATGCTCTTAAGGTTTTGATCAGCTCTAGGAGGATAATAAATGAATGCTAAAAGTGGTTAGAGAACCAAAAGGTGACTTGAATCTGAATATGGAAGCTGATTGAGGCTCTCTGCAGCTACGGATCCCGCTGATCCCTCTCAGCAGGGATCCGCCTGGTTAAAGACCAAGGATCCGGCTATCAGACAGGTTTTAGGTGAAATGATTATGCTTTTGTAAGGTTTATTATCAATGGATTTCGAGGTTTTGACTTAATTTTAAATTCTTTAGCAGTTGGATATCTCAAATCCTCAACCATAACAAGTAATGGTGCTTAATAATGGTTTTGGCCAAGAAAATTGACCTTGGGTAGTCTAACTATATGTTTAACAAGGATTCCATTTAATTTGATGTGGAGAAATGGTGATAACAAGTCCTAGAAGTCAGATGATGTCCTAAGAGGAATTTACTAAAATCTTTAAAAATAAAGAGAAATGAAAAACTAATTTTTGAGCCTAATTTTGAGTCAAAGGTGATTGAGATTAATTTGCTAAAATTAAAAGATATACCTAACTAAGTGCTATCAAATGTGATAGATGATGTGTGAGTGTTGGAGCGGAATTATTGTGAGTTTTGACTAGTTGACAAATCAAAAACATAAAAAAAATATCCTAGATAAGCCACGAATGAGGGTGAGGTTTTCAATTATTTGAGGAAGACTTAGTTGGCTCTAGTATCTTATGTTTGACTTGGTTGAGGTGATCTAGTAGACTATTTAGATGTAGCCAAATCTGTATTGTGTATCAGATGCCACGGATCCCGCGGTTCCCTTATGGGAGGGATCCGGCTAGTTCAAAAGCTGGGATCCGCCAACTGCAGATCAGAGAGCTTTCAGGAAATGTGCAACTTTGCACTTTATAGTAAATGCTTTTCCTAGTTGTTTCTATGAGGACTAAATGCAAGTTCACAACTAATATAATGTACATCAAAGGAGGAAGAGCCAAAATTCCTAGAATGAGTGACGACGACCACTAAAGGAGTCGTAAAATCTCATTTTCCAAACACCTAAGTTAGGATTGTTTAGTGCCAAGATATGGCAATACCTACATACTACGAGCATAGTTTAAAGTGTTTACAAGCCATTGTTTGAAATTGTTCATCATACATTTGAGTTCTAAGACCTTACCTTTCTTCTCCTCCTTCACTTCTTCACCCGTCCTCCACTCTTTATCGAACTATCTTCACTTCTTCTTCCTCAAGAAATTGGCAAAGCATTTGAAGATTCCCTTGGTTTGTTGCCATTCGGGTGATTCATTAGGGATGTTTGGCAATTGGTTAATGTAGTCCAAGGGGTCAAGATTGATATTTTCAAGTGGGTTGCTACTACTCCCTTCACCTTCACCTTCTCCTTGCCTTTCCCTCTCGTCCGAGGAATCCGTGGGTGGGTGTAGCCTCTTGCCTTCCACCATAAACCTTGTTGTTCTACCCTCGGTTAATGGTACCATAACCTTATTGCAAAAGCTATGATCCAAGGATTGTGGAGAAGGGTATAATGCAAAGATGAATTTCGCAAGCCGGGTTAGAAGCATTGCATATGGAAGCACCATTTTGTCCATGCTTCTCACACTTGCCATTCTCTTGATCATGTAGTAGGCAATGTTGAAGCGGGTCTCGGTCACAAGACAATAGATCATGAAGCTTAGACATGCGTTAGGGTGATCCTTGTTTCCTACTAGACACACCACATTCTCCCTTATCACAACTTCCCATTTTCTATATAATGCATACATCTCCCGGTTAAGTCAAAGATTTGTAAAATCCCGTAGAATTTAAACATGTCTTCCGTTGCTGATGATGTGCAAGCTGCAGGATCTGATACTCGTCCTCTCATGCTTGATAGAACTGACTATGAATCTTGGTCACAAAGAATCAGGCTGTACTGCTTAGGAAAGGAGAATGGGGATAACATCCTTAAGTCAATTGATGAAGGACCTTATCAGGTTGAGACCACAAGAGACTTAATTGATACTGCAGCAGATGGTACAATGATCTTTGGATTAGACAGACCAAAGACATATGATGAGTTGAGTGATAAGGAGAAAAAGAGATTTGATGCTGACATCAGGGCTTCTAACATCATACTTCAGGGTCTTCCAAAAGATATCTACAAGCTGATCAATCACAACACAGAAGCCAAGGCGGTTTGGGATAATGTCAAGATGCTTCTCTCGGGTTCTGAATTGACTATAGAAGATAGAGAATCACAGCTGTATGATGAATTTGAGCACTTTAAGATGAAACCCGAAGAAAGTGTCTATGAATATTATGTGAGATTCCACAAGCTGGTGAATGATATGAGGAATATCAAGATGACTATGCCAAACATTCAGCTGAACTCAAAATTTGTGAACAACATGAATCCTGAATGGCACAAATTTGTCACTTCTGTGAAGCTTACCAAAGGATTAAAGAACACAAACTATGAGCAATTGTATGCCTTCCTTCTTCAGAATGAGAAACATGCTATGTTTGAACGACAAATTCTTGATCAGTTCAAATCTCAACCAGGAGAAACAAGCTCATCAAATGATTCAACTGCATTCTACTCCAATGTAGGAATTACTACCAAAGCATCACAAGTCATACCCACTGGAAATGGTAACCACAAGCCCGTTCCTGACTCTGGATATAAGCAACCTGATTCTGACGCAGTCATGGAGCACTTTATCAATAAATTGGCTCTTATGGTTAAACAAAACTTAACCTTCTCTCCACATACCAACAGACTTCACACTAACAATGAAATCAGGACTGCATCCAATCTACACAACCATGCTTTGGTCAGAGATGGAAAGGTTACAGTACAACCAGTTCAAGAAAGACAGTAGAACAAGGAAGAGGTGGAGCTGATGGTGGATATGTGGGAAATCAGAATCGTGGAAGGAATATTGTTCAGGGTCAATTAAAACCAATCAAGTGCTACAACTGTAGTGGAGAAGGACACATTGCTAGGAACTGCACTCAACCAAAACGTCCTCAAAACGCAGAATACTTCAGGGACAAGATGTTGCTGGTTCAAGCACAAGATAATGGTGCAATGTTGAATGAAGAGGAGTTGCTGTTCTTGACTGATGGTAATGCTAGAACATACGATGCTGATGTGGACGAGCAACCAGTGCATGGTGCTACTCAGAACAATCCCAACGCTTTTCAAGTTGCAGACTGTGATGCATTTGACTCAGACGTTGATGATGAACCATATGCACAAACTATCTTCATGGCTAATATCTCTCCAATGACCTCTTCATCTCAAGGAGCCAGTCCATCCAAGGAATCCATCATTAAAGAGGTACTCAAACTATGTGATGTGGTTGATGAGCAAAAGATTCACCATGAAGTACAATCTACTGAAGTCATTGAATCAGATATTGAAAATATAGGAAATAACAATGTTATCCCATATGATCAATATCTGAAACAAGATGACAGTATTATTGTACCTATTGATGAATCTTCTGCAATTAACAATGAATGCATGCCAGATGAATACACTGCATTTGTGCCTGATGATTCCTTGACCACTGAACTCAATACCTATAAGGAACAAGTTGCTATTTATGAACAGCGTGCTAAGTTTGAGTTAACTACCCGTGAGCAGGATATGGATAACCAAATGCGTACAATTATTAGAAAAAGTAATTTTAGAGAAGAAGTATTAAAACAAGAGTTAAACTCCTTACAAGAAAAGCTTTCTAAAACTGCTAAGCAAAAACAAGAACTTCAAGAAAATGTGAAAATGCTTAAGCAAGAATTCAATGCTAAGGAATCAAAACTTTTGAATGATTTTTCCAATCTAAAAACTTTGAAAAACAAACTTGAGAATAAGTTGTACGTACAAGGGAATACCATTCAGACTGCTCACATGATCACTAAGCATAGAGTCTTAAGCGATAAGCATAGCATTCCACTTGTTGAGGAACCAAGTCCAGAGGTTATTAAAAAGGCTTAAACTGCTCATAAGGTACTTTATGATGGTAATGAAATCCTTAAGCCTAGGCAGAAACCTAGTTGCGTTGAGTGCACTGAGGAAGATAAGAAATCAGATGAAGTCACTAGGGAGAAAATGAACAAGAAGCTAGATAATCCTGAGTGTAAAAAGAATAACATAACGATCAAACCTCATGATTACACTAAGGAAAACTGGATCTCCTTAAATAAGTTTAAGCCTCAGACACTTCTAACTCCCGAACAAGTGTTTTGGAAAATGGATTTAGATAAGCAAAAAGCAGAGAATCTTGTTGTTACTAACCCTCCCCTTAGGAAATTGCCAAAAGCAACTGTGTATCCTCCCAATACACCAATGAACCTAGTTCCTAGATCTATTGCCATTAATAGCAGGACCTTAATCAGCCTATATGTTGTTTATCAGCTGTTTGTTGATTTTGAGAAAACGTGTAAGAAGAGAATCACACCTACAGGGATAACTGAGGGGGAAAGGGGCTTTGAGCAAACCAAAGAATGTTATTTAACCGAGGTCATGCCTTTCTTCAAACAATTAAAAGGTCAATTTGAGATTCTTAAAATTGGAATTAATTCTGATATTAAAGAAATGGAAAAGGAATTTGATGCGATGATTGTTGAGGTTAGTGACTATGAGCGAGAACTAAAATATAATGAGATTGAGAGGAAGAACTTGCATACCTTGAATGAGAATCTTATTTCTGAATGTATTGCTCAAGATATGTTTTACACTGCTACAAATTGTTCCATTAATGCTTCTCAATTTCCTGAATTATCTGTTGCTCTGAAAGTCTCCCATGATCGTGTCATTGAGCTTGAAAAAACTAACTCTAAACTGCATAATAAGGTTGAACAGGATGATCATGATAACCTGGTAAAACAGTTTTCTAAATTGGAAGTTGAGCATCTTGCTTTGCAATTAAAATATCAACATCTGAAAGAAAATGTTAAAACCTCAAATATCAAGACATCCTTGGATGTTCCTGAATTTGATGCAGTTTTTGAAATTAGCAAACGTGATGAACATATTCGAGCTCACTGTAACACGATCAGAAAGTTGAAAGCCCAAATTTATCAATTAAAGGGTGAAATGAACAATGTGACTGGCTCCCGAATGCCTCCTCCTTTAGTTTCTCGGAACTCTCAAAATTTTCATCTTCAAAACTTGGTTAATGCTTTACAAAAGGAAAATGAGAGTTTTCTAGAAGAAAATGAAAAGGTTAAACGTCATTTCAATGAGTTATTTGAGTCAATAAAAGTCACTCGTAACAAAAATAATGAAAAAATAACCTCATTGCAAAACGAAATTGAGAATCTGAAGAGTCAGGTAAAAGGGAAAATGCCAATAACTAATGGGGAGAATGGTGCTTCAAAGGTGCAGGTCTGTAATAAATATGCTTTAACTGTGAAATATGTTCCACCTCATCTTTGGAATAACAAACTTGCCATTCAAACATATTTCTCATACCTTAAAGACAGCCTAGAATGTCTCCGTGAGATTGTAGAAGAGGATAAGTTAGATAAACCACTTGATAATGCAATTGGCCATGCATGCTTATATGCCAAACGATCTCAAGAACTTCTAGAATGCTTAATTACAATATGCCCTAAAACCTTCGGTGAGCAAGTCAATCCCTTGATACCTTGTTCTATGCCTAGTGCCAAGCATACAACTCATTCAATGCCCAATGTCATGAATGCGAACTCTAGTATGCCTAATATGCCTTCAAGTAGTTCAGATCCCAGCACATCTAAACAGGAAATGCAAAAATTAGTAAAACCAACTAATGTTCCCATTCCCTCTACAGGAGTAATCAGTGACATTAAAGCAAGCAGGTCAAAGTCTCAAGGCAATAGAAGGAATGATAGGACCTTGCAAGCTAAGAATGTGCATTGGAAAAGAGTAGAAGATCACCCTAGGAACACTATGTTTGAGTTGAATAAAACGAATCGTGTTGATTCTAGTATTAGCTATAAGCGTACTATAATTAATTCGAATTCTGCTACTATATGCAAACCATGTAATGATGTCTGCTTGGATTCTGTTGCTAATCATGAATGTGGTGTGAATGTTTTGTCTAGTGCTGTCAAATGCCCTGTTAAAATTGTAAATTCTAAAAATCATACTAAAAGGCAAAGACGTAAGAAAGTTAGAAAACAGTGGAAACCCACAGGAAGAACATTTAGTAAGATAGGTTATCAATGGATACCTGTTGGCCATAAGATTAATCAGTTCTGCCCTCAATCTGATAAGACAATGCCGTCTAGAAAATGGATGCCTACTGGTAGAACTATTTCCTTAAGAAGTGAACATACTTTGAATAGGACAAATACAGACACCAGCACTGCATCTATTCCTAATGATTCTATTGCTTATATTTCTGATGTGGGTGTCCCAATCACTGTTACTAACAAAATGGAACCCATTCTTGCATGGGGATCCCAATTATCCAGTTATCCATTCTTGTATGTGTTCAACTGCAGATCGTTCAAATCGTTCTGTGGTACCTAGACTCAAGCTGTTCCAAGCATATGACTGGAGACCGGTCGCGGCTCATGAACTTCGTGAGTAAATTCATCGGGACAGTTAGATTCAGAAACGACCATTTTGGAGCTATTATGGGTTATGGAGATTATGTGGTTGGTGATAGTGTAATTTCCAGGGTATACTATGTGGAAGGTCTTGGTCATAACTTGTTCTCTGTTGGTCAATTCTGTGATTCCGATCTTGAAGTGGCTTTTAGAAAACATACTTGTTTCGTTAGAGAACTTGATGGTGTGGAATTGTTAAGAGGAACTCGTGGTTCAAACCTATACACCATCTCTATTGAAGACATGATGAAGTCCTCTCCAATCTACTTGTTGTCAAAGGCTTCTAAAACAAAGTCTTGGTTATGGCATCGTCGTCTCAATCACTTGAACTTCGGCACCATAAACAACCTATCCAGAAAGGATCTTGTCAGAGGCTTACCCAGATTAAAATATGAAAAAGATCATCTCTGTTTAGCTTACCACTTGGGAAAAAGCACGAAATTTGCTCACAAACCAAAACCCACAAACTCAGTAATGGAAGTTCTTCATACCCTTCTTATGGATCTGTGCGGACCAATGAGAGTGCAAACGATAAATGGGAAGAAATATATTCTAGTAGTTGTTGATGACTACTCTCGATTTACTTGGGTTAAGTTTTTGAGGACAAAGGATGAAACTCCAGATGTCATCATCAAACTCATCAAACAGCTTCAGGTTCGACTCAACAATACTGTCAGGATTGTTCGAACTGACAATGGCACATAGTTTGTTAACAAAAACTTTAATTCAGTTTTATGAAAGTGTTGGAATCAGTCATCAAAGAGGTGTTCCACGAACTCCTCAACAGAACGGTGTTGTTGAAAGACGAAATCGAACTCTTGTGGAAGCCGCAAGAACAATGCTAATTTATTCAAAGGTTCCAATGTTTTTATGGGCTGAAGCCATTGCCACTGCTTGCTACACCCAAAATCGTTCCCTTATACACACCTCTCATGGAAAAACTCCATATGAACTAGTTCATAAACGAAAACCTGATCTCTCCCACCTTCGTGTGTTTGGTGCCTTGTGCTATCCAACAAATGACGGTCAAGACTTAGGAAAATTAAGAGCAAATGCAGATATTGGAGTTTTTGTTGGTTATGCACCAAACAAGAAGGGTTACAGAATCTACAACAAGAGAATCCAAAATATCATGGAAACAATTCACGTTATGTTCGATGAGCTGACCGGTCAAATGGCTCCTGGACAATCCAGTTCTGGCCCCGCACTTCAAAACAGTCCCATTGGTTCATCCCTTGTACCGAATTCATCTTCAGCAACTCCATATGTACCTCCATCTAAAGATGATTTGAAGAAATTGTTTGATCCAATGTTTGATGAACTTTATGAGTCAAGTACCAATGATCTGTCAAGTTCAACATCAGAGGCTGCTCTTATCCCGGTCAATGAAGTCAACCCCTCAGTTTCAATATCATTAAGTCAAGAAGCGCCTACTGCTGATCACTATGTCTTATCTGCAAATCATCAATCATCGAATGTACATCATGGAATTGTTTCTGGCACCAATGATGAAGTTAATCCCTTTGATACTCTCGAAGATGCTCCATTTGAAAACATCTTTGCCCCTGAACCAACACCTGAACCATCTTCATCAGGGGATATAAACTCTGCTACATCAGTCCTTCAACAACAACCACACGAACACCTTAGAAAATGGACACATGACCATCCATTGGATAACATCATTGGAAATCCTTCTCGTTCCATATCAACTAGAAAACAATTAGCTACTGATGCCTTATGGTGCTTCTTCAACTCAGTACTCTCCAAGATCGAACCAAAAGATGTTAAAACTGCAATGTTTGAGGACAGCTGGTTTAATGCAATGCAAGAAGAAATTCATGAGTTCGATCGTCTAGATGTATGGGAATTAGTACCAGTTCCAGATTGTGCAATGATCATTGCTCTCAAGTGGATCTTCAAAGTGAAGCTTGATGAGCACGGTGATGTTCTGAAAAATAAGGCACGGTTAGTTGCTAAAGGTTATCGTCAAGAAGAAGGTATCGACTTTGAGGAATCTTTTGCTCCTGTTGCACGCATCGAAGCAATCAGAATCTTCCTGGCTAATGTTGCAAGTAAGAATATGATTGTCTATCAGATGGATGTAAAGACGGCTTTTCTCAACGGAGATCTTAAAGAAGTCGTATACGTCAGCCAACCAGAAGGTTTTGTGAATCCAGAGCATCCTACTCATGTCTATCACTTGAAAAAGGCCCTTTACGGTTTGAAGCAAGCTCCAAGGGCATGGTATGATACGCTATCAAAGTTTCTTCTATCCACCGGATTCAGCAAAGGAGTAGTTGATCCAACATTGTTCACCAGAAAGTCAGGCAAACATTTAATTCACGTTCAAATTTATGTTGATGATTTTATTTTTTCCTCGACTGACCCTAATGAATGTGATCGTTTTTCTATGGAGATGGGCTCCAAATTTTAAATGTCAATGATGGGACAAATGTCATTTTTCTTGGGATTACAAATTTCACAAAGTCCCGGAGGTATTTTTATAAATCAATATAAATACGCTAATGAAATCTTAAAGAAATTTGGATTTACCTCTAGTGACCCTGTTGACACTCCTATGGTGGAGCGTACAAAACTGGATGAGGACCACTCAGGGATGATAGTAGATCAAACGAAATATCGTAGTATGATTGGATCCCTGATGTATCTCATAGCCAGTAGACCAGACATTTTGTTCGATGTATGCATGTGTGCTAGATACCAGGCTAAGCCTACCAAAAAGCACCTTGAAGCGGTTAAACGGGTCTTTCGGTATCTCCAAGGAACCATTAACATGGGACTTTGGTATCCGAAGGACTCCGGTATGTCTCTAACAGCCTATGCAGATGCTGACCATGCAGGATGTCAAGACACTCGTCGAAGTACTTCAGGTGCTGCTCAATTTTTAGGTGACAAGCTTGTAAGCTGGTCTTCAAAGAAACAAATGAGCACTTCCATATCCTCTACAGAGGCTGAATACTAGCCATGTCATCTTGTTGTGCTCAAATCTTATGGATGAGATCCCAATTATCTGACTATGGCTTTATATTCAACAAAGTTCCTATGTATTGTGATAACAAAAGTGCCATTGCTCTCTGCTGCAACAATGTTCAACACTCTAGAGCAAAGCACATCGACATTCGACATCATTTCATCAGGGAATAAGTTGAAAACAGTGTGGTTGAACTATACTTCGTAAGGACTGAATATCAACTAGCAGACATCTTCACCAAAGCTCTTTCTCGAGAACGCTTTGAGTTTATTCTTCCACGACTAGGCTTAAAGAGCCTTCAACCAGAAACACTCAAACGTCTTCAGGAAGACGTCGACGAGTAAAGGTGTTCGACTCTATCTATTATTTGTATATATCTTTTCAAAAACCAAATACAAAAATATAAAACCAACAAAACAAAAATAGAAAAATATAAAACTTTTCAAAATCCATAAAAATCAGAAAATCTTGAAAATCTTCAAAAATATTGTTTATTTATCATGTTTTTTTTTGTCGGCTCGATAACATCTACGGACTTTGAGGTGTCACTCAAAGAATGGCACGGGTCTCTAGATGAAGTTCGAATTAAAAAAAATGAGATGGAGAAAAATGGTGGTTTATTGTTATTTCAGGCAGTAACCCGTTTTCAAAGAAAGAACAGAGCCATGATATATCTGGTTTCTCAAATCTCAGGCTCTGATTCTATAAATACAATTTCTTACTATCTAATGAAAACTAATTGCTTTGAAAAATTACTTGGACTCTATTTTTGAAAATCATCTGAACTTAACAGTTGTCATAAATATCTATCTCTCAATCAACAACCTATGTCATTGATTGAGGGGGAGAATGATTTTTCAATTAAATAAAAAAAAATGTATTTTTCAAACAATGGTACCAGACCGTGGTTATTATTAAGTTTTCAAAAGATATTCAAGCATGTTCAATCTTTGGAGTCTAAAGTCTCAAAATTCGATCCTTATCAGTTAAAAAGTTTCTCAAGATCAAGTCACAATTATCCTTAAAAGCTTTCAAAATCAATTTAAATCTACAGAGATCACAAATATCAAATGATTTGATAATTGTGATCAGGGGAGAATTTGCGATTTAAATTAGATTTAAACTGATAATTCGATAAATGGTTTTATAAGGGTGTACAAGCTCTCCTCCCCTCATGTGACAAACGATTTCAAATTTTCCATGCACATGTTGAGGGGGAGCATCTATTTTAAACCTCAAATTATTGAAACGTGACTGAATTGTCTCTAAGTGCAGGTTCCCTCTAATATGTGCAAACTCTTTCATGTTTCGAGGCACATATTGAGGGGGAGAAAAGTTTATAAAAACCTCATCCTTCCCTTATATGCTTTATCTTCGTGTTTTGATCAGGGAAGTGATGTTGATATCTTTTAGAATATGGTAATCAAAGAAATTAATTCTTTCTCTTGCCTCCGTGTGCTAAAACAATTTCAAATATATGAAGCACATGTTGAGGGGGAGCTCTTATTCTAAAAATATAAAAAACAATTCAGGTACAAAATGCTTTGATAATATATCACAAGGATCTGGATTGATTTTCAAATGGTTTTCAATTGGTTCCAATGGCAGATGAACAATACCAAATAGACCGACCAACTTTACTTTATGTATGGTGATATAAGGATGATAAGGTTAGGTATTTGTTCCCATGATCCGCCAGAACCGGAGGGATCTACCCAAGGACAATCCACTAGTTAGTGTAGAAGTCCTTAGGTATAATGATAAAAGGAGAAAAATGAGATATGGGAAGAGTGCGGACTGAGACAGAGCTAGTACTGGAATAAACCCAACAAGGTTCTAGCTATGAAGTCTCGGTAAGCACTGAAGGGGTTGAAGAATGAAAAATAATTGAATGAGAAAAGGGTGAAAAGAAATAGCCCTCCATTTATTCAACCATAGGGCAGAAACCGGGTACAATTCATATGCTACTGATGGTAACATCGGTATTGAAGACAAGACGTCATGGACCCAGTGACGCTCTGCACTATAGCTTCCCAAACCATTCAAGTTTCTTTTATAAGGGCTTGTTTCATTCTCACGGGGAACCTACATAATCTATCGACTTTCTCTTAGAGATTGTTGATATTGAAGAAGGAGACCCTCTCCCTAGTCTCCGGCACAGGAACCAAATATGCACAAATTGAGTCTAGATCCACGAGATCATCAATTAATCTCCTTAGGACACTTTCAATGAAGACTCTCTGTTTCACTCAATGTGGAAAGAGAGATTATATCTTGAGTCCTACGCATTATCCTTGTGGTATTGCCAGAACATCCGAGTGATATGCATACATATTCACAATGAAGATGGAAATCCTTCTGGAGCCAACATCAAACAAGCTCTTGGTAGGTGGCATGTGAGATCTATTCTATAGATTAACCATGTGACAACTGAACAGAAACTATGGGGCGATTCAATCTTTTGAATCAATCCTGGTTCAGATTATGGATTGACGGATACATTTGATAAAACCAGTCGTTGTACTTAAAAGTTCTTTTCCATAGCACATCAACTGTGTATTAATGTTTCAAAATTAAAGGGTATTTATGATTGATAATTGATTTTCCATAAAACCTTCGTTGTATTGCAAAACACTTTCTATTAAGCAATACACGATTGTTCTCAAATCACTTTTCATCAATCAGTGAATCTCTATTCGCTGGTTCACTCACTCCGTGTTGTCTTCTTTGAGATGTTCCGGTTTGAGAACAGCTAGAGCAGCTGCGAAACCCTGTCAAGGAAATTCTTCGGAGTTATACCTGATCACAGGCAGAACATGTACTGATCAACAGGGAACCGTGGGCCGTGTACCTCAATTCAACGAAAGTAATCAAAGACACTTTCGTGCGCTTTATTGCTAACTGTTGTATGCAGGTACGCCCGACGTTTACAGCTAATCAGAATGAAGCGGTCAATCCATAGCCGCATGCTCACACAACACATTCATTTCCAAAGAAATCATGATTAGTGCATCAATGACTCTGATATTTTCACTCCATGCTTCTGCTACGCTGCTGCAAATATCATGAATCAGCTAAAAGCTTCCGCTACTCTGATAAGAAGATATCATGATCCAGAATGTGAGCATGTCGGTCCAAAAGTCACAACATCACATACTATCAACACCACAATGGAAGAGTCAGAGATTTATGGTTGCTGATAACCTCAATGCTGGTTCAAATACTCTAACATCACGTGGATCAGTTTAAGACCTCCACTCGAAATTATAAAACATGCAGAACATGATGATTCAAAGACTACGAGCTAAAGAACAAATATGCTTAATCAAAGAAACCAAGAACAACGAAATGTTATATCAGTTTGTAATCATTGTAAGTTAAGGTAACCTCCCTTAGGGGGAGATTGTTAGGATTTAGTAAATCCAGTACTTAAAGTGTCGGTCACCTCAAGTATGTATGCTCGTTAGAAAGCTCGTAGTCATAGTAAGTCCATGATAGTATTTAGTTTACTTTGTAACACCGTGGAGGACGGACGGGTCTTTACCCACTGTATGCCTGATCCACAGCCTTAAAGAGGCGTCTCATGTTTGTACCCTATAAATACCCTTTGCCCTCCAAGACAAAGGGTTGGAGCTTTGATAATACATTTTTCTTTGTCTCTCTAAAGTTCCCATCCTCTCCCACTTTCTCTCTCTAAACCTTATCTCTTTACACCTAACTTGTGATAAACCAAGATCCTACAAGACGATAGATACCCTTCACTAATATCTTCGTCTTGACACTTGAGACATCTTTCACTAATGTCTTCAACACTACACTTCTTAGAAGAAAGAAAGGAATCATCAACAAGAAGACTTCAGTAGCCTTGATGATGAGGAAGCATGGCAACTCATGGACTTGAGCTTGATCGACTTCAAAGGTGGTGATCTTGCCTTTAAGAGGAACCTAGAAGATCACACAAAAACAAAACTACAAACATAGATCTCTTGGATCTGAGGTTAGTGAGTTTTCAACTCAGGGAGAAAGTGTGTTAGAAAGGGGTAAGAAACAATGAAGAAATGGCTCACTATTTATAGAAGAAAAAATCTACTGTTCCCCGGATCCCACGGATCCCTTCCACAAGGGATCCGTCTAGTGTTAAGCTAGGGATCCGTGGGACGCTCCCGTTTACCCATGGGTATTTTGGTTATGGGTCATGGGTTGAACAATGGATCGTTAGCTAGATACAATGTATCTCTTGAGTGCAATGCACTTAGTCACTTGGGTATGGGTTGATCCATGGGTTATGGATATTATCCATGTATGATATAAGCATGATGTCATGCAATTGGTTATGGGTCAAGCTCCATGGGTCATGGGCTTTGGGTTGTACCCAACTACATTCAATGTCTTTGCCCAATGGGTTGTGATACTTAAGTTTCTACCCATTTATATTACCCAATATACTACATACTAGTTATGTGTATATTTTACCCAAATATATAAAAACTAGTTGTTGTACATATGTAATATTAAATCATAAAATCACTTATACATTTATTAGTGTTTTATGTGAAAATGTGAATATGTTAGAAACTATTAGTTCAAACCATTTATGTATTTTATTTGTTTCGTTAAAATGATTTTACGTTTGTTATCGACAAAACATTAGAAGATCGTAAAATATAAATAAACGTTTTTACGGCTTATTTGTATTAACACACTTATTTCTGTCGTGATATGTCAGGGCAGTAAAAAGTTAGAGCCAATCAAAATTATCAAGGTAGTAGTGACGCGAGATTGAAGTATGAGATTGGTAGTGTGAATGGGGATTTGGGTTTGGGTGATGATGATGATCAGCCGAGGAATGAACGGGTTGGACCTGGGAAGAAGGCGTGTGGGTTTAGAATGGAGTCAAGTGCCAATACTGCTAATGTAGGATCTGACTCTGGAAGCACGAGCTTTGTGTTTGTGCATGGTGCTACTACTCCTACGGTAGCAAGTAAAGGTGGGGAGAGTGGGATGTTTGCGAACTATAATAAGGAATAATATAGTGACGATGTTAATTATGATGATGATAAAATTGTAAATGAAAAAGTGCCAATTGGTTTCATAAAAAGTGACGATGATGATGATGCTTCGCAGGAAAATAATAGTATGAAAGATGAAGATGTTCTTGTGGAATCTATTAAAGGACTCGATTCTGCTCAGGATGAATTTGTGAGAGGTAGCTCACTAGCTTGCTAACTTCAGTTATTCTTTTATACTAATCTGACTTCACTTAAATTATGCCCTTTATTGTTAGTTCTGAATGTATATACATTATGTTAACTTACTTTGGATATATGTTTGCTTTTATGATGTAAATGCCATTATGTTTTTAGGCTCGATCATTAAGGCTGTTTCAATTTAGTCGAATTATAGTCTACAAATAGCTTAAAATTAATGATCTGTCATCATGCTGCTAATCTTTAACCTGAATAGCAAAGTATGTTGTGATGACTAAAGACTGAAAGAAGTTTTTGTCTGCTTGCAATATTTGAGTCTGTATCTTACATCTAGGATCCACGAACCAAAGACCTGATCATCATTTCATTTTCTCTTTTCTGATCTGCTAAAAAAATCAATCTAGCATCTAATAACCAGCACCTGAGGGGTGCTGAACTATTATGTGTTTTCTGAAATGATTATAATTATTCCTCAAATCATTTGTGATTTACAGAAGTGCAAAAGTGGAGGGATGCTGGGAAAGACGAGCCAACAATCTTTGACGACCCGATATTGAATATGCTTGAGTGTAAGGATGCCAAGATTATGGAATTGGAATCCACCAGAACCTCTGCAAACACTGAGACAGAGTTTGAGTATCACTTGTAGAAAAGAATCCAAGTGGAGGTGGAATATATAGTGATAAGCACCAAAACTGAAACCTTGACTTCTGAGTTGTTACGTGAAATCAGACATATCGTACAAATAAAGAATGCATTGTCACAAGATATCCAGCCACCAAAAAAGCAAGTTGTGAAGTCGGAGGCACGAGAAGATGTAAAGAATATGCAAAATAGGATGTGTAGATATACTTCATTTCTTATGATCCAACAAATACTATTACTTATAGCCTTTTACTTGAAATTTGCCCCCCAAAGTGTAGATTGTTCCCAATTAAGATACTCATAAATATTGCTTTGTTGTAACATTCACTATCTTATATTTTGTTTCTTTTTTTTTTTGGTAAATTTATTTTTGTTTATAAGATTTCTTTGTTTATTTGTATAACATTTGTAAGATAAAAATTATTCATTTTGAAGTAGAAATAAATCTTTATTATCTTTTATAATCTTCTTGGTATAGCTGAATTTTTCATTCTTGAAAAACATGTCATTATTTTGAGTATCTGCTGGTTTCTTGATTTTGCCTTGGTCACAAAGTTAAGTAACGAGACTGAACAAAGCTGAATATTGGTGTGTAACAAAGCTGAATGTTGGTTCTATTATTGCTCTGTTTATTTGTGACATGCTAGTCCAGTCATTCTTTGAAATCTTGTGTTCAATGTGAATAACAGAAAATAGTCCATGATTTCTGCCCGATAACCATTTTCATTGAGGTCAGATTCATTGATTAAAAGTACTGAAAATGGATGAAGGTATCCGCCATTGATGAAGATGTGTGTGTGTGTGTGTTTTTGTGATGGTTTGGTAACCAAAAGGGAAGAAAAGAAGAATATTTATGTGACTAACAATCCAAATATATGAAATGACTGTTATGCCCTTCAACTAAAAACAAAACAAAACAGCAAATAACGGTTTTGACCAACGGATTACGGTCAAAACGACTCAACCGGCCTCAAAACCCCAAGTTTTGGACTCACGGCGACTAAAATCCCAAGTTTGGGGCCCCTGCGATGCTTTTGGACAAGTTTAGGGACCAACGGTGTATTTTTGTCTAATTAATATGTCACGTCGTAGCATCTATACTAAATTATAAGGCATTTGGGACCTTACCAAAAATGAAGTCTTAAAATATTAAGCAAACACACTTACTTATTACAAAATTCTGTTAGTTTTTTTTTGTGAAAAAGGGTGAACATATATTAATACTCAAACATTTACAAACAATAAAGAGAAAATGGTTTGGACAATCCCAAAACCATGATACAACACGCAATACAATCCTGACATTACAAACAAACTAGCAGACATCCAATTATCTCGGATAAAGTTAAGGACATAACTCACCATAGCCTCATGCATGACTAATGTTCACCAAATTTCACCCACCAGAACAAATTCAGACCAATCCAAGCTATTGGAAACAATTCAAGCAGAACATCTCTGCTACTGGAAAAAATCCAAGCAGAACAAATTCAGAGCAATGTTCACCAAATTTTACCCACCATAGCCTCATGACTACATTTTCAAATAAGAGCCACCACATATTGTTCAACCATCATCTACAACAACATATAATGGTCACTTATCAGGCTTCAACATGTAGACTATAGCACACAGACTCTCCTATAAAGGGCTATACCCAGTTGATTACATTTCCTAGTTGTCAATTCTTGAACCCTTATAGCAGCTACATCCTCACTATAAGGGAGTCAAAAGAATCAAGCTAGGCATCATCAACCAGGGAACACACAACCTCAAAGAAGAAACCAACCTATCCTCCTAGTGATGCGATGCAAGGACCAAGAGGCCTCATCTTTCATGACCCTCTATTCCTAGCATCTTGCATCACCACTCCAAGCTCATATTACCCTACTCACCAGGAAAACCTACTTTATGAAACCCAAAACAATCATCATAGTACTCTGTTGAGCCAAAATAGATTCTCCCAAGGCCATTTGTCAAGGACTAACACCACAACACTATGATTAATTGAAAAGGGGTCAAGATACAAGGCCATCCTGTGAATATGAGCTAATACATATCAGTACTCAGTATAAAACTGATATCTAGGTTGAAAACCTTCATTTGATATGTAGATATCAGTATGATACTATCCTATAGCAGAATTTTCTTGAACCTCAACACTGCATAAATCTGATTTTTTTTAAAATGGATTTTGTAGAGAAAACCCCATATACTAGTTACCTCATAGATCTAGTTAATTGTGTTGAT
The DNA here is from genome assembly GCA_019973895.1 of Chrysanthemum seticuspe. Taxonomy (NCBI): domain Eukaryota; kingdom Viridiplantae; phylum Streptophyta; class Magnoliopsida; order Asterales; family Asteraceae; genus Chrysanthemum; species Chrysanthemum seticuspe. The sequence goes on along the minus strand of BPTQ01000005.1, from coordinate 142,683,374 downwards.
TTTGCTATGAAATCAGTAGATTGGAACATACTCATTATAAATAAATGCAAATTTTAACAAGTCTAGATATGATAGCATTAGGTACAATACTTTAAAGCACTTTTTGTAGTCATGTTTAAAAAAAATGATTAAAAAAGTACAAGTAATTTAATATAAGAAAAAAAACATCTATAACCATAACTATCTATTAACTTTTCAATTCTTTTGATAAATGTGACTTATAAAACACCCATAAAATGAAAAATACATGTTATTATAAATATTATACAAACTAATAAAATAAACAAAGCTTCATACAATTTATATGCAAATAACTTGATTGTAGATATGGTTTTAAAAACCGGACCGACGAACGGGTTAAACCGGAATCCGAGTCGCCACTTGTTTGGCTAGCCAATAAAATCCGTCTGAAAACGAACCTGAAAGGACCGTCAGAGCCGGTAAAAATAGATGAACCAGGCTGGACTAGAATCCTTTTTGTGGAAAATGTAGAGGGGGGGGGTGAATACGTTTTCGTTTCAAAGTTAAAACTTTTGTATCAATTATAGTATAAACCATTGCGTTTTCTAATCTCGACGCGAGGATGCCTTTAACGCATTACGGCATGTAAGGCCAACCCCTCACATAATATTCCGCAAGATTAATGGTTCATTATAAATCAAGTTTCACCATTATTAGTCCGGTTGCTTTTTCTTGATCAAGCGTGTCATAATATGTAAAGCGTTAAATATAGTTTTTGACTATATGAAAGACCAAGTATGCATCACAAACATAGACATCAACCACATAGACAATAAAAAATATAAAGCAAGAAAAAAAGTAAAGCGATAAGTAAAAAGATAGACAAACCAACACGAGGATTTATAGTGGTTCGGTCACGAAGCTTCTCTTCGCCCTACTCCACTCCCCGAGTCACCTACTCGAGAGTTACTTCACTAGATCAACAAACTCCATTCTCGGCGGAGAAAAGCTTATACAACGTCGCTTACACTTTTTCCGGTACTAAGCTAAACACCGAGTTCTTCCACGAGGTAGAACCAAACCTATCACTACATCGCCTACATTTTATCCGGTACAAGGCTAGATACCGGGTTCTTCCACGAGGTAGAACCAAACCTATCACAACGTCGCCTATAGTTTATCCGGTACAAGGCTAGATACCGGGTTCCATTACAAAGGAGGAACCACTACCCGACCAACACGACACATCTATGACACCCGTTATGTTTTGTGGCCCAACATAACAAACCTTGTGTTTTATGGCACAAACACATAAACCATCTAGTCTAGTCATAGATACACGACACATCTATGACACCCGTTATGTTTTGTGGCCCAACATAACAACCCTTGTGTTTTATTGCACAAACACATAAACCATCTAGTCTAGTCATAGATACAAGAATATGATACTAGACAATATCCAAGACAATGTGTCTAATGGATATGAAATCCTAAACTAAACATCAAGAACACAAAGCATGATGTAGTTAGTCTTCTATGAATGAAAATGACAAGTTTTCCAAGCTTGTTGTAGAAGATCTTCATGTGCTTGTTTGCTTGTTATGGGTGATCACTTCAGTAAGTAAGGATGCAAGATCTCTAAGCTTGCTTTGGAGGATCACTTCGGGAGTATGCTTACAACAAATGAAAGTTAGAAGCATTATGATCATATGAGATGAGGGTGGTTTACATGTTTCCTAATGATCTAAATATCCTAGAAATGGTGGAGAGAAACTATGTGTAAAGGTGTGAAGAAATGGTAAGAAGTGGCTTGCTATTTATTGGCAAAAAGGCCAAACCATGTTTCTGTCCCAAAGATCCCTCCTGGAGGGATCCGGCCCTTGTAATTCCAAGGGATTCGTGGGACATTTGAGGGATCCGTGGGACGCTCCTCTTTACCCATGGGTTATGGGTCATGGATCATGGGTTATGGGTCATGGACTTGAGTGCCCACCAAGGTACAATGTATCTAGACATGGGTTATGGGTCTTGGGTCTTGGGTCATGATTTTTACCCAACACATTTACTTATGTTTATGTATTTTATAAAATGTAAGTAACCAAAATTACTTAAGTGTTTTATAAACTATTTAACTAAACATGTATAATGGTTTGTTAGGGGTTTGATCATAACGCAACATAACAAACATGTACGAAACTGTGTTGTAGCATACAAGGACTTAAGTCGTCGGAGGTGTTGAGAGCAGTTTGAGACAAAATCTAATTACAAGTAACTTATACATTTTACGTTATGCATTACAAGTTACATGTTTGTCATCAACAAAACAAACGAGACTGTATAGATTAAATATCGTAATATTTGCACTAACACTTTTCTTCTTGTTTTTCTCAGGTGAGCTCGTCATTGTAATTTTGTTGGTGCCTAGACTTTAATCATAGGGTACCCGTCACCGCGACGAGCGTGTACCCTGCTAGTAGTAAAATAATGTAAGTATTAGATCTTAATAGATGTATGAAACGAACATAGTCATGATACTTAAACATTTTATTAATTTTATGCATACTACAAAAGACTTATGATCAAATGATAAGAAATAGATGAGAAATAACTATAATTATACATTATATTAGAGATGCATCTTAGATGTATTTTTAATATTTTAGATGCACCATATTTTTTTTTTCTAGCTAAACATTATATGGTGTATATATATTAGATGCATTTCATTAAGTTAGGTGAATCCTATGTATTTTTCGTCATCTACTGGTTAAATTTGCTGCTAGTACTGTTTTGCATTATTTTTACTGCAAAATCACTTTTGAAACTAATTAAGATGCATCTAAAGGAATAGAGATGCATCTACATCAAGTGGATCCATTTCAAAATATGCTGATATATTTATTTCTCATTATTCTAATATTAAGTTTTCTTTTTCACTGGATCCTTACCTACTAAAAAAAAAAAAAAAATACTCGTTTGGTATGTTCTTTTTACACCATTCCTATACAGCCAAACTAACACCCCTAACCACAAAGAGATATGATCTTTAACAAAACAAAAAAAAAAAAAAAAACACAAACCCTTTTCTATCATTTAATTAAAAAGTTTACCAAAAAAAGCTAACAATATATTAAGACTTATCACATATCCTCGTATTGTTTCATAGTATTTTTTTTATAAGATTTGTGTGTTTATCACTTATCGTTATAAAACCTCTAAAGCCACATAAAAACCTATCCTTTTTTTGTTCTGTTCTACATTTTTTGATCTGAAACAACACAAAGATTTTATAAGGTATCATTTTCGTGGTTCTTTTCTACCTTCTTGATCTCAAACGGCGGAAAGATTTGTAACAATAACACCATGAAGCATTATAAAATGTTTATCCTGATACAGATGTACAAAATCATTTACACTTTAATTTTGTTTTTAACTTGTGGAAGTACTTTAAGGTACAAAATGCAACATGCACAATGCCCACTACAGTTAAATAAAATAAAATAAAATAAAAATAAATAAATAAATCAGTGCAAGAATTATATACCACTAAAAAATTTAGCAATGCACGATGGTGTCATAATTCAAATACATAAATTCCTTAATAGTTTAAGGTGTCACATTTCATACTTTATCATACAATCTCAAAATCAGAAGCTAGTGAGCCATACGATGAACCTAATATCCCTTTAAACCACGTACAACAAATCACTCTAAACTCCGCTAAAATTATCAGCAATATAAATGATATTTACATGATAAACATGTACATAATATAGAACGTGAGAGAACAACATACACCCAACAAAATCAGTTGCAAGTAGCATACAAAATGATGAACCGAACACCTCTAAAAATCTCAAGAAAACAGTCTAATTCGAATGATTATTTATTTTAGAGTAAATTACATAAATGGTCTTTGTGGTTTACCAAAGGTTTCACCTACCGTCCCTCAAATTTAAAAGTTGCATGAATGGTCCCTCTCAAGGCAATAGAATAACATGAATAGTCCTTTTTTTTAACGGGTGTTAATTTATTCCATTATAATTTACAGTTTAGCCCTTGTTGGTTAACGGTTGTTGCATCGTCGATCCTTTATTTTAACGGCCGTTTATAATTTAAAGTTTTCGTCTATTTTTTTACGTTTTCATCTGTTTTTAAATGTTTTTATCCGTTTTCGTCTGTTTTTATACATTTTTCTTACGTTTTCATCCGCTTTTATATGATTTCATCCGTTTGTATACAATGTTGTTACGTTTTTGTCCGTATTCGTCCGTTTTTATCAGTTTGCATTCGTTTTTATACGTTTTTATCCGTTTTCGTCCTTTTATACGTTTTCATCCGTTTTTAAATGTTTATTTACGTTTTTATTCGTTTTCGTCCGTTTTTATACGTTTTCGTCTATTTGTACAGTTTTCTTATGTTTTTATACGTTATCATCCATTTTTATATGTTTTCTTACGTTTTTATCCATCTTCAACCCTTTTTAAATGTTTTCGTCGATATTTTTTTATGTTTTTAATATATTTTATCTGTTTTTTATACGTTTTCTTACGTGTCTATCCGTTTTATATGTTTTCATCTAATTTTATTACGTTTTTTTTCTTATGTTTTAATACGTTTTCGTCCGTTTTGATATGTTTTTTTAGGTTTTTATTGGTATCATATGTTTTTGACCGTTTTCATTCGTTTTTATACGTTTTCTTACGTTTTTATCCATTTTCATCTGTTTTTATATGTTTCTGTCAGTTTTTTTACGTTTTGATATGCTGTTATCCATTTTTATACGTTTTCATCCGTTTTATACATAAAAAATGAATGAAATGGATAAAACGTAAGAAAATGTATAAAAACATATATAAACGAATGAAAACGTTAAAAAAACATATGAAAATGGATAAAAACACGTGAAAACGTTAAAAAAGCGTAAAAAATGGACGAAAATGTTTTAAAACTAAAAAAAACGTTAGAAAACCAGACGAAAACATATAAAATGGATAAAAATGTATGAAAACCTAAGAAAACATATAAAAACGGATGAAAACGGATAAAAACAAGTCAAAACATAAAAATAATGACGAAAACATATAAAAATGGACGAAGATGGAAAAAAACGTAAAAAAACGGATCAAAACGTATAAAAACGGACGAAAACGGGTAAAAACATATCAAAACGTAAAAAAACTGACGAAAACATATAAAAACGAATGAAAATGGATGAAAACGTAAAAAGACGTATAAAAACGGATGAAAACGTATAAAAACTAATGAAAACGGTCAAAAACATATGAAAACGGATAAAAACCTATGAAAACGGATAAAAACCTATGAAAACGTAAAAAAAAACGTATAAAAACGAAAGAAAATGGACAAAAACGTAAGTAAAACGAACGAAAACATATAAAACGGGTAAACAAGTAAGAAAACGTATAAAATTAGATGAAATAGTATAAAAACGGATAAAATCGTATAAAAGTGGATAAAAACGTAAGAAAAATGTATAAAAACGGACGAAAATGGAAACAAAAACGTATAAAAACGGACGAAAACGGATATAAACATATAAGAATAGATGAAAACGTTTAAAAACGGATAAAAAAACCGAAGCTAAAGTCGAAAACTTTAAATTATAAACGGACGTTACAATAAAGGATAAACGATGCAACAGTCGTTAACCAACAGGGGCTAAAGTGTAAACTATAACGGAATAAACTTAACACTCGTTAACAAAAGGACCATTCATGTTATTCTTTTGCCTCGGGAGACACCATTCATACAACTTTTAAATTTAAAGGACTGTAGATGAAACTTTTGACAAACCACAGGAGCCATTTATATAATTTACTCTTTATTTTATAGAGGAACTTCTTATTGTCCCTTTTTATTGATAGGAAATTATATGTGGTTTTGCCATACACCCTTTATTATGCACTCCAACTCCCTGAGCTTTACACAAAATAGTTCCTAAACATAATTGTTGGTGTGTAAGTCTCCCAGAACAGGGTTAAGACAATCAATGACAGTAGCAATACCACTAGGTGGTTACCGGATATCACTTGGAATCGTGTGATCACTTTCCAAAGTAAACTATTCGACCCTAATGCCTGGGTTGCACGAATATCTACTTGGGATAAGACCAAATGCAGTTATGGAATTAGGCACAATTCAATAACCCTTGCGCTTATAAGTGTTTAGTGTTTTATGTGTGTTCTTCATGCATAAACAGATCTCCTATTTATAGGAGGTTACTCTTGAGCTATTCCAATGGAATTATGAGTATTAATCGGCCCATTAATAGCCTCATAATTATCCCCATTATAGCCGTTAGTGGTTACATGACCAATTAAACATGGTCATAATGAAGTTGTAACTGCCATTTAGCAGTACTTTACATATGCAGTACTTTCACAGCGCTAGCAGTGGATACACCACTTCAGTGGAAACACTGCCTATCAGTGGAAACCACAAGCAGTACTTTCCACAAGCAGTACTTTCACCAATACAAACCACTATTAGAGTCAGGGTGTTCATGGACCTTATGGGTGTACACTCCGTACCTCCTAACCCATTACAAGGTGTGAACTAATCCCACAAGTGCACTAAATTTTCCAACAATCCTCCCCAAATTTAGTTCACTTCCTTTGCATGAAAAATAAACATTAAGCAAAACATGTGCATAAACGAAAATGTCCTGAGGATTGAATTTCCATCTTAGTAAATTACACGTTCAAATATTCGAGAATCAGGGTGTTCTAAGAATTGAACCCTTCAACCCATTTGAATACCTGAAGATAAAATACACACAAGTTTTCAAACACTTAAAAGCTCCTGACACTATACAAGTCATGTGTCCATATCCAAGTTCATAAATGTTGTAAAAGCTAAAAGTCCAAAGCTTCCTGAAGCGGCAAAACTTCAACATTTACATAGGTGGTTCTTCTTTATTCATGCTCCTGCCAAGCACTTTTTCAAAGAAAATAACCATTAAGAAGTAAAGACCTCATCCTCCTTTCAGCAGGTTCTGAGCACAACCTTGGGATGTAAATAAACATGTGCTCCAGTCCACTGAATGTTCAGCTTTCCACATTGAACTCAGCTCCCAAGTTTCCTTGGGAGGGAGTTGGGTGTCCTAGCATTCAGTGACTAAGTTGGACTTAAACCCATCCCTTTAGCAGACTTTATAACCAAGTCTCTAGCCAAACCCTTCGTCAAGTGATCAGCTAAATTCTGTTGAGATCTCACAAACTCTATAGATACCACCCCATTCATGATAAGCTCACGAATCATGCTATGCCTGACACCTAAGTGTCTAGACTTACCATTGTACATCTGGCTATAAGCCTTAGCCAATGTAGCTACACTATCACACCGGATAGAAATAGGTGCTATAGGTTTAGGCCACAATGGAATCTCAAGAAGCAAGTTTTTCAACCATTCAGCTTCTTTACTAGCAGCTGCTAGAGCCACAAATTCAGATTCCATTGTTGAACTGGTGATGCAAGTTTGCTTCTTGGATGCCCAAGAAATTGCACCTCCACCAAGTAGGAATACCCAGCCACTGGTAGACGAATTGTCTTCAGTGTTACTGATCCAACTTGCATCAGTGTATCCTTCCAACACTGATGGGTAACCAGTATATGAGAGACTATAATCCATAGTTCTCTTCAAATACTTCAGTACCCTCTGAACTGCTTGCCAGTGATGAGCACTAGGATTACTAGTATACCTGCTCAATTTTCCCACTGCAAAACCAATATCAGGCCTTGTACAAGTCATGGCATACATCAGGCAGCCAATTACCCTAGAATACTCAAGTTGAGATACAGCCTTGCCATGATTAGGCATCAGCTTCTCACAAGTATCCATAGGTGTACTCACTGGAGTACAATCAAAGTAATTGAATTTCCTCAGTACCTTCTCAATATAATGAGACTGAGAGATAGAAATTCTTTTACTTTCATGTTTAATCCTTATACCAAGGATAACATCAGTCTCCCCCATGTCTTTCATGGAGAACCTTGATGACAAAAATTCCTTTGTCAGGTCAACCTGATTTTGGTCAGTGCCAAAGATCAACATGTCATCAACATATAGACAAATGATGACTCCTTTACCAGATTCATCAAATTTGCTATATACACATTTGTCAGCCTGGTTAAGAACATAACCACTAGACAAAACCACTTCATCAAATTTTTGATGCCATTGCTTAGGTGCCTGCTTAAGTCCATAAAGAGATTTAATCAGTTTACACACCTTGTTTTCATTACCAGGCAAGATGAAGCCCTGAGGTTGGTTCATATAAACCTCCTCTTCCAATTCACCATTCAAGAAAGCTGTCTTCCATCCATCTGATGAATAACCAGATTGTGAATAGATGCCAAAGCAATCAGCAGTCTTATGGTACTGATACGAGCCACAGGGGCATAAGTATCAAAATAGTCTATCCCTGACTTTTGTTTAAAGCCCTGAATAACTAATCTAGCCTTGAACTTTTCAATAGTTCCATCTACCTTCATTTTCCTTTTGAAAATCCATTTGCAACCCAGAGGTTTGCAACCAGGAGGTAGATCAACCAACACCTAAGTGTTGTTGCCCATGATGGAATCCATCTCATCATTGATTGCTTCTTTCCAGAAAGCAATATCCTGGGACTTCATTGCTTCTTCAAATGTCTTGGGATCATCCTCAACAATGAAGCAATAGGAGTATTGGTCTGAAACCTCATCCCTTGTTCCTTCAACTAAGTACAGTTGAAACTCAGGTCAAAATGATTTTGGAGTCCTTACCCTTTTGCTTTTCCTGAGCACAGGTTCAGGTTTTTGAACCACAACCTCATCAGGGACCACTGATGGTTCATCATCAGGGACCTCTGATACACCAGTGTCATGAGTTCCATTAGGATTCCACTGACTTGGTCTAGGGACAGATGAGAATCTATTCTCATCAAAATCAGCATCCCTTGATTCAATTATTGAGTTAACTGAAACATGTTCATTAGGTTCAATAACATAGAACCTAAAAGCCTTGGAATGCTCAGCATATCCAACAAAGATGCAATCATTGCCTCTTTCACCCAAAGTCTTTTGCTTTGGATCAGGGAGTCTTACAACAGCCCTACAACCCCAGACCCTGAGATAGTTCAGGTTGGGTTTCCTTTTAGTCCAGAGTTCATAAGGGGTAACCTTGTTCCTTTTGTTGGGAACCCTATTTAGCAAATAGAAAGCTGTTAACATAGCTTCACCCCAGAACCCTTGACTCAGTCCTGAATAGGACAACATGGAATTAACCATCTCCTTCAGTACCCTGTTTTTCCTTTCAGAAATACCATTTTGCTGAGGAGTATAAGGGGCAGTCGTTTCATGGATTATTCCAACACACTGAAAGTACTGAGTATCCATGTACTCACCTCCCCTACCAGTCCTTAATCTTTTGATCAAAGACCCAAGTTGTAATTCAACTTCAGTTTTAAACACTTTGAATTTATCTAATGCTTCATCCTTGGTATGTAACAGATAGACATAATAAAATCTAGAAGCATCATCAATAAATGTCACAAAGTACTTCTTATTCCCCAAAGAAGGAGTGGCATGCAAATCACACAGGTCACTGTGAATAAGCTCCAAGATCTTAGTCTCACGAATAACACCCTGAAAGGGTTTCTTGGTTATCTTGGTCAACATGCAAGTTTTACACTTTTCAGTGTCCATGTCAAAGGCAGGGATTAAACCATCCCTAGACATATCTTGCATTCTTTTATAGTGTACATGACCAAGTCTTGCATGCCATAGGGTAGAGTCAGTCTGGTCATATGTGGTCACAAAAGCTGAAATAACACTATCAGTGGTAACATTAAGCCTGAACATTTGATTACATAAATAACCAAAACCAATAAAAACACCATGCTTAGAAAGCACAAATTTATCAGACTCAATAACTTGTTTATATCCATGATTATTCAAAACACTACTTGAAACCAAGTTTTTCCTTATTTCAGGAACATGAATAACATTAAACAAAGTTACAATCTTTCCTGAACTAAACCTAAGATCTACACAACCACGACCATGCACCAAGGCTGTTGACTCATTTCCCATGTGAAGAATAGAACCATCATTCAGTGACTCATAAGTCTTGAACCAGCTTCTATCTTTACACACATGAACTGTTGCACCAGAGTCAACCCACCACGCAACATCATCATCCTGCACATAAAAAGATTCAGATACATATGTAACATAATAAATCTGAAAAGACTTATTAAACATATTCTGACCTTTCAGTGAGTTGGCTGAACCACCACTCCCTGAACCATTAGTGCCTGATCCATTGGCTTTACCACCAACTTTAACACCCTTGCAGTCCCTTTTAATGTGACCAGTTTTGCCACATTTCCAACAAGTAGGTGTTGCCTTCTTGTTAGGATTTGCCCTTGTGTTATCATGAAATTTGCGTTTGCCTTTGTTGTCATTGTACCTGGTGGAGTTGTTATGCTCTACCATATTGACAACAGATGGTCCAGCAGCATTGCTACTCTTTGGTTTGTCATTATCCTGCACCTTGAGAGATTCCTCAATGTGCAGATGACTGCCCAACTCAACAAGAGTTAACTCCTCCTTCATATGTTTCAAGGTATGCTTGAAATCTTTCCATGAAGGAGGGAGTTTGTCAATGACACACGAGACTTTGATAGCCTCATCCATGTTCATTTGGTGTTGTGTAAACCTTCCAAGTATTCCAAGAAGTTCATTGTATTGTTCCATGACAGGTCTTGAATCAGTCATTTTGTAATTTGTGAAATTACTTACAAGAAACTTCTTACTTGATGCATCCTCAGCCATATATTTGGCATCCAAGGAATCCCACAGTTCTTTGGAAGATTCAAAGTTCTGATAAATATCAAACAGAGAATCAGACATACCATTGAGAATAAGACCTCTGCATATGTAGTCATCATTCTCCCATTTGCTTCTCCTCCTGATCTGCTCCACAGTAGCATCATCCCCATCATCAGGAATTGGAGTAGTCAGCACATAAACCACACTCATGCTTGACAGCAAGAAGTGCATCTTCTTCTGCCACCTCCTAAAGTCCACCCCTTCAAACTTATCCAGCTTAGCAAAGTTTGAAGCCATGTGTTTCATTGCAGCAGTTGCCATTGATTATCACAAAATAGTTTACTTTGATTGTTGGTGTGTAAGTCTCCCAGAACAGGGTTAAGACAATCAATGACAGTAGCAATACCACTAGGTGGTTACCGGATATCACTTGAAATCATGTGATCACTTTCCAAAGTAAACTATTCGACCTTAATGCCTGGGTTGCACGAATATCTACTTGGGATAAGACCAAATGCAGTTATGGAATTAGGCACAATTCAATAACCCTTGCGCTTATAAGTGTTTAGTGTTTTCTGTGTGTTCTTCATGCATAAACAGATCTCCTGTTTATAGGAGGTTACTCTTGAGCTATTCCAATGGAATTATGAGTATTAATCGGCCCATTAATAGCCTCATAATTATCCCCATTATAGCCGTTAGTGGTTACATGACCAATTAAACGTGATCATAATGAAGTTGTAACTGCCATTTAGCAGTACTTTACATATGCAGTACTTTCACAGCACTAGCAGTGGATACACCACTTCAGTGGAAACACTGCCTATCAGTGGAAACCACAAGCAGTACTTTCCACAAGCAGTACTTTCACCAATACAAACCACTATTAGAGTCAGGGTGTTCATGGACCTTATGGGTGTACACTCCGTACCTCCTAACCCATTACAAGGTGTGAACTAATCCCACAAGTGCACTAAATTTTCCAACAATTATATTAATATGTTAAACAAAAATTGATATAAATTACTACTTTAATATAATTTAAAAGCATAAGCAATCATTTATCAAGTTACTTACCTTGGCCACGACTAGTTTCTTTTCATAGTATTTTAACCGTATATTTTGCTTGATAAATTTTCCATCTAAAAAATATTTGGCTTCATCATTATAAGTCGCAAAACTCATGTACAAACAGCCCTTGTGAATTTGATAATTTGCATCAGTGGAATATCATATTTTTGTACGATAAGAATAAAAGTTTATTATTCATTTATTTAGGATTCTTGAACTTCAAGAAGTAAAGTATATAGGATAGCAAGTCATTTAAAAGTTCCTATGCAAACTAACAGTTAATGAAAAATTGGATCAAACCCGTACAGGTGTTTCATTTTGGATCAAACCCGAAACTTTTCAAACTAATGAGCTAAAATTGAAACACCCAACAAATCATGGCCAAAAATGTAGTTAACTCTAAATCTAATCTAAGGACCACAAGGTTTTTCTTATGCATACACATTATACTATTTTACATTTGTTGGGATCCTTATCTACAGTACTCTTGCTACAGTGCAAAAATCGAGAAAAAATACGTGGCCTTTTTACCCCGTCCTTTTGGGCGGAACCCCATTTGGTTAACCCGCCGTTCTATTCATCCCTACTCAAATCTCTCCTTTTCATCTTAGATCCGCCTGGGTATATCTCTGGGGAAAAACCCCGTCGTGCCTTGATGCAGGGAAACACTTTTGTGTGTTCGTACACCGGTTGGTGTGAGGGGTACAGTGATATGTACCATGGAAACAATATTTTTAGTTTTTTTGTGGATCTCCGTTGCCCGCATGGTTTTTGCTACAATGGTGGCTTTCTTTTGGTCCATATGTTTGGTGTGTTTGGTGAATCTGACGGTGCGGTTACCAATTCCGATTATTGATTTTCAAAAACCCTAGCTGCATATTTGCTAATTTTGGACAAACGATTAAAGGTCTGAAAAAAAAATTCTTTGTTTAGGGCTTATTTTACTTCATCTTTATGGTAGTTATGGTATCTTGTGTTTAGTTTCGGTTGTAGGTTATTTTAGGTTTATTTAGGGTTTGGTGTTTCTGCTTGACATGTCTTAAATAAGGGTTACGTATGCCGATTATTAATGATCAAAAAATCTGATCTATATCTTTTAGATTAGCAAAGATTGATATAGCGAGTCATGTTTTTCACTTTTCTTTTTTGCCTGCTTTCTCTCTTCTTCATGCTTTGTGGGCTTTGGTGTCTTTACCTTTCATTGTTTTGGGAACATTGGATACTGCCTGTGATGTTTTTCCTTCGCTTTCTCGCTAGCTTTGTTGTAGTGAGGGTTTAAGGGTTTTTTTTTTTAAATTTAAAGTTTCTGTATCAGTTTATTTATCATAGAATTACGCCCTCCTTTGATAGTTCATGTTGATTTAGTCAGTGTAAAAATAAAAAAAAAAACCTCTCCATGTTGGTCGGATTGGATGTCATGCCTTATGGTTAAGCATTTTCTGCGGATTAGATTTTTATTGAATAGTATACCTTCTAAAAAGATTTTGCGGGTTTGCAATGCTTTCAGGTCTTGCTATTGCGGAGTGGGTTTACTGAGGTTGCATCAGTTTTAAGCAGCGTTGCTAACAAATCACACATTTTTGCCATACTTAACTTCGCCGGTAAACATGTTTTCGGCTGTGAGTTAGCTTTGCTGAAAAGCATGGTTTGGCAGGGTAACCATTTGGTTGCAGCTATGCTATTTTTTAGTGCAGCCATCATTTGGATAAACAAAGATGAGCCGCTGTGAGCAGGGATGAATTCTACGAGTTGGTTAATTTGGTGGCCTTCCAGCCAAACAGGCTGCCTAAAAAAATAGCTTTTCTTTGTATTGATAGCTTAAGCGGGCCTGGAAACATGTCTTGGCAGGGTAGCCAGATGGTTGCACCCATAATCAAATTTGAGCCTCAAAACATGTCTTGGCAGGGTAACCAGATGGTTGCAGCCATGGTTGCAGCATAACGATGTTGCTTTTCTGCCTGTTTCAGCCTGCAACTGCTATAACTATGGCCATTGTTTTCAATACGTGACTCCACCTATGTTTGGATCATTATATTGTCAAATAATTTTCTGGAGATATACCTGGTTGGATCTAAAAGGTATGAGCGTAACAGAAATTATGTGCCGCGCTTTTGTTTCTGTCAGTTGGTCTTTTGCGTTGGGGTTGGTTAAATATGATTTTCTGAAACTTTCATTTCATTCTTGCAGATTACAGATTCAGACAACGCTTCCATGAATGTTGATTTCTGTGGTTGCCGTTTTTGTCATTCGTGCAATGCTGAATGGTTGACGGTTGTATTCCTTTTTTGAGGTTGTGATGAATTGGGCTTTATTCGGTAAATGTGAGGTGGCCCATATCTTGGCAGGGTGACAGGAAACTGTTGCAGCCATGGCGGGTGTATCCTCTTTGCTTGAATATTCTCCCATCTGAGCAGTGTGTCCAGCAAAATTCTCAGACGTGGCTGAAAAAGCGAACCCAACAAATGTAAAAGTATATAATATACATGTAACATGTAGCGTGTCATGAGATTAATGACGCAATGATGATGGGTTTCTACGTTGATCTGTGTGGAAAACTAGAAGGGGGGGTTGAATAGTTTTACCAATTAAAACTTCCTTTTAAACTATTTAGATCGACTTATGTCAATCTATTTGGTTGTGTGTGTTGGATGTTGATACACAAGCATATAAAGATATGTAATGAAAAGATAAGAGTAAGAAGCACAAAACCACAAAGCGAGTATTTATAGTGGTTCGGCTACAAGGACACCTTCCTTGCCCTACTCCACTCCTCGAGTCACCTACTCGAGAGTTTGTAAACACTACACCAATCTCCTTATGGCGGAGAAGCCTTTATAACGTCGCCTACCCTTTTTCCGGTGCTAGACTAACCACCGGGTTCTTTCACTCCAAGGTGAACCAAACCTACACAACGTCGCCTACCCTTTATAAGGTACTAGGCTAAGTACCTAGTTCTTTCACTCCAAGGTGAACTACACCTTCACAACGTCGCCTACCCTTTATTAGGTACTAGGCTAAGCACATAGTTCCATTGCAATGGAGGAACTACTACCACACTACACCAACGACTAATCTCAAAGGAGATCTACTCCTTTACAACATCATCAAGGATATCAATATCCTTGGATCTAATACTAGTCTATCTTGTACATCGAAACACACCATATCGAATGTACATCTAAGGCACCTTTCACTAATGCCTTTGACTAGATCTATAAGACACCTTTCACTAATGTCTTGTGTCCTCACTTCTAAGAACCTTTCACTAATGCTTCTAGTCTTGACTTCTAAGCACCTTTCACTAATGCTTCTTGTCTTGACTTCTAAGCACCTACCACAAGTGCTTATGCTATAGACGATAGATACCCTTCACTAATATCTTCGTCTTGACACTTGAGACATCTTTCACTAATGTCTTCAACACTACACTTCTTTGAAGAAAGAAAGGAATCATCAACAAGAAGACTTCAGTAGCCTTGATGATGAGGAAGCATGGCAACTCAAGGACTTGAGCTTGCTCGACTTCAAAGGTGGTGATCTTGCCTTTAAGAGGAACCTAAAAGATCACACAAAAACAAAAATACAAACATAGATCTCTTGGATCTGAGGTTAGTGAGTTTTTAACTCAGGGAGAAAGTGTGTTAGAAAGGGGTGAGAAATAATGAAGAAAGGGATCACTATTTATAGAGGAAAAATTCTACTGTTCCCCGGATCCCACGGATCCCTTCCACAAGGGATCCGTCTAGCGTTAAGTTAGGGATCCGTGGGACGCTCCCTTTTACCCATGGGTATTTTGGTTATGGGTCATGGGTCATGGGTTGAACCATGGATCTTTGGCTAGATACAATGTATCTTTGAGTGCAATGCACTTGGTCACTTGGGTATGGGTTGATCCATAGGTTATGGATATTATCCATGTATGATATAAGCATGATGTCATGCAATGGGTTATGGGTCAAGATCCATGGGTTATGGGCTTTGGGTTGTACCCAACTACATTCAATGTATTTTCCCAATGGGTTGTGATGCTTAAGTTTCTACCCATTTATATTACCCAATATACTACATACTAGTTATGTGTATATTTTATCCAAATATGTAAACACTAGTTGTTGTACATATGTATTACTAAATCATAAAATCACTTATACTTGTTTTAGTGTTTTATGTGAAAATGTGAATATGTTAGAAACTATTAGTTCAAACAATTTACGTATTTTATTTGTTTCGTTAAAATGATTTTACGTTTGTTATCGACAAAACATTAGAAGATCGTAAAATATAAATAAACGTTTTTACGGCTTATTTGTATTAACAATCTCCCCCTTTTTGTTGATGACAAAACATGTGAAAGAAAAATATATATATATATATATATATATATATATATATATATATATATATATATATATATATATATATATATATATATATATATATATATATATATATATATATATATATATATATATATATATATATATATATATATATAGAGCAAGTAACGGGAACGGATCTCGTCTTTACTCCCCCTTGACGAGTCCATCCCTATGTAAGGGCGTCAAAAAAGTGATACTAATCTAGTTTGTTTGCAAGTAAGTTTGCAAAAGATTTCGTCTAAGTGACGAATGTACTCCCCCTTGATGATTGCAATATTGCAAGGGGATGTCATGAAAATGTAAACCTAGTATTGCAAGTGATTTGCAATGTATTGCTTTGACATAAAGCTCCCCTAGCTTTAGGATGTCAAAGTCTTCATGTGTAAATTGAATAACTACAAAACAAAGGTTAGAAAGCAAGTATAATTCACAATTTCCTGCAAATGTGGTTCAAGTTAGTAGAAATAAAGCTTTCTGTCTCACGGATATCACGGTTCCCTCCTAGTAGGGATCCGTCTAGGCAAATCTGAGGGATCCGTATTAGCTGATTAATTTCAGCAAAGGTGATATAACAAGTAATGTTATCACAAAAAAAAATGAGATATAAGTACAAAGTAATCATATTCTCAAAAAAATAACAAATAGCATGTAATTCCATTTAATAAAACTAGAGTTATGATATACATGACTCTAAAAACTAAGAAAATAGAAAATACATGACTAGGAATTTCTAAACCAACTATCGCTTGATGCTAGGATACCACTAAAATCTTCTAGCTCGAGTTTTGTTTAGGTTTGATCTCATCAAAACGTTCGAGGAGATGATAGAACATGAAACGTTGGTCTTCTCGTACTTCATGTATCAAACTTTCAACATGTTGACAATGATAGCAATCTTTGTCATGGCTAGGTAGTGGTGGTGGAAGAAATGAAATGGCTTGATGCGAAGGATCAAGTGAAGCGGCTTGTGGAGCTTCAAACGATGGAGGGATTGGTGGAGGTGCATTTGAGAATGACTCAACCAAGAATGATGGTGGTGGTAGAGAAGTGTCAACTTCCATATGGTCGGGTGGTTGACTTTGATGATTTCTCATAATCCAAATAGGATTATATGATGGAAACGGCGAAAAGGAAACCGGAGCAAGTGTTGACACAACACCTTGATTTTGAACCATTATTCCTCCTAATGAGGAGAATGTTGTTGGCGGAAGCGGATGAGACGGCCTAGGAGGCAAGTCCTCTAAATTGTAGAGGTGTGGTGATGATAGTGGGGATGTAAATGAAATAGCTCTAGGAACCAATGGTGATGGTTTAGTGGAGATGATATTATTTGGCCTAGGAGGTATGGTGGTGTTTGACATAGGTAGTTTTGTGGGTACTATCCTTTTAGGAATTGGTTTGATTGGATGAGGAAGGATCCTATCATTTGTTGGCTTGACCGGAGATGATTCGGTTGAAGAGATTTCGTGTATAACACGCGCCTTTTTCATGGGTGGTTCTTTGGTGGATAAGTTACTACTTGGGGTTTTCCTCATGATGAGATGATTTCAAGAGGTTTGCAAGGGTTTCTAAAGTGCTGAAAATTAGGAAGAAGGTGATGACTATGGAGGTCCTAACAAAGTGGTTTATAAACCAAGAGATTTGGCAAGTGCATTTAAGCCTTAAGCCACTAGGATTCATTGGAATGTGATGATTAACATGCACAAGAGTCAACTTCAGAGTTTACACTGATCTAGGAACTCATTTAAGATGAGATGGAGTGTTTGAGTTAGGAAGATGAATTGAAATGATTGTGTTAGGTCACTAGATTTACAACACAAGCTTAATAGAAAGAAATAGAGAAGAGATGAGATCGGTTGAACAATAAACAAACCCACACACACGTTATACTAAGGACGGTTATGCGTAGAGTGTAAATGGAGAGAATAAATTGAACAACCAACCCTCAAGTGAGGGTTATACAAGACTATTTATAGGCAAGGAGCTAGGGCAACACTCCCACTCCTTCCCTTTTCCTTATTGGACATGGGCCTAAGCTTATGGGCCTTCTACATAAGCTAGACCTTAAACAAACATAAAGGCCATAATAAGCAACCTATTACATATGAGAAACTAACACTTGAATTAAGGTTTAGGAGTGATTCCAACAATCTCCCCCTCAAGTGTTGGTGATGAAAAACGGTGAAGGCGTTGATGTAATAGTAGCTTGGACGTCTTCTGACATTCTTCTTTCTTGTGAGAAGAATTGCCTTGATTCGAACAATCTCCCCAGTGTAGAGAGATAGTTTTCTTTGAACAGTTATGCTTTGACGTCATCTTTAACTTTGTTCTTTGATCATTGTTCTTTGTGATGAAAGTGATAGTATGTTGTTGTCTGCATCAAGTCTGCCTCAGGTCTGCTTCGCTGCTACAGTGTCTCCACGTCATTCTTCAACATGCTCACACGCTCTTTCACGTTGGATAATAGTACTGATGAAGATCTTTAAGTCTTTAACTTTGTAGATTCTTTGATTTGATGAAGAATCATTCTGACTTTTGTGTTGCTTTATGATAGAACTTTCATTTGTGATGATGTTGGCGTGAACATGAGAAGAATTTGCACGATCATCCCGCTCCGGAGCTTCCATAAGAAGAAAACATGAAAACGGTTAGTAATAAGCGGATTCTGGCACTTACAAGTTTGAACTTCGAGAGTGTTAACAACATAGTGTGAAAACACAACTCTAATTCTCACAAAGGCCGTTCCTGAACTGGAGTCCCATAAGTGAGATAACGTGATGTACAGAAGTACATCTACAGTTCAGATGAGTCACTGAGGTACACCGAAGCATCACCTCACGACTGTAGACCGTTTGAGACACACTAAGCGTAATCCACGGGGAGTTACAGAAGTGACCTGCTGTCAGGGCTGTTTGATGTTGACCCTGGCAGGAGTTTCCATTCAATCACTGAGGATCACAGATGTGAACCTCTCATAAATGTTCTCGACAGATTGCTAAGATCTGTGAAGGACTCGATAACGTACCACTGATGTTCTTATTTGTTAGGTCACTAGTATTACAAACACAAGTTATAGAGAAAGAGATAAGGCGATTGAACAAGTAAAACCACACACACACACGATATACTCAAGACGGTTTAGGCGTGAGGCATATGTGAAAGGAAACCTTGAACAACCAACCCTCAAGTGAGGGTTATTACATTGTTTATATAGGCAAGGAGCTAGGGCAACACTCCCTCTCCTTCCCTATTCCTTATTGGGCTTGGGCCTAAGCTTATGGGCCTTCTACATAAGCTTGACCTTAAACAAACATAAAGGCCATAATAAAGCTACCTATTACATATGAAATATAAATACTTGAAATATTGTTTAGGAGTGATTCCAACAATCTCCCCCTCAAGTATATATGAATGTAAACAGTGAAGGCGTTGATGTAATAGTAGCTGTGACGTCTTCTGACATTCTTCTTTCTTGTGAGAGGAATTGCCTTGATTCGAATAATCTCCCCAGTGTAGAGAGATAGTTATCTTTAAACAGTTATGCTTCGACGTCATCTTTAACTTTGTTCTTTGATCATTTTTCTTTGTGGTGAAAGTGATAGTATGTTCTTGTCTGCATCAGTCTGCCTCAGGTCTGCTTCGCTGCTCCAGTGTCTCCACGTCATTCTTCAACATGCTCACACGCTCTTTGACGTTGGAATTCAATACTGATGAAGTTCTCTAAGTCTTTAATCTTTGTAGATTCTTTGGTTTGACGAAGAATCATTCTGACGGTTGTGTTGCTTTTGAATAGAACTTTCATTAGTGATGATGTTGGCGTGAGCATGAGAAGAATCAACACGATCATTCCGCTCCAGAGCTTCCATAAGAAGAAACCATTTCAAACGGTTAGTAATAAGCGGTTTCCGGCACTTACAAGTTTGAACTTCGAGAGTGTTAACAGCATAGTGTGAAAACACAACTCTAATTCTTACAAAGGCCTTTCCTGAACTGGAGTCCCACAAGTGAGATAACGCGATGTACCGAAGTACATCTACAGTTCAGATGAGTCGCTGAGGTACACCGAAGCATCACCTCACGATTGTAGACCGTTTGAGACACACTCCGCGTAATCCACGGGGAGTTACCGAAGTGACCTGCTGTCAGGGCTGTTTGATGTTGACCCTGGCAGGAGTTTCCATTCAATCACTGAGGATCACAGATGTGAACCTCTCATAAATGTTCTCGACAGATTGCTAAGATCTGTGAAGGACTCGCTATGAACCACTGATGATCTTATTTGTTGATCATCAAGTGATTAAATGTCAAGTGTTCCTAAGAGATCTTTTGATGAATCTCGTGGCTCTAGACTCAATAGTGCGTTTTGGTTTTCCTAAGCGGAGACTAGGGAGAGGGTCTCCTTCTTCAATACCAGTGATCTCTAAGAGAAAGCCAATAGTTTACGTAGGGTTCCCTGTGAGAATGAAACAAGTTTCTGTAGAGAAAAAACTTGAGTGGCTAAGAAGGTTTAGTGCATGCGTCACTGGGTCCATGACGACTTTTAATCTTCAATACCGGTGTCACTAAGTGACAGCCAGTAGCATATGAATTGAACCCGGTGTCTGCCCTAAGTTGAATAATCTAGAGGGCTGTTTCTTTTCACCCTTTACTTTACATTTCCTTTTGATTCTTCAACTCCTTCTTTCTCCGATTCTCATTTTCTCCTTTTTACAATCATTCCTAAGGACTTCTAACACAAACTAATGGTAGTGTCCTTGGGTAGATCCCTCCGGCTCTGGCGGATCATAGGACGGTTATTCCTAACCTTAGTCACCTTATAACTCCATGACTAACCTATGTTTGCCATTAAATCCACTGTATGTGAAAACTATCTCTCAAAGGGTTTGTTAATGAAAAACATGTTTGAACCACTGTGAGAAATGATGTTTTGCATAAATACTCCCCCTCCACATGTGCTTAATAGTTTTAATGGTTAAATGCACAGTGAGGAAAGAGCGCGCACTTTTTGAATTGATCCACTGAAGATAGACAATCCCCCGCGAGACACGGTTACGTTGCATAGTTAAAGAGTTACATTCTAATAACTACCTTGAAGGTGTAGACAAACCTCGAAAGGTTGTCATACCCGTCAGAGTTCATGTCTATCAAGAGTTTCTCGAATGGTACTTTCTACTTGGACAAGTCCTTTGCGAGACACGTTTACATTACTAGCGAACTAGCTTGAAATTATTACCCGTCCAGGACAAGTCTTTTCGAGTTACTAACAGTTTAGTACCGTCAATTCGTTGGTTAAGTTTGAGGTACACAGATTCATTTGCATTTTGTACAACATATTTCTTATCACACAATTTTCTCCCCCTCAAAAATGGCATAAAAAATGTTATTTTTGAACGGTTGACAATAAATATGACCATTTCGAGTGTTGCGGGAAGATGACCACTATGAACAATTTGTGAACAAAGTTTTAATTCAAATACTCCCCCTCAACTAGTGATATAAACGGTTGAGGGTTTGAAAAAAATCATGTGGGGAAGTACTTGTGTTTTTGAGCAAAACCTTGAAAAATGAAAGGTTTGATAGGTTTTACTCAAAAATAAGAAGTTTTCGCTCCTTTTATAAGGATTGTGGCACTGAGGCGTACCACAGGGTCCTTTCTTGACAATTACGGGTTGTACACTGTTATGTGTGCACAAGCCATAGACATATATAATCACACATCCAAAATTATATGAAGGAAACAATTCAAGGGGTACTAGGAAGTGCAGTGATATTCCCAGGAGTGCGCACAGGGCGTTGAAAGCCGGTGATGTTTCTCCTGGGTCGACCACCAACATAGCTCTCCAATCGTCTGAACTGATCCCTTCTGAACAACCGTTCATCAATCATGGTAATGATCCTTCTCACATCCCTCCTTTCCTGAGAATTCCAGCGCTTAGGAGACCTAATTTTCTGGCGTATATCCTTCAACCTGTACGCCAATCCGTCCCTAACCAGCTTCAAAGTATGATCCCCGAATTTCTGAAGATCACTACACGCCATTAAGCAGTTTCTTTGAAGTTCACTGCGGTAAACAACTCCGAAAGGTTTGCTGATGAGCGTATATTGAGGTAGCTGATTGATGTCGGGAAGATCAAGCGTTGGAGGAGTGAGGTTTGCACGCGTCTGATAAGATTCAACAGCCAGCTGGATATCTTCTACACGTTCTTTGATCACGATGCGTCTAATGAAGATGAGAAGTGACTTGATAAATTCGCGTTGAACTTCAGTCGAGAATTGTCTCATACGACCCTGTACTTTGGCAAGGTACATGTCTTCGATGTCGTTGAGGGACAAGTTCTCAAAGTCAGCCTCGGAGAATCCATAGTCCTGTTCATCTTGTCGTTTGACTATGATATTCTTCAAGAAGGTGTAGTCCCATTTAGACTTGAGATCAACGTGTTTGATGGCCACGATGTCCTTAGAACTATACACTGCGTGTTGAGACTTCTGAACCAGGCAGCTTCTGTAGTAGATTCTTCGGCGTTCAGGCCAATGATGAATCCCATACAATGCATCTTGGTCGTATGCTTGCACGTTGTCAGAAAACAAGTGATTTGCACGTTCCTCGATAGCTATGCAGTTTGAGTAAATAGCCGCTGGGAATGGAAGAGTCAATGATGTAGCGTATTTTCGTGAACCATCGCTACCGTGTAAAAGAAAATCCAGGTCTCTGTTAAAGAAGTATCGGAAGGGAATCCGTGGTTCGTCTGCTTGGCCAATGGTCGGTAGGGGTTTGGTCCAATCGGTGTAGTATGGAGGGTTGTCCCTTTGTGTGAAGTCAATGTTTGCTTCCGGATTGAGCCAATCCATGTTGTTAGACATAGCTCGAGCGATGTTCTCAAGATGATATTCGACCT
This sequence comes from Chrysanthemum seticuspe, assembly GCA_019973895.1. Classification (NCBI taxonomy): domain Eukaryota; kingdom Viridiplantae; phylum Streptophyta; class Magnoliopsida; order Asterales; family Asteraceae; genus Chrysanthemum; species Chrysanthemum seticuspe. Next base: position 142,660,229 of record BPTQ01000005.1, on the reverse strand, counting down.
CGAGGGCGCTTTCAGAGCTGTCTTTTAGAAGTTGAAACGCTTCACTCTTGATTCGCTTCAACTCAGATTTCGTCATTTTCTTCACATGGAACTTTTCTTGCAAACGTTTTGCGTGCTCCAATGTAGAACCGTCTACCAAGTCTTAACCTTCATCTGGGTAGGGAGTTTGATTGACAAGTGTGGAGAACCATTCAAACTCTTCGGTTTTATCGTCATCTAGCCATGATACGACTTCAGGCTGAGTCGTCTTCTTCTTCTTTTTGGAAGGCTTTGATGATGATACTGGTTTCTGCACTTGTTTGGGTGAGGTGGGTTGTTGTCGGGGCTCAAGGACCTCTTCATCGTCACCACCCGTATACTCAAAGTAATCACCTATTTTTTGAGTCAGTGGTGGTAACTCGGAATCGTCCCGAGGTTTATCAGTAGAAGACCGAGGTGGAGGAGACTTTTGTTGAGAAGAAGTTCGTGGTGGAGGAGGTGGCATCGAAGTAGATTCACCAGATTGCTTCTGACGTTTAGGTGCAGAGTCCTTGTCCTTATCATCGTCATCTCTTGGCCGTTTGGGTTGATCGGCTGACTCCTTGCATGATGATCTGAGTTGAAAATCAAGTAGACTTTCGAAAAATTTAGCTTCATCCGAAGTAAACGTTCCAGATCGCTTTGACATTTGCATCACTAGTTTAGCGATTAACTCAGATTCAGAGAGATCAGCTTCTTTGGCCATTGTGTGTTTAACCAATGCGACGATGTTAGGAGTGAGTTGTCTGGAGAATACTTCTCTAGTCACACCGGGGACAGTGTCGAGAAGAAACTTGTGGGTATGATCTCTTGATGTCTTCTCCAGTTCCTTTTGGACTTTAGGAACGATATCCTGAAGGTACTTGTTAGTGTAACCTTCGATCATTTCGTTCAGTTCCTCTTTACGATGACTCTTCATGAACTTCTGAACAAATTCCCTTTCTTTCTGCATCTTGTCTTTCTCATCATTTAAGTACTGAATTTGGTCAGCAAACCAATTCAGTTTTCTGTAAAGTATGTCCTTCTTTCTGACTTGTTGGACAGCTTTCACAATTCTTTCATGAGTCTGAGAAATCCAAGATTTAGGTGGTTTCTTCACGGATTTGGATGATGATCTGGTTGACTTCGTTGATGGTGGTGGTGATGAGTGAGATGATGAGTCTGATGAGGAGGAGACATGAGGAGGCTTGGGGTCCTTAGGCGGTTCAGAAGTTTCCTTCTGAGACTGTGTGGGACTGCCCAGAAGCAACTTGTCATAATCATCATCTTTATCTTTCTCAGACTTCTCAGTTTCAGGGTTCTCAAACTCATATACGATAGTATCCTCCACAGGCTGTTGTTGTTGCAGAAGAGTGGTGGCACCAGATCCCTTACCGGGTCGATTAACCGTATCAGGATCTGGTGAGGAGTGGGCAGCACCACTTGATCCTCCGGGGCCACCCATTTGATCTTTAGCAAATTCTTCAGCCTTTTGAAGGTGTCTGACGTTGTGAAACTTCTTCCTGTATGATTGATCCAGTTGCTCTTCATCATCTTCAGAGATTTCATCATGTGGCACAAGTGCAGGAGTCTTCCCTTTTCCTTTAATAGTTTGAGGACTTGGAGGTTTTGGTACTGAGGGACTTTCATCCTTTGCAGTTGCAGAGTATGTGATCTCTTCATCTGTGTCAGTAGCATCAGAGTCCTCGTCAATGAGCTTATTCTGCGGTTCAGGTGTAGAGGAAGGGATCGGAGTGGCTTCCTGAGAAGGAACTTTCTTCTTAGGGGTAGGTTTCCTCTTTGGAATAGGTTTCTTCTTTGGAACATTCCTCTGACTATCTGTACTTGTGACACTTCCAGCACTTCCTTTTCTGGTTCTCCTTACAGGTGTTCCAGAAGATTTTTCGTCGAAATGACCAACTTTGCCTTGTCTAACTGCTTCCAGATACCTTTTGTACGTTTCGAGCTTTCTGACATCTTCAGTTAGAAGGAAATCTGGCAGCACAGCACCTTGTTTCTTTGTAGACGATTCCTTGATTCTGACAGATAGAATAGGTTCCGTCAACATATCGTGATTGTCGGGGTCATTGAGCCTTTTGGGAATATCAGGATGAAGTCCAAGTGCTCTCTAGATCAACAATTTAGTATATCTGATGTAGGGAATCTTTGAGCCAAGTTTGTTGAGAAATGACATCATGTCATCCCAAATCAGATCTTCGATAGCGATGTGTTTCATGTTGACCAATGCCCAGAATATTTGCAGTTCCATGAGCTTAGGATGCTCATAGCCACTGTCACGACCAGAAACAGACTTGGTGATGATCATGTAGAGAGTTCTCCAGGGTTGAGGAATACTCTTAAGCTCTACGTGAGAATGCTTGGTGATTACTCCTGTAGCCTCGTCATAACCGATATCGATTAAGAATTGGAGAGTGAGCTCTTCAACAGGTGTGGCATAAAGTTTGGTTGGATCGACTTCAGGAATTAGGAGAACAGCCCTTAAGTCTGCAGGTGTAATGGTGACTTGTTTGTGATTCAGAGTCACCGTCACATCAGTCCGTCCTTTGACCCTTTCCATAGTGTTCCAGAACTGTTGGATATAAATCTCAGGGACAGTTGCAGAGTGAGTGAGCATATTCTGATACGGATGAGTCCTCAGAATATCAATAGCAATTAGACACGAAGATTCTGAGCAAGTGAGGGTGTCAAAGTCAACACGGAGATTGTTCTTTCCTATCTTCATTGGATAGCCATGAGGATAGATATCAGCAATGGAGAGAACTTCAGATGCATCCACATTCATTTGTTCAGCCATGTCGTGATCTGAAATAACATTAGCCAAAAGAACCAACATATCGAAAGACATAATGTTAGTCAACAGAAGGTCTTATTGTCTAGTTACTGAATGTACAGTGTCAATGATTGTTACGAGTCCTAAGTCACTTGTATGTTCAATATTTCAATGACGTAGTGAAATGTTTCGTGAGTTAGTTAACTTTAAGTTTTAAAGTTGATTTTATCACTTATTGTTCACAACATATCAAACATTTTAAGTTTATTAGTGACATTATTCGATTCGTGACGATATGATTAGTTTATTTACAAGTTTGTACACGTAACAATTCATAACGAAGGTGTGATCCAGGCTTATGCGTAGGATAGGTAGAGTTATGCGTAGACATAAATGATATATGCGTAGGCGTAAACTTACGCGTAAGAAATATTACGTGTAAGAAAATTGGACCTTATGCGTAGAGGTTACGCGTAGGCATATATTAACCTTACGCGTAAGGCTACTCGTAAGAGTTGACCTTATGCGTAGAGGTCACTGTTTACGCATATCCTTCACAGGATACGCGTAGTCCCATATGTAGAACCTTATGCGTAGAAGCTACGCGTAAGACTAATCTTACGCATAACAAGCTACGCGTAAGGTGATCCTTATGCGTAGAGTAACAACAACCTTGATTCTGAATATTAAGTGTAGCAAGCCTGAAACAAAGCATCATATCATCAATGTTTAACACATAACATTCATTTTATGACAGATCAAAACACAATTGGACAGTTTGTCAGTTACGCGTAGAAAATCTTACGCGTAGTCTAAACCCTAATTCTACGCGTATGAGATCTAGCCATGGAATATGCATAAAACTGATTCTGGTAGTCCTAAGATATGTTGAGAGTCTATAGGCCAAGGTATAACACTTAGTTTGTTGAGAATCAAAAATACCCAAAAGTCATGAACATTAAACCCTAATTTCAAATTGTTAGCCAATTCGTGTTTCTGGGTGGTTAGAAACCTTGGAAATCATTAATTCAACAACACAAGAGCATAACCCAACAATCTTTTTGACCAAAACACTTCACATTCAAAAATACCCCATTCGACTCATAAACCCTAATATTCAAAATTCATCAATTCGTGATTCTGGGTTTGTTTTGAGGATAGAAAACATATCATTGATGTTTTTAAAACATTTTGACATTATCTTTTAAGCCACAAACACATAACACATGATCATGTGTTCTTACGCGTAAGCGAAGAACACAAAATCATCCATATCAGTAGATTTGACCGTTGGATTCATTTGAAAATCAAAACCAATGTTCAAAAACACGTTAGAAACATTAATCCACTTACAAAATGATGATCCGAAACACGGATTTCTTGAGTGAATTCTATGCGTAGGATGGTTTTAGGTTTTTGTAATAAATGAGAAGTGAAAGTAGGTGGGAGGGTGTTTTATTAAAAGTGAGTTTAACCTTTTGACAGTTTTGGTCCCTCCACCTTTTCCTTTTTCAAACAAAGCCTTTTAACTTCCATTTTGGTTACCAAACAAAGATTTTTTTTGTGAAAGAAACATGACGACACTCCCCCTCGACTTGAGAAAATAATGAAAGGTTATTAATTTAAGTCCGAGGAATGTCTTTGAACCAGAAAATGTGCCACCATTTGTAAAAGAATCAACCGAGATATGATAACATGCAAGTACACAGATGTTTTGAAACAGTTAAGAGATTATTTTCTCCCCCTTAACACTTGATCGGAAAAATACTGAATTTTGAAAGATTAAAGTGTTGACGGAAGAAATGTACTTGCCATGTTGAAAGAAATATAGATTAGGAGAATATTTTTATTGTTTTATCGGATTTTATATTTTTGTATTTTGTTTTTGAAAAATTATTTACAGAAGATGTTTTGGTGTTTGACAGGTTTTTAAGACTGTTTTAAGAGGTCATCCAATTCCTCTTGAGTCAAACACCTCATACCAATTCGGTGGACCAACTCATTAAACCTAGCGGGAGGCAATGTCACACCCCGCCGGAGGCGGAAACGCGAGGTGTAACATAATCAATATACATCGCAAAGAGATATAGTACAATACCATAATTTAAATTTAAGGAAATATTGTAACATTACAACAAGGTTCTAGCCGACCTTGGCAATTGAAACATAAGGTTTGACAATTGAAAGATGACACTTTAATACATAACGACCCAGTTGACTTGTGACGACTCCTTTATTTAAAATCTTCATAATATAAGCTAAACAACGATCACCTGAAATGCATGAGAAAACGGGTCAACTATGAAAATAGTTGGTGAGTACACAGGTTTTATGTAAAATAAATCACCGATTTGATAGTCTGTTTGGTAAATGTCCTGTCAACCCACTATGTTACAAATCCCGCCCATACAAGACTTGTAACATATGAATTCACATACACTTCCATATTTTAAGTCTAGTAAACAATGCACAATAACGCCTCGTATATAATAAAGTATGCGGCAAAGCCCCTAAAATAAATAATATGCGTTCCGTAGACAGGGGAACGAGAGGTTGGCCGACCTCTAATAGCGCTACTCATACTATCTACTGCCCCACACAAGGAGGCCGTACGAACGGTACGTATAATTGGAGTGCGAACGGCAAACCAATAGGGGACTAACAATGCGAATGTACGAACAGTACATCATAACAACTATTATATACTATCAATTAAGACTGCTCCGAACATGGGAGACTCGGCAGTGCTCCGAACGGGGAGACTTTAGGTCAAGGACGTACGGTCCATCAGGTTCAAACAAGTCATAAATTTATAAGTTAGTCTAAGGGTTTAAAATATATCAATAGTTCAAAGAAAACAATTTAATTTTTATAATCATGCATTTCACCCCAAATAAGTAAAACAGTAAAAAGGGGGCTGTGAATACTCACCTTGGCAAAAAGCAGTCTAAAGCAGCAGTCAATTAGAATTATTGGATGGCACCGACACGCAACCTAGATTTGTATGGCAAATTTAGTCTTTATTCATGATTATGACTCGACAAGATTTAATAAAAGTTTTGTTGTTGCTTGTGTGGCAATGATTAATGTTTAATATAATTTTCGTAGATTTTGGCTCATGGAAGTGCATAAGTACATAATAAGGAAAATATCGATGACGAATGAATTTTCGGTTCGATGGCAACCGAAAGACGATGTACGGAAAATAAATTAAAAAAAAATAATTATTCATAGTATTAGATGTTAACTAATTATAATTAAAAGTCGTTAAAAGTATATACATTTATATATGTTTAATACTAGTTGATTATAAAAGTATATTAAAATCGTACTTCTAAGAGTTTATATTAAAATACTTTTACTAGTTATAAATGTAAGTTTTTGGAAAAATTGGGCAGGATCCGGATGTATAACCTTATTTGTTTGATGACTAGTGTCGAAAGTTTTTATAATAGTAGTTTTTATCCAGTTTTAAATAACCAAAATAAGATATGTAGTTAAATGATTTTTAAAGTTTAACTAAAGTTTATACTCCCATTAATTGGTTTGGTGGTGTGAAAAGATTAAATTCTAGTTATAAGTACATAAAACTTTATTCGCATTTATAAGTGAAATATAAACTTATATTATTAACCAAACACGATTTCGAATTGTTTAAAGTTTACGTTTTCTTTAATTGTTCCGAGGCTTAAGTTTTTATAGTTTTGATGATATATAGTACAAGTTAAATAGTCATATCTAATATATAAAAGTTGTGTCGAATGGCATATATTCGAAGAAAAATGCGTCGCGACATATAAGTCGGCCAAGTTGGTAACAAGTTGCGGAATGAACAAGACCAGATCAGGACTAGTTCGAGAATTCAAATGCAAATAGAGGGACCCTTTTTCCCATTTACTAGACAAAATGTATCTAAATAATGGGCTGTGGCCCCAAATCGTCGAATCCAACACAAACCAAAATTTACCCAAGCTATTTAACCCAAAACAATTTTTACCATTAAGCGTGTATTGCCTAGTTTTGTAAATGAAACGGCAAAAGCAACAGTGCTAACAACCGCTGCTGTTGGGGAGGGGTTCGAACAGTAGGTTCCAAGCAATACACAAAACTTACTATTTAAACTATAGTATACTAATTCTTTATTGCAAATAAAAGAAAAAGAGTAACCAAATTTACCCCATTGTTACATAGTGGGTCTCGACATACATGGCCAAACAAAGTAGTTCAAATCAAATTTTTTTTTTCAAAGCCATTTTATTATCTTATAATTGTAGTCAAAGTGAGAAGCCAATGAAAACCATATGTGCACCATTGTGGTTCGCCCACAGTGGGCTTCGACCCGTAACCAAGGCCATCGCAACCCAACTTTTTAGCAAGGTGTAATCTCAACCAAATAAGCCAAATAGAGTAATAAGTAAGATTATTATTAAGCACTTCTTTCATGAGCCATTTTAAATTTTCTTTTGTTTTTCCCCTTTGTGTCTCGACAGAAAAACAACAACATTTTTAACAAAGTTTTTGATTAACCAATATCATAACAACTTTCATTTTAATTAAACATTAATCTGAAAAAAAAAATATCGAAATATAATAAATTGTGAATACAATGAAATAGAACAAGAAAGGATCAAAAATGTTCTTACACTATTTTTTTTTTTTGAACACCGAACACAAAAACTTCAATTGGAGGTGACCCGGTTTGATTTAGACCAATTAACTTCTAGGATGGCTTCCTCTTTCACCCAAGAATGAAACCCCTCAATCAATTTCAAAAACCCCTTTGATTTACCAAACCCTAATTTTTGTGAAGGTGATGATGAGAAACTGTTTTTGGGGCGTCTTCTACCTCCACTAGTATTTAAAGGAGTGTTTTAGGATGCCTTGACTCTTCTTTCTCCTCTTGGTGTTTGGATTGAAGCCGAAATTGGTTAGCTTCCAAAACTAGACGAATATTGGGTTTGCTCAAGGTAGATTGAAGTGAAGATTTGATTCTCTTGAGTGATTATATCTTGATTCTTCTTGGCTGATTCGATCCATAGCCGGCGCATCAAAAGGGAGGATTTGGAGAGATTAAAAACTTACATGGTTTTGGGTAAGAAAGAGAAGGATATGGTGAGATATCATGTTGGGTTTTCCTTCTTTGGGAGATTCGATCTAGGAGGGTAGCCAAGAGTAGAGGTTGAAGATGAGATTTGGTATCTTTTTCTTTTCCTGGTTTTGTGATGGTTTTGTCGTGTGTGGGAGATGAAAACAAATGGTGTATTCTTTTGTTATTATTATTATTTAGTGTATTATATGTACCCCGTACTGTATAATTTGTTTCGTACAGGATAACGTTAAATTATGTAGAATATTATTCGGGTATCCGTATTTTATAAATTTTATATTTTTGGAGACGTTTTGACGAACGAAATATTATGGTATTATTATTACTTTGAAATTTGAAAGTAAATTTTACGTCAATTTTATTATGGTGTCGGTACGCGTGTGGTGCCGGGACATTGGAAAACAGAAGATAACTTCTCGTTTAAGAGTTATAATGGTCAGAAAATAAATAATTCGCATATTCTGATATAAATAATAGCCGAAAAATGACGGATTGTCACAGTCTGCCAGCCTTAAAAAGAATCTCGTCCTCGAGATTCAGTCCGTCTATACTACAGGCGTACATTCTCATGGTTCAAATTTTCTCATTCTCGAACTTTGCCCTCAAAAGACTCTTAGTTGGTGAATTTTTACAACTTGTCGACCTGACCGGTCATTTGTTTAAGTTGTGTAGGTTGAGTAACAACTTGATTCCAACTTGATTTTCGCAACTCATCAAACAAGAACTGTCACTAGATCAAGCTAGGAAACAAGTTGTCAGAAAGAGATGGCTTCTCATCTATGTAAGAGACCTTTTGAAAACTTGGCTCGAGTTTGAAATCATTTAAACCAATCAATACTAATAGTGGGGTGCTCAGATTAGTGAGAAGGCAACAATTAAACTAAGGCTCATGATGCAAGATTCTACACAAATCAATGCCATGAACTAGAATTAGAAGGTACTGAAATAAGGTGGGTGATCAAAAGAATGTACCCGTCACGGTGCTTGTGTCTTAGCGAGCTTCCTTAGTGCCCAAGAAGTATGCTCGACCCCGAGCTGGGCTGACATTGCCTCCACGGTTTGGGTTATCTTCATCAAGTGCTAACGCGAGAGTCATGCTACCGTGCTCCGACTTTTGTGCCCTATTCAACTTAGGACATGTGTTCCGGAGGTGATCCGGACTTCCACACTCGTAGCATGTTAGCCTTCGTCCTTGGTTTCCATTTCTGTCTGAGCAATTCCGACTAATGTGGCCCGTCTTCTGGCACACGTTACACTTAGGGCAGTTTCCTATGTGATGGAGGTTGCATCGAGTGCACTTAGGATGTGGACCTGCATATCCTCTGCGCTCCTGAGTCGTCGCTCCATAGTTCCTGGTCACTCGTTGCCTCTTGTCTTGATGGTCCTGGTCTCGGCTTCCCTGGTGATCCTCATGTCGCTTTCGCCCATTGTCGTTTGTTTTTGCTAGTTCTCCAGACCTGATCACGTCATTAGTCAAGCGGTATGCCATTCCCACAGCAGCTTGCAGGGTAGTTGGCTTGGATGAGGTGACATCTCTCCTGATCTCAGGAATCAAACCCCAAATGTATCGATCAATCAGCTGCTCCACAGTAGAGACCATGTGGGGGACCATTCTGGTCAGCTCATGAAAGCGGGCTGTGTACTTGTCAACTTCCACTCCTACCATCATATGGTTCCAGAATTCCACTTCCAGTTTCTGCACTTCGTCCTTCCTGCAGTACTCCTCAGTTAGTAGCTTCTTGAATTCTTCCCAAGATAATCCATTTGCAGCTTCTCGCCCTCTGGTCTGCAGTTGGTTGTTCCACCAGGTCAGTGCCCGACCCTGAAGTAGACTCGCAGAGAACTCAACCTTATCTCCTTCAGCACATTTAGTGATGCTAAGTTTCGACTCCACATTCTCAAACCATGATAGCAGGCCAATGGCACCCTCGGTGCCATGAAATTCCTTTGGCCTGCATGACATGAAGGTCTTATAGCTGCATCCGTGGCCATTGGTCGAGGTACGAGCTCCCTCATTGGCTCGTCCTGCATCAATGTGTGCGACAATCTGGGTGAGGAGATCCGCCAATCCAGCAGCACTGTCTCTTGGAGCTTCATTGTTGATGCTTCCTGAACGGGTGTTCCTTGTAGTCATGATTCTACAATAGGCCAAGGCATTTGGTTGAGTGAGTCATGGCGGATGATGTGTGGGACGGCGACAGGTAGTGAGTGTAATGTGACGGGAACAAGAATGTGCTTAGCCTAACGGGTCATAATATATAGCAAGAAGAATGCATACATAAAATGTATATAAGGTATAGTGGACATATAAACATGGTATGCATACTCACGCGACTAATGCAGTTCCAGGTGATCAGACTCTTTAAGACTCGACCAAACATGATCCGAGGCTACTAATCCCATCATCATATGATTCCTCCTGAATTATGCATAGGTGTACAGGCTATGCATAATTTAGGAGTAACGATGCAATGCTGGTGCTAGTCGACTCGTATTATGTTTCCGTGTTTTAAGAAAATTTTATTTTGGTTATAGTTGCGATTTTTATTTTATAAAAACCGGTATTTCACTATAACCTGTCTCTGATACCAATCTGTAACACCCCGCCGGAGGCGGAAACGCGAGGTGTAACATAATCAATATACATCGCAAAGAGATATAGTACAATACCATAATTTAAATTTAAGGAAATATTGTAACATTACAACAAGGTTCTAGCCGACCTTGGCAATTGAAACATAAGGTTTGACATTTGAAAGATGACACTTTAATACATAACGACCCAGTTGACTTGTGACGACTCCTTTATTTAAAATCTTCATAATATAAGCTAAACAACGATCACCTGAAATGCATGAGAAAACGGGTCAACTATGAAAATAGTTGGTGAGTACACAGGTTTTATGTAAAATAAATCACCGATTTGATAGTCTGTTTGGTAAATGTCCTGTCAACCCACTATGTTACAAATCCCGCCCATACAAGACTTGTAACATATGAATTCACATACACTTCCATATTTTAAGTCTAGTAAACAATGCACAATAACGCCTCGTATATAATAAAGTATGCGGCAAAGCCCCTAAAATAAATAATATGCGTTCCGTAGACAGGGGAACGAGAGGTTGGCCGACCTCTAATAGCGCTACTCATACTATCTACTGCCCCACACAAGGAGGCCGTACGAACGGTACGTATAATTGGAGTGCGAACGGCAAACCAATAGGGGACTAACAATGCGAATGTACGAACAGTACATCATAACAACTATTATATACTATCAATTAAGACTGCTCCGAACATGGGAGACTCGGCAGTGCTCCGAACGGGGAGACTTTAGGTCAAGGACGTACGGTCCATCAGGTTCAAACAAGTCATAAATTTATAAGTTAGTCTAAGGGTTTAAAATATATCAATAGTTCAAAGAAAACAATTTAATTTTTATAATCATGTATTTCACCCCAAATAAGTAAAACAGTAAAAAGGGGGCTGTGAATACTCACCTTGGCAAAAAGCAGTCTAAAGCAGCAGTCAATTAGAATTATTGGATGGCACCGACACGCGACCTAGATTTGTATGGCAAATTTAGTCTTTATTCATGATTATGACTCGACAAGATTTAATAAAAGTTTTGTTGTTGCTTGTGTGGCAATGATTAATGTTTAATATAATTTTCGTAGATTTTGGCTCATGGAGGTGCATAAGTACATAATAAGGAAAATATCGATGACGAATGAATTTTCGGTTCGATGGCAACCGAAAGACGATGTACGGAAAATAAATTAAAAAAAAAATAATTATTCATAGTATTAGATGTTAACTAATTATAATTAAAAGTCGTTAAAAGTATATACATTTATATATGTTTAATACTAGTTGATTATAAAAGTATATTAAAATCGTACTTCTAAGAGTTTATATTAAAATACTTTTACTAGTTATAAATGTAAGTTTTTGGAAAAATTGGGCAGGATCCGGATGTATAACCTTATTTGTTTGATGACTAGTGTCGAAAGTTTTTATAATAGTAGTTTTTATCCAGTTTTAAATAACCAAAATAAGATATGTAGTTAAATGATTTTTAAAGTTTAACTAAAGTTTATACTCCCATTAATTGGTTTGGTGGTGTGAAAAGATTAAATTCTAGTTATAAGTACATAAAACTTTATTCGCATTTATAAGTGAAATATAAACTTATATTATTAACCAAACACGATTTCGAATTGTTTAAAGTTTACGTTTTCTTTAATTGTTCTGAGGCTTAAGTTTTTATAGTTTTGATGATATATAGTACAAGTTAAATAGTCATATCTAATATATAAAAGTTGTGTCGAATGGCATATATTCGAAGAAAAATGCGTCGCGACATATAAGTCGGCCAAGTTGGTAACAAGTTGCGGAATGAACAAGACCAGATCAGGACTAGTTCGAGAATTCAAATGCAAATAGAGGGACCCTTTTTCCCATTTACTAGACAAAATGTATCTAAATAATGGGCTGTGGCCCCAAATCGTCGAATCCAACACAAACCAAAATTTACCCAAGCCTAAAATAGTATTTAACCCAAAAAAATTTTTACCATTAAGCGTGTATTGCCTAGTTTTGTAAATGAAACGGCAAAAGCAACAGTGCTAACAACCGCTGCTGTTGGGGAGGGGTTCGAACAGTAGGTTCCAAGCAATACACAAAACTTACTATTTAAACTATAGTATACTAATTCTTTATTGCAAATAAAAGAAAAAGAGTAACCAAATTTACCCCATTGTTACATAGTGGGTCTCGACATACATGGCCAAACAAAGTAGTTCAAATCAAATTTTTTTTTTCAAAGCCATTTTATTATCTTATAATTGTAGTCAAAGTGAGAAGCCAATGAAAACCATATGTGCACCACTGTGGTTCGCCCACAGTGGGCTTCGACCCGTAACCAAGGCCATCGCAACCCAACTTTTTAGCAAGGTGTAATCTCAACCAAATAAGCCAAATAGAGTAATAAGTAAGATTATTATTAAGCACTTCTTTCATGAGCCATTTTAAATTTTCTTTTGTTTTTCCCCTTTGTGTCTCGACAGAAAAACAACAACATTTTTAACAAAGTTTTTGATTAACCAATATCATAACAACTTTCATTTTAATTAAACATTAATCTGAAAAAAAAAATATCGAAATATAATAAATCGTGAATACAATGAAATAGAACAAGAAAGGATCAAAAATGTTCTTACACTATTTTTTTTTTTGAACACCGAACACAAAAACTTCAATTGGAGGTGACCCGGTTTGATTTAGACCAATTAACTTCTAGGATGGCTTCCTCTTTCACCCAAGAATGAAACCCCTCAATCAATTTCAAAAACCCCTTTGATTTACCAAACCCTAATTTTTGTGAAGGTGATGATGAGAAACTGTTTTTGGGGCGTCTTCTACCTCCACTAGTATTTAAAGGAGTGTTTTAGGATGCCTTGACTCTTCTTTCTCCTCTTGGTGTTTGGATTGAAGCCGAAATTGGTTAGCTTCCAAAACTAGACGAATCTTGGGTTTGCTCAAGGTAGATTGAAGTGAAGATATGATTCTCTTGAGTGATTATATCTTGATTCTTCTTGGCTGATTCGATCCATAGCCGGCGCATCAAAAGGGAGGATTTGGAGAGATTAAAAACTTACATGGTTTTGGGTAAGAAAGAGAAGGATATGGTGAGATATCATGTTGGGTTTTCCTTCTTTGGGAGATTCGATCTAGGAGGGTAGCCAAGAGTAGAGGTTGAAGATGAGATTTGGTATCTTTTTCTTTTCCTAGTTTTGTGATGGTTTTGTCGTGTGTGGGAGATGAAAACAAATGGTGTATTCTTTTGTTATTATTATTATTTAGTGTATTATATGTACCCCGTACTGTATAATTTGTTCCGTACAGGATAACGTTAAATTATGTAGAATATTATTCGGGTATCCGTATTTTATAAATTTTATATTTTTGGAGACGTTTTGACGAACGAAATATTATGGTATTATTATTACTTTGAAATTTGAAAGTAAATTTTACGTCAATTTTATTATGGTGTCGGTACGCGTGTGGTGCCGGGACATTGGAAAACAGAAGATAACTTCTCGTTTAAGAGTTATAATGGTCAGAAAATAAATAATTCGCATATTCTGATATAAATAATAGCCGAAAAATGACGGATTGTCACAGGCAAGGCTTTGGTGAGCAGATCTGCCAATTGGTATTCAGTACCCACAAAGTATAATTCAACGGTACCCTGTTCCACGTGGTCCTTGATGAAGTGATAGCGAAGATCGATGTGCTTTGATTTCGAGTGCTGAACTGAGTTGCACGAGATCGCAATGGCACTCCGATTGTCGCAGTACATCGGGATTCTGTCGAATACGTAACCATAGTCTTTGAGTTGTGTTCTCATCCAGATGACTTGAGCACAACATGCGGACATGGCTACATATTCTGCTTCGGTTGATGACAGCGATGTACAATCCTGCTTCTTTGATTTCCAAGACACCAGTTTATCACCGAGAAATTGTAGTGCTCCTGAAGTACTTTTCCTTGAGTCTAAGCATCCTGCGTGATCAGCGTCTGAAAAAGCGATTAGTTCAAAACCAGAATCCTTCGGATACCAGATCCCCAAGTTAATGGTTCCCTTGATGTATCGGAGGATTCTTTTAGCCTTAGAGAGGTGGGTTTCAGTTGGTCGCGACTGATAACGGGAGCATAGATAAGCGGCAAAGACAATATCAGGTCTGCTAGCTGTTAGATACATGAGAGACCCAATAATACTTCGGTATTTGGTAGGGTCAACTAATTTCCCATGTAAATCAGCATCTAACTTCTTGGTATGAGCCATTGGTGTGGCATAAGTGTCACAGGTTGTCATTCCAAATTTTTTAACAGTTCAAGGGCATATTTCGACTGACTCAAGAAAATACCACGGGGTGATTGATGAACTTGTAGTCCTAGAAAGAACGTAAGTTCACCCATCATGGACATTTCAAAATTTTTCTTCATTAGTTTTGCAAAAGCGGTTGAAAACTTTTTATGTGTCGACCCAAAAATGATGTCATCCACGTAAATTTGAACAATTAAGATATGTGCCCCGTGATATTGTATAAAAAGAGTTGGGTCAACCGAGCCTTTGGTGAAATTATTGGCAATGAGGAAAGATGATAGCTTATCGTACCATGCCCGAGGGGCTTGTTTGAGACCATAAAGAGCTTTGTTCAGTTTGTAGACATGGTTCGGGAACTCAGGATCAACGAATCCATCTGGTTGGCTGACATAGACCGTTTCTTTAAGTTGTCCATTGAGAAACGCCGTTTTGACATCCATCTGATAGACCGTCAGATTCATATGAGCAGCGAACGCGAGAAATATCCGAACAGCCTCAAGACGAGCAACCGGAGCAAAAGATTCTTCAAAGTCTATTCCTTCTTCCTGACGATAACCCTTAGCAACTAGACGTGACTTGTTTCGGATGACGTTCCCTTCAGCATCCAATTTGTTTTTCCAAATCCATTTTAGACCAATGACGTAGACCCCTGTTGGTCTTTCAACCAGTTCCCATACTTCAAGACGTTTGAATTGGTTGAGTTCTTCCTGCATGGATTCAATCCAGTTGTCTTTTGTCATTGCGTCTTTAATGTTTTTAGGCTCAGATTGGCAGACAGTGAGAGCATAAATGCAATGTTCACCATCTGTGTGAAGACGTTGTCTCGTAACGACTGGTTGATTCGGGTTGCCAATAATGTTAGCTAGAGGATGGTCTTTTGTCCATCTATGTGTAGAGGGTTGATGTTGGTATACATTGTGCAGATTCTGAGGATTCAAATGGTTTGTTGAAGATTCTGCGACATCTGGTGCAGCAGTTTCATTGGCAAACGGGTTGAAGAACGCATTTGGATCAAAATCTGCAGGTGGGGGTACTTCATTCAGAATATCATCAGCTGGTTCATCATTGTTGGAAGCGGTGTGTTCAACTGTTGTGTTTGAGTCAACTGGTGTAGGTGCATCTTCAACAGTAGTTGTTGTAGCAGGTGTATCAGGTATAGGAATATTATCAGGTTGTGCAGCGGAAACAGCGGATACACCTGGAGCACGTTCATCAATATCGTCACTGAACAGAGGAGCAAATAACCTTTCCATTTGTTGACGAGTGAGCTGGGGGCTTTGTTCAGCTGATGATGGGGGTTGAGGGAAGTTTAAACGGTTGTGACCGGGTTCTAAGCTGTTATACTCAGAAGCCATTTCCGTGAGTTCATTAAAATGAGCATGAATCGTTTCCATTACCTCCTTAGTTCGACGATTCCAGATTCGGAAACCTTTAGAATTGTCACAGTATCCAATAAAGACTCCAATATCAGCTTTGGCTTTGAGCTTTCCAAAATCATCACGATCATTATTCGGATAGCAAAGGGATCCAAATACATGAAAGTGTTTGAGGTTCGGTTTATAGTTGTAGACAAGCTCGAAAGGTGTTTTGTTGTGGCGTTTTGTGATCATAGAACGGTTTTGAGTATAGCATGCAGTAGATACAGCTTCTGCCCATAAGTAATCTGGAAGTTTAGCATTAATTAACATTGTTCTTGCAGCTTCCACTAACATTCGGTTTTGTTCTTTTAACAACTCCGTTTTGTTCAGGTGTACGTGCAATAGATGTTTGATGCTGAATTCCCACTTTCTCATAAAATTCACGAAGGGTTTTGTTAACAAATTCACTTCCTTTGTCTGTTCTGATTATCCTGACGGTGTTGCGGAGCTGAACCTGTATTTTTGTGAGAAAGGTGATGATCATTTGTGGAGCTTGGTCTTTGCTTCGAAGAAAGTAGACCCAAGTCCATCGTGAGTAGTCATCAACAATTACTAAGATGTAGCGTTTGCCATTGATCGTTTGCACGCGCATCGGGCCACACAAATCCATGTGAAGAAGATGAAGCACATGCTGAGAGCTGTGTTCCACCTTTGAAGGAAAATGAGCACGAGTGCTTTTCCCTTGTTCACAGGCTGAGCAAAGGTGATCTTTTGAATACCGGAATCGTGGGAGTCCTTCAACTAGTTTGTGTCTAGCAAGGTTGGTGATGGTTTGAAAGTTTAGATGTGAGAGACGACTGTGCCATAGCCAGGATTTTGTAGATGTTGCCTTTGAAAGTAAGCAAATGGGAGAGGAAGCAACCATGTCTTGCATAGAGATAGTGTAGAGACTAGAATTACGCGAGCCAGACATAAGGTCATTTCCTTGTAGATCACGAATGAAACAAGTTTTCTCCCTGAAAGCAACCTCCAAATCTCCATCACAAAATTGACCTACTGAAAACAGATTGTGACCGAGGCCTTCCACATAGTAAACCCTGCTAATTTCGATGTTCCCATTGACATAATCTCCGTAGCCCATGATAGCTGCGAAGTGATCGTTCCCGAATCTGACAGTGCCAATGAACTTTGCAATAAAGTTTGATAACAGTTTAAGGTTGCCTGTCATGTGTCGGGAACATCCGCTATCAACAATTCAGAGAATGATCTGTATCACCTGCATTACACACAGACGACACAGATGGAATAGAAGTAGATGTGGAACCCGAAATGTTAGAGGGTTCCGAAGCAGGTATGTTAGACATACACACATTGATAATTTTAGGCATCCATTTAAATCCTAGTGTGTTGTATATCCATTTCTGCCATCTATAACTACTCTTTGCTTTAGTCTTAGTGAAAGCACTAGGTGGTACTACATTCTTAGGAGGTGAAGCGGGAGCTACTGTGATAGCAATGGTTGCCTTAGAATCTAAAGAAGGCGGTCTACCAAGCACAGACTTAGAATGATTAGTGGGCCTAGAGGTATTCCGATTCTTAGGATTTCGTAATCGAGAGATTATAGCTTTAGCAACACATTTGTCATGACAATCAGAATTCATACTCTTCCGACAAATAACACAAGGTGCATCAGACTGAATATCAAAAGTACTTAACGGTTTAGCATTCGTTACATCACTATTTGTATTACATTTGCCAGACGCAACATCTATAGTGGAAGCAATATGAATTTTATTCAGAGTCCTAGGGTGTTCTTCTACTTTAGCATTCCTTATTGATCTTTTCTTAGGTCGCAACTTCCTATTCTTCGATTGAGTGCTCCTAGGCTGTGAAGTGCGGACGTTTGGAAAAGATGCAACTATTCCTGTTTTAGTAGAGGGAAACACATTAGCAACTTGTGATTTGGCAGTGGGAATTCTAGTTTCACGATTACTAAGTGTGACTGGTGCTAATCTCTTATTCACAGTAGGCGGAAGTTGTTCATACTTTCCTAACATTTCCCGTAACTTCGAGATAGTGTGAATCAGATCTTGATTTTCAGAACGAATATTTCCAGCAAAATTCATGACATCTCTAGTGTGAGCAAGATAGTGATCAAGTTCGTTTGATGCTTCAAGTCGAGTCTTTTTGAGTAAATCAAATATGACATCATATTCCTGTTTAACTTTTAAAAGTTCTTGTTCATATTTTGAGATTTGACTTTTCAAAGACACATTTTGATCATCCAGTTGCGCAATTTTAGGATCAGAAGATTTTTCACTCAACTGAGCGATTTTCTTTTGAAAACTAAGTTGATGATTGTGAATATCTTTTTCACACCAATGAAGACGACGTTTTGCATTGTAAATTTCATTGAGTAATCGTTTGTTTTCAGCTTTTAAAGACTCGATCTGAAGCACATTATCGGTGTTCTCAACAGTTTCAACAATATCCGCAGAGATGTAATCAGATGCAAATGGCAACGCATGAAGTAACACAACATTATGGATATCAGCACAGATAACATCTTCCAAGAGTCGATCAACATCTTTTCGCAAGAGTTTCTTTTTACGTTTAGTATTAGAAATAGATGTTTCTGTTTTCTCGAAAACGTTTTTCATTACCCCAAGTTCCTTATGAAAATCCTTTTCCCAGGCAATTGCACAACTTTTCAAGTTTTTAACATTAGGTAAAAGATTTTGCTGAAAAATGTCTCTTTGTTCTCGCGCCAGAGGCGATTGAAAATGTTCAACTTTGATTTCAGAGCGATATTCTATCTCATGTTGTAAAATTTTGA
Source organism: Chrysanthemum seticuspe (assembly GCA_019973895.1). Classification (NCBI taxonomy): domain Eukaryota; kingdom Viridiplantae; phylum Streptophyta; class Magnoliopsida; order Asterales; family Asteraceae; genus Chrysanthemum; species Chrysanthemum seticuspe. The sequence continues at coordinate 142,641,245 of BPTQ01000005.1, read as the reverse complement.
GGTCAGCCATGAAAATGTCAAAATATCGAAGAATTTTTCGATTTTCAGGTTGTGAGTTTACTTCACTAATGGAAGGTAAAGGACCATAAGTTTGTGCAAAATCTGTTTTGGGATTAACATTAGAAGACTCAGGTGTTTTGATGATAACCCTTGGTGTGTTAGAAGAATCCGTTGGTGTGACGAAAGTGACCGCGTTTTTATAATTAAAAGGTTTGTTGTAAACAACGTTTTTTAATTTTGATCGACTCTCGTCTTCTGCATCTAATTCCTCTTGACGATCATATTCAACAACACTCATGACAGTATTATCAATTTTATATTCTGCACTGGAAACTTCAGGAGTTGTTTTGAATGTTTTTAGTGAAAGCTTTGGTTTGTAATCAGCTAGATTTTTTCCATATCCTTTTGGATTGGGTTTTAAGGTAAACTTTTCAATAGCTGTTACTGATTCACCATGTTTTTAAACAACAGTTTTAAACTCTTTAAGTTTATTTTGCAAGCCGATAATTTCTTCAAGAAGGTCATCTACCCGATTCGTTGAATGCTTTTTGTATGCGGAGAACTGTTTTTGACAATTTAACAACTCAGCCTTAGCTTTTTGATTTTCCAAGGTGAGAGCGTTAATTTGCTTTTTATGTTCGTGTTTCAGTTGTTCTAATTCAGACAACAAAGCATTCTTCGAGGCGGCTAGATCACGCATCTGTCTCTCTAAATATTTTTCGTTTTGATGAGATTTTGCAAAAGCGGCTTCAAAACCTTTTTCACGGTTTTCTTGAGTTTTGAAAAAGTTGAGTTGCATTTGTAAGCATTCAAAATCCTTGGTTAACAGTGCATTTTTACTTTTTAATGACTGATTTAATGCAACACATTCAGCAATTTGGGATTGTTGGTCTTTAAGTAACAGAACAAGATCTGGATGGGGCAAAGGTTCATCTTGTTCAACGTGAGTCACAACATGATCATTATGTAGATCCTCAAGGATAACCACGGAGTCAATTTGATTATCAAGGGAAACCATAAGGTCATCTGGATCGTCAAATGTAACTACGGGGTTTATTTGAAAATCGTCAGAATGAGATGTAGATGACTCATTTTGAACATTCTGAGCCGTGCCGGATTCAGATATTGATGGAGATATTAGTTCAGATATGATGATGGTTTGTTCGGGTACCTGAGACAAGCCATCAGTGTCATACACTGGGCCTGTTTCACTCATGTGTAACTCTTGCATATTAGCCATCAACATAACAGCTGCATTGGCCTGCAAGTCCTCCATATCATCATCCGAGTCTGCATCTGCCATAAAGCTCTGTTCTTTGTCTGTGAGAGATCCACCAGCTTCATCCTTAAGAGCCAAAAGTAAAGCCTCTTTGAAGTAAGCACTGCCCCTAGTCCTTGTCTTTGGGCATGCATTAGCCAGGTGTCCCTTCTCATTGCATTTGTAGCATCTAAGACCATTTAACCGATTCTGAGCATTTCCCTGTTCCACCACTTGAGCTCTGTTGTTATTCCTTCCCACAGCATTAAACCCTTGACCACCGCCCATCTGACAACCATAATCACGATTCTGAACTTCAACACGTCCATTGTTCACAACAGCTTGAGTCCGTGTGTTAGATGAGGAACGAATACGATTGTTGGATTTGTTGGTGTAACGGCCAAAAGCATTAGCAATCATCACAAATCCTTGTTGCAATGCTTCGAATGGATCGATTTCCTCAGTCACTTCACTGACATATGCTTGAGCATTGTTGCTGTATGGAACCAATTGATTTTGTTGAGGTTGTTGCTGTGAAGGTGTGTTTGAAGCAGTTGGTTGAGTTGCTGGTTGAGAGGGATAATTCTGTTGAGCATACAAGGCAAGTTGTTGATTATCCGGATGTGACTGTTTAGCAATTTGAGCACGGAGAATCCTTTCCCGATCAACTTCCTTTTCATGAGGCTTCAAGTAATCGTACAACAATCCATAAGTAGAATGATGCATATTCTTCGCTTGACGGAGAAAGATGACATACTTCTCCCACTCAGGACCAAGACTACTCAGGAACTTAGTATTCACTGCAATTCTTGGCATGATGATGTTGTGTTTATCCAAATCATTGATGATGTCTGAAAATCGATGATGATAGGACTCTAGCGTCTCTCCAGGTTCAATCAAGAAGTGTTCGTAAGCCAAGTAAATTTTGGATTCCAAATCCTCCTGATTGAGTACAGATCCTTCCATAAGAAGACGAATATGATCCCACATCTTTTGTGCAGTCTTTTGAGCATCAATACTATGAAGAATTGGGTTTGGTAATCCTAAGAGGATGTATTCCATTGCAAGTTCATCAGCTTCATAGTGTAGAAGTTCTGTAGGATTTAAATCTGCAACAGTAGCAATGTTGGTTTGTTCATCTCTTGGTGGAACAGCAGTTGGATCTCCGGGTACAATGACAGTAGGCATCTCAAATGGACCTTCCAAGATAACCTTCTTTAGGAACTTTCCATGTGGCTTCTTTAGATCACAAAACCTAAAGAACCTTATCACCCATTGATCGTAGTTTCCTGGAGTGAGCATTGGAGGTCTATCAAGTGATCCAGCTTCATGAATGGATTGTTGGCTGCTTAAAGCTTCACACATCTTTGCAAACCAAGTGGGTTCCTTCATAGTGTTCCTTGATGGATGTTGATTGAAATCGGTTGTGTAGGGTTGAACTTGAAGACTTGATGTTGTTTGAACCATTTGTGGTGGTGGAATTGCACCAAGTTGTGGAGTATGTTGCTGATTAAATTGTTGTTGATAAATAGCTTGTTGTTGATTCCATTGTTGATGTTGTGGAGTTAATTGTTGTTGTTGATGATGATTATAAGTGTGAGGGAAATAGTTAGAGTATGGTGGTTGAGACATGTTGATGAACTTGTGTAGTAAAAATGGATCTTTGTAGTCGAATGAACCTTTGTTGATGAAGTGTCCTTAGGCTTAGAAAAGACAAGAAACCAAGTAGCACTTATGCGTAAAAACACCAAAAGTTACGCGTAACAATACGGAGTTACGCGTAGGTTTTAGCTTACGCGTAAGAAGGATAAAAGCACTAAAGTTATGCGTAGACAAAAGTTAGGCGTTGAAAGTTAGGCGTAGGATTACCTTATGCGTAGACCTAAGTTTACGCGTAAAGTGAATCTTATGCGTAGAATTTCTACGCGTAAGCTTATGCTTATGCGTAAGTTTAGGGTTTTTGCCCAAATGATCTTTTACACTATCACAGTGCAAAAGATATCCAAAGTCGACGTATTTTCAGACTTATCCAAGTAAGAAAACACGGAATAAACCAGGAAAATGAAGATCAAACCAAGGAAAATCTTACGCGTAATTTTAGGGTTTTGATACGCGTAGGATTGCTCGTAAATTTGATTTTGCCCAAAGATGTTTCTAAACCAGTTTTTGTGTGATGAAATAGCTTCAATAACACCAAAAGACACAAAAGTGTGAAACTTGATGATCCAAAGATCTTAAAACAGTTATGCGTAGGATGAAAACCTCGTACAAAAACAAGCTTAAAAACGTAGATCCATGCGTAAAGTTTGAAACTTTTTGCCAAAAACAAGTATTTTAACACCTCAAAACATTGAAAGTACAAGAATCTTGGATTAAAAAGTGTAAAAAACAAGTTTTTAAGTGAACCAAAGTATCACTCGTTAGCCTTACGCGTAGGACCAAAACCCACTTCAAAAGCAATAACGATTCACCCAACTATTAGGCGATTGATACCACTGTTAGGTCACTAGTATTACAAACACAAGTTATAGAGAAAGAGATAAGGCGATTGAACAAGTAAAACCACACACACACACGATATACTCAACACGGTTTAGGCGTGAGGCATATGTGAAAGGAAAACTTGAACAACCAACCCTCAAGTGAAGGTTATTACATTGTTTATATAGGCAAGGAGCTAGGGCAACACTCCCTCTCCTTCCCTATTCCTTATTGGGCTTGGGCCTAAGCTTATGGGCCTTCTACATAAGCTTGACCTTAAACAAACATAAAGGCCATAATAAAGCTACCTATTACATATGAAATATAAATACTTGAAATATTGTTTAGGAGTGATTCCAACATTATTGTTGAACATCGAGTGATGAAATGTCAAGTGTACCTAAGAGATCTTTTGATGAATCTCGTGGCTCTAGACTCAATAGTGCGTTTTGGTTTTCCTGAGCGGAGACTAGGGAGAGGGTCTCCTTCTTCAATACCAGCGATCTCTAAGAGAAAGTCAATAGTTTACGTAGGGTTCCCTGTGAGAATGAAACAAGCTTCTGTAGAGAGAAACTTGAGTGGCTAAGAAGGTTTAGTGCATCCGTCACTGGGTCCATGACGACTTTTAATCTTCAATACCGGCGTCACTAAGTGACAACCAGTAGCATATGAATTGAACCCGGTGTCTTCCCTAAGTTGAATAATTTGGAGGGCTATTTCTTTTCACCCTTTTCTTTGCATTTCTTTTTAATTCTTCAACTCCTTCTTTTTCCGATTCTCATTTTCTCCTTTTTATAATCGTACCTAAGGACTTCTAAGTACTAACTATTTGTGATGTCCTTGGGTAGATCCCTCCGGCTCTGGCGGATCATAGGACGGTTATTCCTAACCTTAATCTCCTTATAACTCCATTGCCATAAAACCATTTTTCATGAAAATCTCTCAAAGTGTTTGTGAATGAAAAACATGTTTGAACACTTCAAGAGTTTTAGATTTTCAGAAATACTCCCCCTCCACATGTGCTTAAGAGTTTTTACAGAAATCTGCACAGTGAGGAAAGAGCGCGCACTTTATGAATTGATCAACTCAAGATAGACAATGCCCCGCGAGACATGGTTACGTTGCATAGTTAAAGAGTTACATTGTCAGCTTTTAGGTGACAACTGGCTCTAATAACTATCTTGAAGGTGTAGACAAGCCTCGAAAGGTTGTCATACCCGTCAGAGTTCATGTCTACCAAGAGTTTCTCGAATGGTACTTTCTACTCGGACAAGTCCTTTGCGAGACACGTTTACATTACTAGCGAACTAGCTTGAAATTATTACCCGTCCCGGACAAGTCTTTTCGAGTTACTAATAGTTTAGTACCGTCAATTCGTTGGTTAAGTCTATTACACAGAGATTCATTTGCATTTACACAACATATTTCTTATCACATAATTTTCTCCCCCTAAAAAATGGCATATAAAATGTTATTTTTGAAAAGTTGAGAATAAATATGACCATTTTGAGTGTTGCGGGAAGATGACCACTATGAACAATTTGTGAACAAAGTTTTAACTCAAGTACTCCCCCTCAACAAGTGATATAAACGGTTGAGGTTTTGAAAATCATACGGGGAAGTACTTGTCCTTTTGAGCAAAACCTTGAAAAATGAAAGGTTTGATAGGTTTTACTCAAAAGTAAGAAACTTTCGCTCCTTTTGTAAGGATTGTGGCACTGAAGCGTACCACAGGGTCCTTTCTTGACAAGAACGGGTTGTACACTGTTATGTGTGCACAAGCCATAGACATATATAATCACACATCCAAATTTATAATGAAAGAAGCAGTTCAAGGGGTACCAGGAAGTCCAGTGATGTTTCCAGGAGTGCGAACTGGGCGTTGATAGCCGGTGATGTTAATCCTGGGTCGACCACCAACAAAGCTTTCCAATGTTCTGAACTGATCCCTTCTATACAACCTTTCATCAATCATTTTGATGATCCTCCTTACATCCCTTCGATCCTGAGAATTCCATCGCTTAGGAGACCCAATCTTTTGACGTATATCCTTCAACCTATAAGCCAATCCGTCCCTAACCATCTTCAAAGTGTGATCCCCAAACTTGTGAAGATCACTACACACCATTAAGAAATTTCGTTGAAGTTCACTGCGGTAAACGACGCCGAATGGTTTGATGATGAGTGTATATTGTGAGAGCTGGTTGATGTCGGGAAGATCAAGCTGAGGTGGAGTGAATTTGACACGGGTCTGATATGATTCAACTGCAAGTTGGAGATCTTCTACACGTTCTTTGATGACTATGCGTCTGATGAAGATGAGTAGTGACTTGATGAATTCACGTTGTACTTCAGTTGAAAATTGCCTCATGCGACCCTGTACTTTGGCAAGGTACATGTCTTCAATGTTGTTGATAGACAAATTCTCAAAGTCAGCTTCAGAGAATGCATAATCCCGTTCATCTTGCCTTTTGACCACAATCTTCTTGAGAAAAGTGTAGTCCCATTTGGTCGAAAGATCAACGTGTTTGATGGCAACGATACCCTTAGTACTGAACACTGCATGTTGAGACTTCTGAACCTGGCAGCTTCTGTAGTAGATTCTTCGGCGTTCCGGCCAATGATGAATCCCGTACATTGCATCTCGGTCGTATGCTTCCACTTTGTTGGAGAACAAGTGATTAGCTCTTTCCTCGATAGCTATGCAGTTTGAGTATGTGGCTGTTGGGAATGGAAGTGTCAAAGATGTAGCGTATTTCCTTGAGCCATCGCCACCGTGTAGAAGAAATTCCAAGTCTTTGTTGAAGAAATATCTGAATGGAATCCTAGGTTCATCTGGTTGGCCAATTGTTGGTAGAGGTTTAGACCAGTCGGTGTAATATGGAGGGTTATCTCGTTTGGTGAAGTCGATGTTTCCTTCTGGGTTGAGCCAATCCATGTTGTTAGACATAGCTCGAGCAATGTTTTCAAGGTGATATTCGACCTCGATGGCACTTTCCGAGCTATCTTTTAACAGTTGAAAAGCTTCATTCTTAATTCGCCTCAACTCAGATTTCGTCATCTTCTTTACTCGGAATTTTTCTTGCAGTATCTTAGCATGCTCCAATGTATTACCGTCTACCAGATCTTGACCTTCAGCAGGGTAGGGAGTTGAGTTAACAAGTGTAGAGAACCATTCAAATTCCTCTGCTTTATCGTCATCTAGCCATGATACGATGTCAACCATGGGCGCCTTCATCTTCTTTTGTTTAGACCTAGATGAGGATTCTGGTTTCTGAACTTGTTTGGGAGAGGTGGGTTGTTGTAGGGGCTCACGGACTTCCTCATCGTCACCACCTGTATACTCAAAGTGATCACCAGTTTTCTGAGTCTCGGGTGGTAATTCAGAAGAATCCTGAGGTTTATCAGTAGAAGAACGAGGAGGTGACCTTTTTTGTGCTGGAGTCCGTTTGGGTGGAGGTTGCATAGAAGATGATTCACCAGACTTCTTCGAGCGTTTATGCTCGTCATTCTTATCCTGATCCTTGTCTTCATCGTCTCTTGAACGTTTAGGCCTTACAGCTTCTTCTCTGTATGCTGACCTGAGTTGGTATTCCAGCAATGCTTCAAACAATTTAGCTTCGTGGGAGGCAAACGTTGCAGAGCGTTTAGACATTTGAGCTACTAGCCGGTTCACCAATTCATCATCTGAAAAGACTATGGGTTCAACTGGATTGATGTTCACATTCATTGGAGTTGATTTCATGGTTTGCTTGGCCAGATGCAAGAGATTTGGATAAAGTTGTCTAGTATACATCTCCTTTGTCAGTTTAGGAACGACGTCAAGAAGGAACTGGTGAGTGTATCCTTTGATCATATCATCCATTTTCCCTTGAAGATCATCTTTCATGAGCTTCTGGACATACTTCCTTTCAACTTGCATCTTGTCGATATCATCATGAATATACTGTATCTGATCAGCGTAGAAATTCATCTTCCTATAAAGCATGTCTTTCTTTCTGACTTGTTTGACAGCATTCATAATTCTTTTATGAGTATGAGAAATCCAAGATCGAGTTGGCTTCTTCACTGATTTAGATGATGATTTGGTTGATCTTTTTGACGGTGGTGGTGAAGAGTGAGAGGATGAATCTGATGATGATGAGACATGAGGAGCCTCAGAGTCCTTTGGAGGTGCAGAAGTATCCTCCTTGGAACGAATTAGACTGTTGAGAAGATAATCATCATAATTCCCTTCGCTATCTTGTCCAGATTTAGCTTTTACTTCCGTCTGAGCCTGGGCTTCTTCATCAGTCTTTTCTTTCTCAGACTTATCCTTTTCTGGTTCCTCAATGTTATAATCAATAGATTCCTCCACAAGCTTTTGCTGTTGCACAAGAGTGGTGGCACCAGTTCCCTTATCGGGTCGATTAACCGCATCAGGATCTGGTGAAGAGTGGACACCACCACTCGACCATCCGGGGCCACGCATTTGATCTTGTTCAAATTCTTTAGCTTTCTGCAGGTGTCTTACGATTTTAAACTTCTTCCTGTAGGATTTATCTAGTTGCTCTTCATCACTTTCAGAGCTTTCTTCATATGGCACAAGTACAGGAGTCTTTCCTTTGCCATGTTCAGCTGTTGGACTAGGAGGTTTTGCTACTGAGGGAGGTGGTTCGGTTGCAGATTCAGAGTAGTGGACCTCCTCATCTGATTGTGTATCTTCAGAGCTTTCGTCCAGTAGCTTTCTTGGTGGTTCAGGTGTAGGAATAGGAACAACTTCCTGAGAGGGAACTTTCTTCTTTGGAGTAGGTTTCCTCTTTGGGACTTTCCTTTGACTCTCTGTGCTTACTGCACTTCCAGCACTTCCTCTTCTGGTTCTCCGAGTAGGTGTTCCAGAAGGCTTTTCATCGAGATGACCAACTTTTCCTTCTCTTACTGCTACCCGATACCTTTTGTACGTTTCAAGCTTCTTGATTTCGTTAGTCAGTAGGTGATCAGGTAACACAGCACCCTGTTTCTTTGTTGACGATTCTTTGATTCTGACAGACAGGATAGGCTCAGTCAACATGTCGTGATTGTCGGGGTCATTGAGCCTCTTGGGGATATCAGGATAAAGTCCAAGTGCTCTCTGGATCAACAGTTTTGTGTATCTGACATAGGGAATCTTTGAGCCAAGCTTTTTGAGAAATGTCATCATGTCATCCCATATCAGAGCTTCAATTTCGATGTCCTTCTTGTTGATTAATGACCAGAAGATTTGCAGTTCCATGAGCTTGGGATGCTCATAGCCACTGTCACGACCAGAGACCGATTTGGTGATGATGATGTAGAGGGTTCTCCACGGTTGAGGAATGTTCTTAAGCTCCACATGAGAATGCTTAGAGATAATTCCTGAAGCTTCATCATAGCCAATATCAATCAAGAATTGTAGAACTGTCTCCTCAGTAGGTGTGGCATAGAAGTCGGTTGACACGATTTCTGGAATGAGAAGAGCAGCCCGTAAGTCTGCATGAGTGATGGTGACTTGTTTGTGATTGATAGTCATAGTTACTGCACTTTGACCCTTGATCCTTTGCATTGAATTCTAGAATTGTTGAATGTAGATATCCGGTACTGTAGCAGAGTGTGAGAGCATGTTCTGGTAGGGATGATTCTTAAGAATATCCACAGCAATGAGACAAGAAGATTCTAAGCATGTGAGGGTTTCAAAGTCAAACCTAAGGTTGTTCTTTCCAATCTTTCTCGGATAGCCATTAGGGAAGATGTCAGCAATTGTGAGAACTTCTGGTGCGTCCACATTCATTTGAGCAGCCATGTCGTGATCTGAAATAACATTAGCCAAAAGAACCAACATATCAAAAGACATAATGTTAGTCAACAGAAGGTTTTTATTGTCTAATTATTGAATGTACAGTGTCAATGATTGTTACGAGTCCAAAGTCACTTGTTTGTTCAATAGTCCAATGTCGTCGTGATAAGTTTCGTGAGTTAGTTAACTTTAAGTTTTAAAGTTTATGTTATCACTTATTTAACACAACATATTAAACGATTAAGTTTATTAGTGACATTATTGGTTTCGTGACGTTATGATTCATTTATTTACAAGTTTGCACGCGTAACAATTCATAACGAATGTTTGATCAAGGCTTATGCGTAGGAATAGTAGCTTATGCGTAGGATCCTGTCTTACGCGTAAGAAATATTACGCGTGGGAAAAGGAGACCTTATGCGTAGAGCTTACGCGTAGGCATATATAAAACCTTACGCGTAAGGCTTACTCGTAAGAGTAGACCTTATGCGTAGAGTCACTGTTTACGCATATCCTTCACAGGATACGCGTAGTCCCATTGTAGAACCTTACGCGTAACAGTTACGCGTAAAATTTCTCTTACGCATAACTTTCTACGCGTAAGGTGATCCTTATGCGTAGAGTTACAAAGACCTTGATTCTGAGTTTTAAGCGTAGCAAGCCTGAAACAAAATCATCATATCATCAATCTTAACACATATATTCATTTTATAGCAGATCATGGCATGAAAGTATATCAAACAGTTACGCGTAAAACGTCTTACGCGTAGACCAAAACCCTAATTGTTCATGTATTATGCTTAAGAATTTTAGCCATAGGAATTACACCAAAGTGTTTCTGGGAGGTCTAAGAAGCATATAGAGTATGTTTATCCAAGTTTTAACACCAAATATGTCATTAATCAAAAGTACCCAAACCATATGAACATAAACCCTAATTTTCAAATTATGAATCATTAGTGTTTCTGAGTAGTTTCTGGGCTTAGATATGATTAATTCTACTTGAAAACAACCTTATGCAACTATCTTTATCACCAAAAAACGTTCACATATTAAAACACCCAAAACCAAGCATAAACCCTAGTTTTTCATAATCAATCAATTCGTGTTTCTGGGTGGATTTTGTGGATAAACATAGTATCATTGATATTAAAGAAATATTTTGACCCATTTATCTTAACCTCAAACACACAAACATGATCATGTGTTCTTACGCGTATGCGTAGAACACAAACTTAACCATATACGTAAATTTAACCGTTGGATTCGTTTGAAAATCAAAACCAATGTTTAAAAACGTGTTCCAAACACAAAATCACTTACAGATTGATGATCAAAACTTCAGATTTGTTGAACGATTTATATGCGTAGATTATGGTTGGTTGTGAGTAATAAATGTGATGGATAAGTTAGGTGGAGTGTTTTTATGAAAATAACTTTGAGCTTTTGACAACATTAGTCCCTCCACCTTTTCCATTTTCATCCAAAGCCTTTTAACTTCCATTTTGGTTACCAAATGATAGATTTTAAGAAAGAAACTTGACGACACTCCCCCTCGACTTAAGAAATAATGAAAGGTTATAAATTTTAGTTCGAGGAGTGTCAGTGAACCAGAAATGTGACCACCATTATTAAAAGAAAACAACCGGGATTAGGTAACATGCAAGTACAGTGATTATATGAAACAGTTAAGTGTATATTTTCTCCCCCTCAACACTTGATCGGAGAAATACTGAATTTTGAAAGATTTGAGTGTTGAAGAAAGAGATGTACTTACCATGTTGATAGAAAAATAGATGGAAGAATATTTTTGTTGTTTTATCAGGTTTTATAATTTTGCATTTTGTTTTTGAAAAAATTATTTACAAAAGAGATTTTGGTGTTTGACTGGTTTTAAGATTGTTTTACGAGTTCATCCAATTCCTCTTGAGTCAAACACCGCATACCAATCTGGTGGACCAACTCATTAAACCTAGAGGGAGGCAAGGCTTTGGTGAGTAGATCTGCCAATTGGTATTCTGTACCCACGAAGTAAAATTCAACTGTACCCTGTTCGACATGGTCCTTGATGAAATGATAGCGAAGATCGATGTGCTTTGATTTCGAATGTTGAACTGAGTTACACGAGATCGCAATGGCACTCCGATTGTCGCAGTACATCGGGATTCTGTCAAATACGTAACCATAGTCTTTGAGTTGTGTTCTCATCCATATGACTTGATCACAACACGCCGACATGGCTACATATTCTGCTTCGGTTGATGACAGCGATGTACAATCCTGCTTCTTCGATTGCCAAGACACCAATTTATCACCAAGAAATTATAGTGCTCCTGAAGTACTTTTCCTTGAGTCTAAGCATCCTGCGTGGTCAGCGTCTGAAAAAGCAATTAGTTCAAAACCAGAATCCTTCGAATACCAGATCCCCAAGTTAATGGTTCCCTTGATGTATCGGAGGATTCTTTTAGCCTTAGAGAGGTGGGTTTCAGTTGGTCGCGACTGATAACGGGAGCAGAGATATACGGCAAATACAATATCAGGTCTGCTAGCTGTTAGATACATGAGAGACCCAATAATACTTCGGTATTTGGTAGGGTCAACTAATTTCCCATGTAAATCAGCGTCTAGCTTCTTGGTATGAGTCATTGGTGTGGCATAAGTGTCACAGGTTTTCATTCCAAATTTGTTTAACAATTTAAGGGCATATTTGGCCTGACTCAAGAAAATACCATGGGGTGATTGATGAACTTGCAGTCCTAGAAAGAACGTAAGTTCACCCATCATGGACATTTCAAAAAATTTCTTCATTAGTTTTGCAAAAGCGATTGAGTACTTTTTATGTGTAGACCCAAAAATAATGTCATCCACGTAAATTTGAACAATTAAGATATGTGCACCGTGATATTGTATAAAAAGAGTAGGGTCGACCGAAACTTTGGTGAAATTATTAGCAATGAGAAAAGATGATAGCTTATCGTACCATGCCCGAGGAGCTTGTTTGAGACCGTAAAGAGCTTTGTTCAGTTTGTAGACATGGTTCGGGAACTCAGGATCAACGAATCCATCTGGTTGGCTGACATAAACAGTTTCTTTAAGTTGTCCATTGAGAAACGCAGTTTTGACATCCATCTGATAGACCGTCATATTCATATGAGCCGCGAACTCGAGAAATATCCGAACAGCCTCAAGACGAGCAACCGGAGCAAAAGATTCTTCAAAGTCTATTCCCTCTTCCTGACGATAACCCTTAGCAACTAGACGTGACTTGTTTCGGATTACGTTCCCTTCAGCATCTAATTTGTTTTTCCAAATCCATTTGAGACCAATGACGTAGACCCCTGTTGGTCTTTCAACCAGTTCCCATACTTCAAGACGTTTGAATTGGTTGAGTTCTTCTTGCATGGATTCAATCCAGTTGTCTTTTGTCATTGCGTCTTTAATGTTTTTAGGCTCAGATTGGCAGACAGTGAGTGCATAAATGCAATGTTCACCATCTGTGTGAAGACGTTGTCTCGTAACGACTGGTTGATTCGGGTGGCCAATAATATTTGCCAGAGGATGGTCTTTTGTCCATCGATGTGTAGAGGGTTGATGTTGGTATACATTGTGCAGATTCTGAGGATTCAAATGGTTTGTTGATGATTCCGCGACATCAGGTGCAGCAGTGTCATTATCAAACGGGTTAAAGAACGCATTTGGATCAAAATCTGCAGGTGGGGGTACTTCATTCAGAATATCATCAGCCGGTTCATCATTGTTGGAAGCGGTTTGTTCAACTATTGTGGTGGAGTCAACTGGAGGTGCTTCTTCAACAGTAGTTGTTGTAGCGGGTGTATCAGGTATAAGAGTAGTATCAGGTTGAGCAGCGGATACACCTGGAGCACGTTCATCAATATCGTCACTGAACAGAGGAGCAAATAACCTTTCCATTTGTTGACGAGTGATCTGGGGGCTTTGTTCAGCTGATGATGGGGTTTGAGGGAAGTTTAAGCGGTTGCGACCGGGTTCTAAGCTGTTATACTCAGAAGCCATTTCCATAAGTTCATCAAAATGAGCATGAATCGTTTCCATAACCTGTTTTGTTCGACGATTCCTGATCCGGTAACCTTTAGAATTCTCACAATATCCAATGAAGACTCCAATTTCAGCTTTGGCTTTGAGCTTTCCAAAATCATCACGATCATTATTCGGATAGCAAAGGGATCCAAATACATGAAAGTGTTTGAGATTCGGTTTATGGTTGTGGAGAAGCTCAAACGGTGTTTTGTTGTGGCGTTTAGTAATCATAGAACGGTTTTGAGTATAGCATGCAGTAGATACAGCTTCAGCCCATAAGTAATCTGGAAGTTTAGCATTGATTAACATTGTTCTTGCAGCCTCCACTAACGTTCGGTTTCGTCTTTCAACAACTCCGTTTTGTTCTGGTGTACGTGCAATAAATGTCTGATGCTGAATTCCCACTTTCTCATAAAAGTCACGAAGGGTTTGGTTAACAAATTCAGTTCCTTTGTCTGTTCTGATTTGTCTGACGGTGTTTCGGAGCTGAACCTGTATTTTCGTGAGAAAGGTGATGATCATCTGTGGAGCTTGGTCTTTGCTTCGAAGAAAGTAGACTCAAGTCCATCGTGAGTAGTCATCAACAATTACTAAGATGTAGCGTTTGCCATTGATCGTTTGCACGCGCATCGGGCCACACAAATCCATGTGAAGAAGATGAAGCACATGCTGAGAGCTGTGTTCCACCTTTGAAGAAAAATGAGCACGAGTGCTTTTCCCTTGTTCACAAGCTGAGCAAAGGTGATCTTTTGAATACCGGAATCGTGGGAGACCTTCAACTAGTTTGTGTCGAGCAAGGTTGGTGATGGTTTGAAAGTTTAGATGTGAGAGACGGCGGTGCCATAGCCAGGATTTTGTTGATGTTGCCTTTGAAAGTAAGCAGATGGGAGATGAAGCAACCATGTCTTGCATAGAGATAGTGTAAAGACTAGAATTACGCGAGCCAGACATAAGGTCATTTCCTTGTAGATCACGAATGAAACAAGTTTTCTCCCGGAAAGCAACCTCCAAATCTCCATCACAAAACTGACCTACTGAAAACATATTGTGACCGAGGCCTTCCACATAGTAAACCCTGCTAATTTCGATGTTCCCATTGATATAGTCTCCGTAGCCCATGATAGCTGCGAAGTGATCATTCCCGAATCTAACAGTGCCAATGAACTTTGCAATAAAGTTTGATAACAGTTTAAGGATGCCTGTCATGTGTCGGGAACATCCGCTATCAACAATCCAGAGAATGATCTGTATCACCTGCATAACACACAGACGACACAGATGGAATAGAAGTAGATGTGGAACCCGAAATGTTAGAGGGTTCCGGAGCAGTGATAGTAGACATACACACATCAATAACTTTAGGCATCCATTTAAATCCGAGTGTGTTATATATCCATTTCTGCCATCTATAACTACTATTTTCTTTAGTCTTAGTGAATGCACTAGGTGGTACTACATTCTTAGGAGGTGAAACTAGAGCTACAGGGACAGCAATGCTTGCCTTAGAATCTAAAGAAGGCGGTCTACCAAGCACAGACTTAGAATGATTAGTGGGCGTAGAGGTATTCCGATTCTTAGGATTCCGTAAACGAGACATTATAGCTTTAGCAACACATTTGTCATGACAATCAGAATTCATACTTTTATGACAAATATCACAAGGTGCATCAGACTGAATATCAAAAGTACTTAAAGGTTTAGCCTTCGTTACATCACTATTTCTATTACATTTGCCAGACGCAATGTCTATAGTGGAAGCAACGTGAGTCTTATTCATAGTCCTAGGGTGTTCTTCTACTTTAGCATTCCTTATTGATCTTTTCTTAGGTCGCAACTTCCTGTTCTTCGATTGAGTGCTCCTAGGCTGTGAAGTGCGGACGTTTGGAAAAGATGCAACTATTCATGTTTCAGTAGAAGGAAGCACGTTAGCAACTTGTGATTTGGCAGTAGGGATTCTAGGTTCACGATTACTAAGTGTTACTGGTGCTATTCTCTTAATCTCGATAGGCGGAAGTAGTTCATACTTTCCTAACATTTCTCTTAACTTAAAGATAGTGTGAATCAAATCTTGATTTTCAGAACGAATATTTCCAGCAAAATTCATGACTTCTCTAGTGTGTGTAAGATAGTGATCAAGTTCTTTTGATGCTTCATGATGAGTCTTGTTGAGTAAATCAAATATGACACCATATTCCTGTTTAACTTTTACAAGTTCTTGTTCATATTTTGAGATTTGACTTTTCAAAGACACGTTTTGATCATCCAGTTTCTCAAATTTAGGATCAGAAGATTTTGCATGCAACTGAGCGATTTTGTTTTGAAAAACAAGTTGTTGATTGTGAATATCTTTTTGACACCAATTAAGATGACGTTTTGCATTGGAAAGTTCGTTAAGCAATCGTTCATTTTCAGCATTTAAAGACTCGATCTGAAGCACATTATCATTGTTCTCAACAGTTACAATATTATCAACAGTATCAGCAGAGATATAATCAGATGCATGTGGCAAAGAATTGAATAACACAACATTATGGATATCAGCACAGATAACATCTTTCAAGAGTCGATCAACATCTTTTCTCAACATTTTCTTTTTACGTTTAGTATTAGAAATAGATGTTTCTGTTTTCTCGAAAACGACCTTCATCACTCCAAGTTCCTTATGAAAGTCCCGTTCCCAAGACAATGCACAATTTTTCAAATTCTTAACATTTGGTAAAAGATTTTTCTGAAAAATGTCTCGTTGTTCTCGCGCCAGAGGCGATTGAAAATGTTGAAATTTGATTTCAGAATGATATTCTATCTCATGTTGTAAAGTTTTGAGGTCAGCCATGAAAATGTCAAAATATCTGAGAATTTTGCGATTTTCAGGTTTTGAGTTTACTTCACTGATGGAAGGTAAAGGACCAAAAATTTGTGCATAATCTGGTTGGGGATTAACATTAGAAGACTCAGGTGTTTTTATGATAACCCTTGGTGTGTTAGAAGAATCCGTTGGTGTGACAAAAGTGACCGGTTTTGAATAATTAAAAGGTTTGTTGTAAACAACAGTTTTTAATTTTGATCGACTCTCGTCTTCTGCATCTAATTCCTCTTGACGATGATATTCAACAACACTCATAACAGAATTATCAATTTTATATTCTACACTGGAAACTTCAGGATTTGGTTTGAATGCTTTGGTTGAAAGCTTAGGTTTGTAATCTGCAAGATTCAGTCCATATCCATTTGGATTGGGTTTTAAAGTAAACTTTTCAATAGCAGTTACTGACTCACCATGTTTGTAAACAACAGTTTTAAACTCTTTAAGTTTGCGTTGCAAGCCGATAATTTCTTCAAGATTATCATCTATTCGTTTCGTGGAATGCTTTTTGTATGCAGAGAACTGTTTTTGGCAAGTTAACAGCTCAGCCTTAGCTTTTTGATTTTCCAAGGTGAGAGCGTTAATTTGCTTTTTATGTTCATGTTTCAGTTGTTCTATTTCAGACAATAAAGCATTCTTCGAAGCGGCTAGATCACGCATCTGTCTCTCTAAATATTTTTCGTTTTGATGAGATTTAGTAAAGGCTGCTTCAAAAACTTTTTCACGTCTTTCTTGACTTTTGAAAAAGTTGAGTTGCTTTTGTAAACATTCAAAATCCTTGGTTAACAATGCATTTTTACTTTTTAAGGTCTGATTTAATGCACAACATTCTTCAATTTGGGATTGCTGGTCTTTAAGTAAAAGAGCAAGATCTGGATGAGGCAAAAGTTTGGCTTGTTCAACGGGAGTCACAACATAATCATTATTTAGATCCTCAAGTATAACCACGGAGTCAATTTGATTATCAATGGAAACCATAAGGTCATCTTGATCGTCAAATGTAACTACAGGGTTTATTTGAAAATCGTCGGAATGATATGTAAATGACTCATTTTGAACATTCTGAGCCTTGCCGGATTTAGATGTTGGCGGAGATATTAGATCAGTGATAAATATGGTTTGTTCGGGTACTTGAGACAAGCCATCAGTGTCATTCACTGGGCCTGTGTCACTCATGTGTAACTCATGCATATTAGCCATCAACATAACAGCTGCATTGGCCTGCAAGTCCTCCATATCATCATCTGAGTCTGCATCTGCCATAAAACTCTGTTCTTTGTTTGTGAGAGTTCCACCAGCTTCATCCTTAAGAGCCAAAAGAAGAGCCTCTTTGAAATAAGCACTGCCCTTAGTCCTCGGCTTTGGGCATGCATTAGCCAGGTGTCCCTTCTCATTGTAGTTGTAGCATCGAAGACCATTCAACCCATTCTGAGCATTTCCCTGCTCCACCACTTGAGCTCTGTTGTTATTCCTACCCATAGCATTAAACCCTTGACCACCGCCCATCTGACGACCATAACCACGATTCTGAACTTCAACTCATCCATTGTTCACAACAGCCTGATTTCGTGTATTAGATGAGGAACGAATACGATTGTTGGATTTGTTGGTATAACGGCTAAAAGCATTTGCAATCATAACAAATCCTTGTTGCAATGCTTCGAACGGATCGGATTCCTCATTAGTTTGACTATGAAGTACTTGATCATTACTGTTGTTGTAAGGAACCAATTGATTTTGTTGAGGTTGCTGTGATTGATCGTTTGGTGTGACTGAGGCAGTTGGTTGAGTTGCTTGTTGAGGAGGATAACTGTTTTGAGCATACAAGGCAAGTTGTTGATTTTCCGGATGTCATTGAAGCAATTTGAGCACGGAGAATCCTTTCCCTATCAACTTCCTTTTCATGAGGCTTCAAGTAATCGTACAACAATCCATATGTAGAATGATGCATGTTCTTCGCTTGACGGAGAAAAATGACATACTTCTCCCATTCAGGACCAAGACAACTCAGGAACTTAGTATTCACTGTAATTCTTGGCATGATGATGTTGTGTTTATCCAAATCATTGATGATGTCTGAAAATCGATGATGATAAGACTCTAATGTCTATCCAGGTTCAATCATGAAGTGTTCATAAGCCAAGTAAATTTTGGATTCCATATCTTCCTGATTGAGTGCAGATCCTTCCATAAGTAGATGAATATGTTCCCACATTTTCTTTGCAGTCTTTTGAGCATCAACACTTCGAAGAATTGGGTTTGGTAATCCTAGAAGGATATATTGCATTGCAAGCTCATCAGCTTCATAGTGTAGAAGTTCTTCTGGATTCAAGTCTGCAACAGTAGCAATGTTTGATTGTTCATCTCTTGGTGGATTAGCATTAGGATCTCCGGGTACAATGACAGTAGGCATCTCAAATGGACCTTCCAAGATAACCTTCTTTAAGAACTTTCCATGTGGCTTCTTCAGATCACAAAACCTAAAGAACCTTATCACCCATTGATCGTAGTTTCCTGGAGTGAGCATTGGAGGTCTATCAAGTGATCCAGCCTCATAAATTGATTGTTGGCTGCTTAAAGCTTCACACATCTTAGCAAACCAAGTGGGTTCCTTCATAGTGTTCCTTGATGGATGTTGATTGAATTCATTTGTGTAGGGTTGAACTTGAAGACTTGGCGGTGTTTGAACCATTTGTGGTGGAGGAATTGCTCCAAGTTGTGGAGTATGTTGTTGATTAAATTGTTGTTGATAAATTGCTTGTTGTTGATTCCATTGTTGATGTTGTGGACTTAGTTGTTGTTGTCGTTGAGAATAAGTGTAAGGGAAATAGTTAGAGTATGGTGGTTGTGACATGTTGAAAACTTGTGTTGGTAAAAATGGATCTTTGTAGTCGAATGAACCTTTGTTGATGAAGTGTCCTTAGGCGTAGAAATCACAAGAAACCAAGTAGGACTTATGCGTAAAAACACCAAAGTTACGCGTAACAAAGAGAGTTACGCGTAGTTTTAGCTTACGTGTAAGTATGGTAAATGCACTAAAGTTATGCGTAGACACAAAGTTAGGCGTAGAAAGTTAGGCGTAGGATTACCTTATGCGTAAGAGTAGGTTTAGGCGTAAGATGAATCTTATGCGTAGGATTCTACGCGTAAGCTTTATGCTTATGCGTAAGTTTTGGGTTTTGCACAAATGATCTTTTACACTATCACAGTGCAAAAGATATCCAAAGTCGACGTATTTTCAGGCTTATCCAAGCAAGAAAACATGGAGTAAACCACGAAAACGAAGATCAAACCAAGGAATAACTTACGCGTAGTTTTAGGGTTTTGCTACGCGTAGGATTACTCGTAAAATTGATTAGGTCCAAAGATGTTTCTAAACCAGTTTTTGGGTGATGAAATAGCTTCAATAACACTAAAATGACACAAAAGTGTGAAACTTGATGATCCAAAGCTCTCAAAACGGTTACGCGTAGGTTTACACCCTCGTTCAAAAACAAGCTTAAAAACGTAGATCCACGCGTAAAGTTTGAAACTTTTTGCCTTTTAACACCTTAAAACGTTGAAAGTACAAGAATCTTGGATTAAAAAGTGTAAAAACCGTGTTTTTAAGCGAACCAAAGATCGCGTTACCTTTACGCGTAAGACCAAAAACTTACTTCAAAAGCAATAACGATTCACCCAACTAGTTGGCGATTGATACCACTGTTAGGTCACTATATTTACAACACAAGCTTAATAGAAAGAAATAGAGAAGAGATGAGATCGGTTGAATAATAAACAAACCCGTACACACGTTATACTAAGGACGGTTATGCGTAGGGTGTAAATGGAGAGAATAAATTGAACAACCAACCCTCAAGTGAGGGTTATACAAGACTATTTATAGGCAAGGAGCTAGGGCAACACTCCCACTCCTTCCCTTTTCCTTATTGAACATGGGCCTAAGCTTATGGGCCTTCTACATAAGCTAGACCTTAAACAAACATAAAGGCCATAATAAGCTACCTATTACATATGAGAAACTAACACTTGAATTAAGGTTTAGGAGTGATTCCAACAGATTGTTTTAGCAAGATTTGACATAGACTGTCATCCGGATCCCACGGTTCCCTCCTCAGAGGGATCCGTCTAGGCTAATCCTTGGGATCTGGCAATTCAGCGGCTATGAAAGAGTGGAAATGATGTTTCTAAGATCTAAGACCTATAACATCTTGAGTGTTTCAGTCTTCCTAAATGTCTTAAATGAAGGGGTGCTTAAGTACTTGAAGGTAATAAGTGATGTAGCTAATGATTGTCTTTTATGGAAGGATTTGGAACTTTCAAAGAGTACCAATGGATGAGCAAGGATGACACTAAAGATGAGAGTGTCAATTGAAGCTAAATGATCCTAGAGATCAGGTTGTGACTTAGGATAGTGTTTTGAAAAATATCCTAGAAGCTTTGAGATGAGAAAACTAGAATTTGATCAACTTTGATCAATTTTGAGGTGAGGATGATTAATGATCAATTTTGCCATAATCGAAAGATTTCAAAGACTAAGTAGAAAATGAAGTGTGAGTTTGAGAGCGGAAGAGTAATGGATTAAAATGAAACGGTAGATCTACAAGCGTTTTAGAGTGTGATCAAGGTGTGTGAGTAGGAAGGATCAACCTATCTTGATAAGGACTTAATTTGCCTTAAGACACTATGTTTAGCTTAGTGTGAGGTGTTCTAAGGATATGTTTGAAATATAATGCTTGCAATTGCATTTTCTGTTTGCCGGATCCCACGGTTCCCTAAGTGAAGGGATCCGTCTAGTACAAACTTTGGGATCCGTCCATCTACTCAGCAGAACCTTTACTAAAGGTATGCAATGATCTTGACAATGCATCATATTCCAAGTTTGGTTTGGAGGGGTTCTAACACTAAGATATCAAATGTAATATGTGTTAATACAAATAAGCCGTAAAAACGTTTATTTATATTTTACGATCTTCTAATGTTTT
Source organism: Chrysanthemum seticuspe (assembly GCA_019973895.1). Lineage (NCBI taxonomy): Eukaryota > Viridiplantae > Streptophyta > Magnoliopsida > Asterales > Asteraceae > Chrysanthemum > Chrysanthemum seticuspe. The sequence goes on along the minus strand of BPTQ01000005.1, from coordinate 142,619,811 downwards.
GTCGATAACAAACGTAAAATCATGTTAACGAAACAAATAAAATACGTAAATGGTTTGAACTAATAGTTTCTAACATATTCACATTTTCACATAAAACACTAAAACAAGTATAAGTGATTTTATGATTTAAATACATATGTACAACAACTAGAGTTTACATATTGGGTTAGCATATACTTAAACTAAGTATACTAAAATGGGTAAAAACAAGTATATACTAAATGGGTAAAAACTAGCAAATGGTATTGACCCATAACCCATGGTTTTATATATACCACTTAACCAAGTTCATTGTATCTAGAAAGAAAACCATGGATCAACCCATGACCCATGACCCATAACCAAAAATACCCATGGGCAAAGAGGAGCGTTCCACGGATCCCTGGCTTTGTGCTAGCCGGATCCCAAGTGGAAGGGATCCGTGGGATCCAGGGAAAAAGTAGGATTTTTCCTTTATAAATAGTGAGCCATTTCTTCATTATATCTCACCCCTTTCTAATATACTTTCTCCCCTGAGTAAAATCTCACTAACCTCAGATCCAAGAGATCTATGTTTTTAGTTTTGTTTTTGTGTGATCTTCTAGGTTCCTCTTAAAGGCAAGATCACCACCTTTGAAGTCGAGCAAGCTCAAGTCCATGAGTTGCCATGCTTCCTCATCATCAAGGCTATTGAAGTCCTCTTTTTGATGATCTCTTTCTTTCTTCAAAGAAGTGTAGTGTTGAAGACATTAGTGAAAGATGTCTCAAGTGTCAAGACGAAGATATTAGTGAAGGGTATCTATCGTCTATAGGATAAGCACTTGTGGTAGGTGTTTAGAAGTCAAGACAAGAAGCATTAGTGAAAGGTGCTTAGAAGTCAAGACTTGAAGCATTAGTGAAAGGTGCTTCGAAGTGAAGTCACAAGACATTAGTGAAAGGTGTCTTGTAGATCTAGTCAAAGGCATTAGTGAAAGGTGCCTTAGATGTACATTCGATATGGTTTGTTTCGATGTACTAGATAGACTAGCATTAGATCCAAGGATATTGATGTCCTTGATGATGTTGTAAAGGAGTAGATCTCCTTTGGTATTAGTCGTTAGTGTAGTGTGGTAGTAGTTCTTCCATTGCAATGGAACTAGGTGCTTAGCCTAGTACCTAATAAAGGGTAGGCGACGTTGTGAAGGTGTAGTTCACCTTGGTGTGAAAGAACTAGGTACTTAGCCTAGTACCTAATAAAGGGTAGGCGACGTTGTGTAGGTCTGGTTCACCTTGGAGTGAAAGAACCCGGTGGTTAGCCTAGCACCGGAAAAAGGGTAGGCGACGTTGTGAAGGCTTCTCCGCCATAAGGAGATTGGTGTAGTGTTTACAAACTCTCGAGTAGGTGACTCGGGGAGTGGAGTAGGGCAAGGAAGGTGTCCTTGTAGCCGAACCACTATAAATACTTGCGTTGTGGTTTTGTGCTTCTTACTCTTATCTTTTCATTACATATCTTTATATGCTAGTCTATCAACATCCAACACACACAACCAAATAGATTGACATAAGTCGATCTAAATAGTTTAAAAGGAAGTTTTAATTGGTAAAACTATTCAACCCCCCCCCCTTCTAGTTTTCCAGAATTGGTATCAGAGCTTCGTTACCAAGTTTCTTGAAGTATATTGTACTTTAAAAACTTGATACGATCCATGGTTAATTGAAAACTACAAAGAAGGTTTTTCATAAAAACAAACACCATGTCTTTTAAAACTATATGTTTGGATGTTGATTTGATCACAACATTTTTCTTATTTATTTCTTCATTTAATTCCACTAATCTTCTTTGTCATGTTGATTAGTCAAAGCTCATACCCACCAAGCTTTAGGAGTCGCTTGGTAACAAGAATACCTTCCTTAAGAAGGTATCTTAAACGCAAAGGAGCGGGAATAGTCTAAGTGACATTTGCTGTGTCATTTGTAAAGACATTCCTAAGTGCGCTAGAGGTATGATTTTCTTTTTACTTTACTTGATAATTAAATATACCTATTTAGGTATTTATATGATTATCTTTTGTGCAATTACATGTTTTACATGAAGCTTCATTAGGAAGCCTTTTTCTCACATACGTGTTTTATTTCTCGTTTAAAGTCGTGGTATATAAAACTTTTGTTTTGTTTTTTTATCCAATAATTAAACAAAACACGAATTTCAAAAATTCCTCCTTCCCTATAAAAACTCCCACCGTCGACCATCTCATCAAACCTTCACTTTTTCAAATCTTCCAATTTCAAAAATTTCCTCTCATTCAAAAACTTCATCTTCCTCCTCATTCCATCTCAATCGAAACCAAGAAGATCCGTCATCAACATGGTTTACATCGCACTCGTGCTCATCGCCCTAACACTCATCGCACTTGTGTTCCCTATGATGAAGTTCACATACGGAGACATTTACTTTGTGTTGTTAATCTATATTGGGGTTATATACTCAATCCTTTGTATCATCCTTAGTATTGAAATTCAATATTATTAATAATCTAGTTTATCTAGGTTATTATTGTTATAATGTGTTTATCATTTCTTTTGATTTATATGTTTTATATTCTTTCGTGATACATTAGAAGTCATGTATGCATGCTAAAAGAAAATGTAGGATAAAACATATTTCGTGGTACAAAAACTGTAAAACCTATGTTTTTATCAAATCTGTTTCTGTTACTACAGATCCACGGATCCCGGAAGATATACTAGCCGGATCCTTTTTGTAAAGGAACCGTGGGATCCGTCCTACTGGAAAAACAGTTTTCATGCAAGATTAAAAACCATTATCTTTCTAAAAGTAATGATCCACAAATTTGTCAAAACCTTAAGTAATTAGAGTGTTAAAAACCATTGTTAACAAATATCTAGTAAAAACGTTAGATAATCATTGGTTAATATCAAACATCTTCTTCCATTAACTTATCATTCCTATAGGTTTAACTATGACGCATGAATATGAGTTTGATTTTTCACTCACTAGCGTCTATACTCCTAACATCTCTCTTGAGCCCAACACACCTGGCAATCATGTGCGTGGGTTCAACAATCTCGAAACCCGTCACTTCCATGAGGGACGTATTGTAGACACCTCTCTACAATTCGAAGAAGGTATCAATACCTCCTTCCGAGCCATAGGACTATAATGTCTTCTTGAAATCAACGAGAAGATATGTCCAAGGTTTATAATGGAATTCTTCCGTCAAGTCGAACTCGTTCGTAACGAGGATCGCTCTCTATCTCTTTGGTTTTATATCAAAAACCAAAAGTTCACTCTAACCCTTGGGCATTTTGCTCACATCCTCCGGATTCCAAATCATGGACAATGTGCCTTCACCGAAGATTGGTCTCTTGATTCTCTCTTCAACTTTCGTGAAGAAAATAGTCCATATTGTTCACACATACCCTCTCCGGAAGATTTAAATCGCATAATATGCAAACCTCGACCATATTACTCCGATCCAAACATTATCTTTACAAGGGATATCCGAGAAGAGTACAAGCCTCTTGCACTCATCCTACGTGAAAATTTTTGGAGTCTTAGGGGAAATCGAGAAATTCTTCTCGCTTGTTGTGCTCACATGTTGTACTGTTTGCTAACACAACAACCATACAATCTCGCCTACTTCTTCGCAAGGCGAATTGCAAATCTTCAAGGCTCCAAGAATAAACTCATCCCTTATGGAATGTTCTTGACACGCCTCTATCATAATGTTATGCACTTCCATCCTCAATTTCAAAGTCCGTTGTACGTACTTGTGAACAAGATGATAGAATCGCTAAACATATCTCTCATGAAGACTTTCTTCATTCTTGATTCCACCAACACTCATCAATCACATAATGATCCTCCTAGCGAAAACACTCAAGGAAACTAATAGTATTCCAAAATAGGATCAAATCTCTTGTACTCGTGCTTTATCAATGTAATCCAATTTCTTTCATGAAATAAAACATCTTACATTTGATATCTTAGTATTAGAACTCTTTTTAGACTATCCTTGAGATATAATGCATTTTCAAGATCATTGCATACCTTTAGTAAAGGTCCTGCTAAGCAGATAGGCGGATCCCAAAGATTGTGCTAAACGGATCCCTACACCTAGGGAACCGTGGGATCCGGCAAACAGAAAATGCAATTGCAAGCATTGTATTTCAAACACATCCTTAGAACATTTCACATTAAGTTAAACATAGTGTCTTAAGGCAAAATTAAGTCCTTATCAAGATAAGTAGATTTTTCCTACACATAACTCACCTAGATCACATTCTAAGACGCTTGTAGATCTATCGTTTCATTGCTAATCCATTACTCTTCCACTCTCAAACTCACACTTCATTTTTTCTACTTGATCCCTCACATCTAGTCTTAGAAATCTTTCGATTATGGCTAAGTTGATCATAAATCATCCTCACCCCAAAATTGATCAAAGTTGATCAAATCCTAGTTTTCCCATCTCAAAACCTTTAGGATACTTTCCAAAACACAATCCTAAGTCACAACCTGATCTCTAGGATCATTTAGCTTCAATTGACACTCTCATCTTTAGTGTCAACCTTGCTCATTCATTGGTACTCTTGAAAGTTCCAAATCCTTCCATAAAAGACAATCATTAGCTACATCACTCACCACCTTCAAGTACTTAAGCACCCCTTCAATTAAGACACTTAGGAAGACTGAAACACTCAAGATGTTATAGGTCTTAGACTTTAGAAACATCATTTCCACTCTTTCATAGCTGCTGATAGCCGGATCCCTAGGATTAGCCTAGACGGATCCCTCTGAGGAGGGAACCGTGGGATCCGGATGACAGTATAGGTCAAATCTTGCTAAAACAATCATTTCAACTCATCTTCCTAACTAAAACACTCCATCTCATCTTAAATGAGTTCCTAGATCAGTGCAACCTCTGAAGTTGACTCTTGTGCATGTTAATCATCACATTCTAATGAATCCTAGTGGCTTAAGGCTTAAATGCACTTGCCAATTCTCTTGGTTTATAAACCACTTTGTTAGGACCTCCATAGTCATCACTCTCACTCTAACTTTCAGCTCTTGAAATCATCTCATCATGAGAAAAACCCCAAGTAGTAACTTATCCACCAAAGAACCACCCATGAAAAAGGCTCGTATTATACACGAAATCTCCTCAACCGAATCATCTCCCGTCAAGCCTACAAATGATAGAATTCTTCATCATCCAATCAAACCAATTCCCAAAAGGATAGTACCCACAAAACTACCAATGCCTAACACTACCATACCTCCTAGGCCAAGCAATATCATCTCCACTAAACCATCACCATTGGTTCCTAGAGCTATTTCATTTACATCCCCACTATCATCACCACACCTCTACAATTTAGAAGACTTGCCTCCTAGGCCGTCTCATCCGCTTCCGCCGACAACATTCTCCTCATTAGAAGGAATAATGGTTCAAAATCAAGGTGTTGAGTCAACACTTGCTCCGGCTTCCTTTTCGCCATCTCCATCATATAATCCAATTTGGATTATGAGAAATCATCAAAGTCAACCACCCGATCATATGGAAGTTGACACTTCTTTACCACCACCATCATTCTTGGTCGAGGCGTTCTCAAATGCACCTCCACCAATCCCTCCATCGTTTGAAGCTCCGCAAGCCGCTTCACTTGATCCTTCGCATCAAGCCATTTCATTTCCTCCACCACCACTACCTAGCCATGACAAAGATTGCTATAATTGTCAACATGTTGAAAGTTTGATACATAAAGTACGAGAAGATCAACGTTTCATGTTCTATCATCTCCTTGAACGTTTCGACGAGATCAAACCTAAACAAAACTTGAGCTAGAAGATTTTAGTGGTGTCCTAGCATCAAGCGTTAGCTAGTCTATAAATTCCTAGTCATGTATTGTCTATTTTCTTATTTTTAGAGTCATGTATATCATAACTCTTGTTTTATTAAATGGAATTACATGCTACTTGTTATTTTTCTGAGCATATGTATTCATATCTCATTTATGTGATAACATTACTTGTTATATCAACTTTGCTGATTTTAGTCATCAGCCAGACGGATCCCTCAGAATTGCCTAGACGGATCCCTACTAAGAGGGAACCGTGGGAACCGTGAAACAGGAAACGTTTCTCCTACTAACTTGAACCACATTTGCAGGAAATTGTAAATTATACTTGTTTTTTAACCCTTGTTTTGCAGTTATTAAATTAACACATGAAGAATTTGACACCCTAAAGCTAGGGGAGCTTGGTGTCAAAATAATACGTTGCAAAATTACTTGCAACCTTAGATTTATATTTCATGACCTCCCGTTGCAAAAATTGCAATCATCTAGAGGGAGCACACCCGTCACATAGACGTAATCTTTTGCAAAAGTTATTTGCAAATGAACTAGATTAGAATTAGTTGCTTGACGCCCTTACTAAGGGATGGACTCGTCAAGGGGGAGTAACGACGAGATCCTTTCCCGTTAACTTGCTCTCTATTTCTTTTCACTTTTATTTCTTTCACATGTTTTTTTTCTTAAAAACGATGTGTTGCTTTTCTTCAAACACTTTTTTGTTTCGACAAAAAGGGGGAGAAGAAAGTAAAAACTACAAATTCAAACGTTTACGAATTTTAGCTTTTCCTTAAAATAATTTTATGTTTTGTCATCAAAAAAAAGGGGGAGATTGTTAATACAAATAAGCCGTAAAAACGTTTATTTATATTTTACGATCTTCTAATGTTTTGTCGATAACAAACGTAAAATCATGTTAACGAAACAAATAAAATACGTAAATGGTTTGAACTAATAGTTTCTAACATATTCACATTTTCACATAAAACACTAAAACAAGTATAAGTGATTTTATGATTTAAATACATATGTACAACAACTAGTGTTTACATATTGGGGAAAAAAAACTACTGTTTTGTATTTTAATAAAATTCCTTTTCGATTTTAAGCATTTGCAAACTTAAACATCAAAAATGAAAGAAGAGGGGGAAAAACAGCTTTGTTTTTTCACAAACTTCTTTTCGTTGTGTAGCAAAAATTCTTTTTTTTGTACACTTTCTTTATTTTCACTTTTCTTTATCTCTCGTTCAATTGCCCTTTCCTAGAGCAGCAATGAGGGGGAACTGCTCAGGTAGGGAATCATTCCCGCAGTTC
>BPTQ01000005.1:142566870-142580422 GCA_019973895.1 Chrysanthemum seticuspe | reverse complement strand
ATCAAAATTATGTTTTTCTGATAGTGTAAAATTAGATCTTCTAATAGCTTTTCTATCAATAATTGCATCTAGCATAAATCCTGATTCATTTTCTTTTTCATGAATAATAGAAATTTCTTCTTTACTTATTGTTGGTGACTTCCACATGTTTATTAACAAGTTTAAAAGTTGTATTCAATACTACTTTTTGATGAATTGTTTCTAGTTAGTTTTATGATTAAATAATGCATAAACTTTATTCATTGAACGTCTGATATAATAGAATATTAAATCTAAGCATTGCAATATAAGAACTATAGTACTAAGAAAGAATATTTCACTTTTAGTTAATAATTTCTCTAAAGAATATTTCGCTTCAATTAATAGTTTTTCTACTGTGATTGATAAAATTATGATATTTAGAATGAATATTTCTCTTTTAATTAGTAATTTTTCAATAATTGATAACTTAGTCATTGTAGAATGATACCTTAAATAGCAAGGTTTAATTCTTCTTGATGATTTCTGATGGTTCTGTTTTTCTCCTTAATCGTTGGCTTCGATTTTTCTTCTGAATAATGGTTCTTTATTGCTGCTTTTGACATCTTTCTTGATTCTTCAACTTGATTTTTGAGCTCTTATCTAGCTTCTTTATCTTGTTCCTTAGATCGTTGCATCGCTCTGATACCAGAATAGATACGCGGATGATACAGACGAATAATACCTGAAATTAATCACGGATGAATTGGACGAATAATATTTCAATTGTTTGATTTGAAATGGGGCCATGTGTTTTGAATTATGCGATGATATATGTTGGATTATATGTCGATGATATTTGGAATAATATGAATTCAATTGTTGAATTGTGAATTGTTTTCAATGATTCAACGGATGTTTGATGTTTATTGGTGGATATTTCAAATGATCAAATGCGATCTGATTGGGATAGGTATCTGCTATTCAGAAGCGTTAGCTTCAACAGATAGGTGAGATATCAATCTCAGAGATTATCAAAATCTCAAATTGAACGATGTCAATTTTCACTTAGAAATCACACACTTTCATTTCTGAGGCAAGGCCTCTATTTATAATACAAAGAGAGGGTAGGTGTACTAATTACAGCCTACATCATTGCTTACATAATTTACATAATAATGTAGCTAGGTGGCCGACAGGCCTTACATTATTAAGCTCACATTATTACTAAAATACAAACTTTACATCACACCTCACAGAAAAGAAAAAGTAAAAGTTGAAAAACGTGGTTTCTCGAATTCTTCCAAAATTTTTTGATCTTCTTCGGTCTTTAAAATTGTTTCGTCCATTAACATAAAAATCTGTTTTAAATCCCAGTTTAGCGAAGGATCTACTATAGAAGGTGACTAAATGAACACAACCTAGTACTCCTTAAGAAGAATAATAATTAACGAACAGTTATTCTCACTAAACACCTCGATATGTTGTTAATACACGAATACTCTGAATATTATTGCCGTTTACAACCTTGAAGTGTATCGACTCTAGATATCACCAAAACTAATATATAACTCAAACCTAGGACCTACTTTAATAGGATAAGGAGTCCTTTACAAAATACACTAAGTACTGTACAAGATAAATATACTTACAATACTTATCTAATACAAAACATCCTACCGAAGACATTCTAGAATATTACATATTCATTCCATAAAATCATACTAGCAGTGACAAGTACATTAGCAGTGGTACGCGACTTTTACTGCCACTGGTTTGTGTATTGCTGACACTCTTCTTTTCCGCTGGCTTTCCCGTTGGCTTTTCCGGTGCGGGTCTTTTGCCTTTATCCTTTTCTTGAAGGAGTTCCGGTGGCTTGCTTCCTCGTGGCCTCGGCGTATTCAACCCATGGGATTCCCTGAGGAATTAGATAGGCCTTTCAACTTCAAGGGGCCTTTCAGGGGGTTTCCCGTCTAAATACGCCCCTCTGAGCGGTACAGGAAGGGCTTTTGGTAATGTAGCTTCCCAACCCGCGCATGTTTTATTTTATCCCGGCTCTCGCAAGCTGGTCATTTTTTCCTTAGAACCAGTCTATCCAACCAGATATCACTGAATTAGTAGACGCACACTTGAATGGGGGCCGGGCTGCACCTACAAAGGAAGAAGGCATAGCTTTCATCCTCAGTTGTTTGAATTTATTAGGGAAGTTTCTTGTTGGAAGGGGCTGGTTTACGTATTTTGTTGCCCCTAACTTCCTTTTGTCGCCCTTCCCTATGGGACCCATCTGCCAAACATATATTGTCACTCCTATGACCTAATTCCCATGATTTATTTCCTTCTTCCGCTCTCGAACGGCGAGGTTAAGAAGGAAATGCCTGCACTATCAAGATCCCATATTGCTAATGAGAGTCTAATAGGTTTAAAATCCCACATTTGGTATGCATATGGTCCTGGCAGACTACCACAACTTGAATGGATATGGGTTTTGGGTGAAGGTGTGCTGTGGATGTTCGCAGAGATGGGTTTTTAGTCGTCATTTTAGAACGACTAACTGTTTTTAGTAGTCATTTTAGAACATGTTTCAGTTGTCGCAGCATCAACTTTGCGCTTTTTTTTTGGGGTAAAGGTTTAGGCTATGTATTGGTTTTTTGGAAACGGCCGTGCGTGGGCAACGAGTTGTTGTTGACGTCCGTATGTATTCTTTTTGCACTGTGTACCATCGGTATCTTTTTCTGAATAACATCTTCAACTTCTCTTTGGTTTTTTAAAATCTTCCGGTTGCCTGATTTGCAGGTGGAAATATTTTTGTAGGTGAAGGAATTGTTCCTTTTTTGCTTTTTCTGGACTTTCCCCTTGATTTACCTCGCGTATTTATAGCGAGGATTTTACTGTTCGTGCACGCGTTATCATTAATTTTCATTAACTGTTTTGTGGGTAGGCACGTGCCTAGGCTCCTACACTGTTGCTGCTATATTTGACATAAAATTACTTGGGAAGGAACGAGAAGCTTTACATCCAGATTTTCTCTCCTTTTTGGCATTTGAATATAAATGATTACGTAAACACAAAGAAATTTGCTTTTTGCGTGGAAACTAGCGGTGGTTTTTGCGACACTAGGAGTGGGTACAACGACGTTAGCAGTGGTTAGATCGACGTTAGCAGTGGTTGGGGATTTATGTATGAACAGACTTAAGAATTTGTTCAAAACATTTAGCCTCCTTTCGCGGCAGTAGTTGTAACTCTTAATCGAGTTTGTATCCCCAATTCAATCCAAATTAATTTGTACTAAAAACTTACTTTTTTGACACTTGTAGCAGTTGTTACCACTATGACTTTTTTTTAACTAAATAAAATTTCATCTTCATATTACTACTTTATTAGTAAATTTTTTTATTTTGTAAAGTGACTTACTATCTCGAACACAGTTTGAATAAATACGCAAACAAATACAGTATATACTAGTAAGTAGTAACATAAAAGGGATCACATCCATAGGTTAACATGACATACACAAACTATACAAAGATGAGATAAGTGACTCCAAAATGTAACAACGATCCCCTAATAAACAAAAGGCAGCAGCTTCCATGTAATTAATACAAAGCACATCAAACCTCCATTGACTCCAACTTTTCAATTAAACCATTCAGCTCTTTAGCACGGTCATGTTTTCTAAACCAAGAATACAGAAGTTTGGAACTCTCAGCCAGATCCTCATTTTGCATCCTTAACAGGTGATTAATAGTTGGCAACCAACAATCCGAACTGCATAAAAGCTCCACTTCCGCTATCATTTGTTGTCTACGGTTGACACGGCCCCTAATTTCAACAGCATTCCTCCTATGATCTGCTTCGTCACGTAAAGCAACTTCCAATTCACCTCTGTAGTACGCGATCGTAATATCTTTTAACAACTTTGAGCCACCAAACATTGGTAATTCATCACATAAAACCATGCCAGCAGACATCTTTATTTTTGCTTTTCTAATACTATCACTAATAGATATAGTATTAGAACTGTTTTTGTTACATAGCGTCATATATAGACACGAAATTTCTGACAAAATAGTTATGACAATTGTCTGTTTCCAATGGACAAGTGGATCAAACCAAATAAGTACCAACCCACAATATCTTTTTTTTTTATAGTATCTTCCTATTTTTTTCAAATATTTTTTATGACGAGTTTGCTAGTGCATAGCTAGGAAATGGTACTTTGGGCACCTAAATTGTGTACTCATGGCAACTATACTTTTGGGCAACTAAAGTGTGTACTCATGGAAACTACTACCTCCGTCCCAAATTAATTGTCCTCATTTGAATTTTTAAAATCTTAATTTCTCAACTTTGATCTTAAATATTTTTGTTTGTGTTATATAATAATTGATGAAAAACATATGAATGGATTGGCTATATAATGTATTTTCATTGGTGTAATTTTCATCAAGTATTATATAACACATACAAAAATATTAAGAATCAAACTTGAGAAATTAAGACTTTAAAAAGTCAAATGAGGACAATTATTTTAGGACGGAGGGAGTAGGTTAAATAGTAGTACTTTTAGTGAAGTGGTGATGTATGCAACAAGGGGCTGGAGTTTGACTGGATTTAATTTACATCTTTCTATTTTTTTAAACTATTTTTATGACTAGTTTGCTAGTGCATACCTAGCAAATGATACTTTGGGCAACTAAATAGTGTACTCATGGCAACAAGTTTACGTAGTAGTACTTTTAGCCAAGTGGTGATGTATGCAACAAGGGGCTAGGGTTTCACTGGATTTATTTAATTTACATCTTTATATTTTTTTCAAATATTTTTTATGACTACTTTGCTAGTGCATAACTAGCAAATGCTACTTTGGGCAACTAAATAGTGTACTCATGGAAACTACAATAGTACTTTTAGTCCAGTTGTGATGTATGCAAAAAGGGGTGGGAATTGAGTGGATATAATTTGCATTCAGTGTTTTTTTATTAGTCATACGTGTATTCATGTAAACTGGCCAACTAGTTACAAAACTTGACTAATTTATTTCGGTAAAAAAATAAAATACAATAGACATTTGGGTAAATCAAACATACAATATACCTAGCGAATTATTTTTTAATGTGTGAACATTTGGAATAAACTTATGCCAAGTTCCTTATTCTTGTATTGTTATGCCCAAAAAAAATCAAACCTTCAAAGTGCAAGAAAAAAGAAAAGAAATAAAAAAAAACAAAAAAAAAAACTGTTAGGAATTAGAAATTCCAGGTATTAAAGAGTCGGTCACCTCAAGTAATGTAATCGTTAGAAAGCTCGTAGTCGTAGTTATTTTAAGATAAGTAGTATTTAGTTAAGTAACACCGTGGAGGACGGACGGGTCTTTACCCATTGTATGCCTGATCCACAGCCCGTTGTGTGGCGTTTTATTGTAAGACTATAAATACTCTCTACCTTCCAAGGTAGAGAGTTGGAGCTCATAATAATATCTTTCACTTTCTCTCACTATGTTCCCTAAACCTCTAACTTTCTCTCTCTAAAACACTCTTGTACGCCTACTTGTGTTAATGGTTTGATGTGTATGTGAAATCCAATATCTTACAATTGGTATCAGAGACATGGTTAGATCATATCTTACATATCTTTGGATTTCTAGTGGTTTTTAGGTGGTTTTTGAGTTTGAGAAAGTTTAGTGGTTTTTGCATCATTTGGTTGATTTCTTGTGTTAAAGTTTGGATTTTGATTGTACTTTTGTGTTTAGGATCATCATAAGTGTTTAGGTTGTGATTTGAAAGGATTAAATCATCGTGGTTGGGTTGTTTTTGGATTGAAAAGTGTGTTTTGGAAGTTTTTCAAGTTAGCGACTTGGCTCACGGTATAACTTTCTTGCTAGCGATTTGCTTCAGAAAACATCAGCGAGTTGTAGTGTTGTTTGGTGGCGATTTGGTCCTAGCGCCTTGCTTTAGAGACAAGCCGACAAAAAGTACTGTTGGTGGATTCTCCACTACGGGTAGCGATTTGGTAAGGTAGCGACTTGGTGTTAGCGACTTGGACCTTAGCGAGTTGCTCTTTAGCGACTTGACTGTGTAGCAACTTGGTGCTTAGCGATTTGGTGATTTAGCGAGTTGCTACTTAGCGACTTGGTGACTTAGCGACTTGGTTCAAGGGTTATAGCGACTTGGTTGATTTTTACGAAGAAGAGGTTTGACCAAAGTTGACTTTTTACGTCAAAACTTCAAACGGTCATAACTTTTGATCCGTAACTCCGTTTTCAGCGAAATACCTGTCAAAACGACCGGAACAGCCTGAATATTGTGAGGTTTCATGACGATGTTGTGAAACGAATTTTTCGAGGCCCAAATACCCTCTGAAAGGAAGTTATTGAGCTTTTAAGTTTTTAGACCTAAATTTCACCGTATAAACGTGCATTAACAAATCCAATTCACAACCAAATAACAATTCAGCTAATCCTTCTAACAATCATCACTCCTAACACATAATCCTCTATCATTGTGTGGGTCCATCAGTTATCTTAACTCGTTCTATGGGTCATTGTATCACGGTTTGGTCTTGATTTTAGTAAAATCCCGCGAAAGATTCTATTTCTCGGTTAAATCATAGACTTGTAAAATCCCGTGCATTCTACCACATCATGTCTTACTCTATTGACCCAGTGATTTCAGAAGTGCTTAAATTGTATGATGCTGTGGACAGCAATGATAAAGTATGCTACCCTGAACGGTTAAAGATGTTTGAATTAAACAATGAGTATGTGAGATCTTCATGTTCTGAGTACAATGAGAATGAATTGCACCTGCTACAGAATGCCATGCAAATGGAATGCAGCATTGAGTCCTATCAACTACTTTATCTGCACCTCATACAGCTGTTATCCATAGCTGGGGATCGAACATGTAGTGCTCTCTTCCGCCAGGACTTACCTACTTTGACGAGAAGCTTGCTGTTGAACTTAGAACATTTAAAGCTGCAACTTACCAATGAAGAGGTTCAAAAGGATGGTTCCAGCGCAGCTCTTCAAGTAATCTACAAACAATTTCAGCCATTCATCAGTGGGGAATATTCAGCAGATTACGATCAACACTTGACTGGAATTTCCTTCAAAAAACATACTGGAATGGAAATTCAGGAATTCATTGAGACATTTATCCAACTCATGGATAATGTGAAAAAGTACATTGAAGAATCTGCTCAAAAGAATGAAGACGTGAATGAGTGTCAGGTGCAGTTGAAAGATTATTGTGTTAAGTTGGGTAATGTATCTGTTGAAGAATCGGGTGTTGCTGAATGCAGAATGTCAGTGACAACAAAAAATGATGAGTCGGATAATGCAAAAATGGAATCTTCGTGCTCAAATTCACAAGAGAGAGGTGCACCAGACACAACCTGTGCAAGTTAATGCAAAGGAACGCTCCATGGAACCTTCGGATGTACCCATGATAGAGATGCACCCGTCACAGCCTGTGCATGTCAATGCTGAGGTAAGTTGCATGGAAGTTTCTGCTGTACCTAGTTGTGCATCTTCTACTCAAAATGATGATTATGAACTGCATGAGTACGCTGCATTTGTGCCTGATTATTCCCTTACCACTGAGCTTAACATATATAAGGATCAAGTTGCTATTTATGAACAGCGTGCTAAGTTTGAGTTGACCACCCGTGAGCAAGAAATGGATGTCCAAATACGTACAATCATTAGAAAAAGTAATTTTAGAGAAGAAGTATTAAAACAAGAGTTAAACTCCTTACAAGAAAAGCTTTCTAAAACTGCTAAGCAAAAACACGAACTTCAAGAAAATGTTAAAATGCTTAAGCAAGAATTCAAGGCTAAGGAATCAAAACTTTTGAATGATTTTTCCAATCTAAAAACTTTGAAAAACAAGCTTGAAAATAAGTTGTACGTACAAGGGAATACCATTCAGACTGCTCACATGATCACTAAGCATAGAGTCTTAAGCGATAAGCATAGCATTCCCCTTGTTGAGGAACCAAATCCAGAGGTAATTAAAAAGGCTAGAAATTCTCATAAGGTGCTTTATGATGGTAATGAAATCCTTAAGCCTAGGCAGAAACCTAGTTGCGTTGAGTGCACTGAGGAAGATAAGAAATCTGATGAAGTCACTAGGGAGAAAATGAATAAGAAGTTAGAAGATCCTGAGTGTAAAAAGAATAACATAACGATCAAACCCCATAATTACACTAAAGAAAATTGGATCTCCTTGAACAAGTTTAAGCCTCAGACTCTATTAACCCCTGAACAAGTGTTCTGGAAAAAGGATATGGAAATGCAAAAAGCTGAAAATCTTGTTGAAAATAATCCCCCTTGTAGGAAACTGCCTAAAGCAACTGTGTATCCTCCTAATACACCAATGCACTTAGTTCCTAGATCTATTGCCACTAAAAGCAAGACCTTAATCAGTCAATATGTTATCTTTCAACTATTTGTTGATTTTGAGAAAACTTGTAAGAAAAGGATCACACCCACTGGTATAACTGAAGGGGAAAGGGGTTTTGAGCAAACTAAAGAATGCTATTTAACTGAGGTCATGCCTTTCTTTAAACAACTAAAAGATCAATTTGAGAGTCTTAAAAAAGGGACACATTCTGATATTAAAGAAATAGAAAAGGAATTTGATGCAATGATTGTTGAGGTTAGTGACTATGAGAGAGAATTAAAATATAGTGAGATTGAAAGGAAGAACTTGCATACACTGAATGAGAATCTAATTTCTGAATGTATTGCTCAAGATGTGTTTTTCACTGCTACAAATTGTTCCATTAATGCTTCTCAATTTCATGAATTATCTGTTGCTCTAAAAGTCTCCCATGATCGTGTCATTGAGCTTGAAACAACAAATTCAAAATTGCATGAGAAAATAGAACAGGATGATCATGATAACTTGGTCAAACATTATTCTAAATTAGAAGTTGAACATCTTGCTTTGCAATTAAAACATCAACATCTCAAAGAAAATGTTAAAACCTCAAATATCAAGACATCCTCTGATGCTCCTGAGTTTGATGCAGTTTTTGAAATTAGCATACGTGATGAACAAATTCAAGCTCATTATAACACGATCAAAAGATTAAAAGCCCAAATTTCACAACTAAAAGGTGAAAAGAAGGATGTGACTGGTTCCCATATGCCTCCACCTTTAGATTCTCAGAATTTCCAACTTCAAAACATAATTGATAACTTGCAAAAGGAAAATGATTGTTTTAAAGCTGAAATTTCAAAGGTTAATGATCAAAACAAAGAGTTATGTGATTCATTTAAAGTTAATCATGATAAACAAATTGAAAAGATAACTTCTTTACTTAACGATATTGAGAATCTGAAGCGTGAGGTGAAAGGAAAGTTGCCAATCCCCAATTGCAAATACTCTATTCCTAAGGTTTCTGCATGTGATAAATATGCTATCGATATGTTATCTATTCCCCCGCCCATTCAGAATAATGAACTTGCACATAAAGCATATCTCTCATACCTTAAGGAAAGTTTAAAGGGTCTCCGTGAGATTGTTGAAGATGAAAGATTAGAAAAACCTTTTGATAGTACTATAGCCTATGCCTGCATGGATGCCAAACGATCTCACGAACTCTTAGAGTATGTAATTGTCACAAGTCCGAAATCTAGCAATAGGCGAGATAGAATAGTTGTGCCTTGTTCTATGCCTAAAGCCAAACATGTGACCCTTGATATGCCTTGTTCCATGTCTAAATTCAAGCAAGCAACCTGTGATGTGCCTCCTAGAATTTCAGATCCCAGCACTTCTAGACCAGGAATGCAGAAAGTAGTGAAGCCATGTAATGTTCCCATCGTTACTTCTATAGATGTTAAGATTGACACTAAAGTTTGCGAGTCAAAACCTAGAAGCAATGCAAAGAAGGATAGGATTACGCAAACTAAAAGTGACCATGATAAGGAAGTGAAAGAACACTATAGGAACAAGAAGTTTGATTTGAACAAAAAGAATCGTGTTAGTTGTAGTATTAGCTCTAAGCTTACTAAAATTAATTCGAGGCCTTATGCTGTCTGCAAAACATGTAAAAAATGTTTAAATTCTGGTAATCATGATAAATGTGATGTGTTATTTCTGAGGTCTAAGATTCATATCCCAGTTAAGAAAGTTTGGAGAGCGAAACAGATTAAGCAATCCTGGAAACCTACAGGGCATGTGTTTACAAATGTAGGATTTCAGTGGAGGCCCACAGGTCGAATATTAACGCATGGCAAACCTTAAGCCTTAGCTAGATCCACTATGCCTAGAATAGTGCTTGTTAAGGTTTGGAAGCCAACTGGTAGAATAATCCCATTAAGCACAAAATGTCATTTGACTAAGTCTGATGCTTCTACTAGTTCAGCTCCTAGGGATAATGCCATTGCATCTAGGGTTTCTGCTGATTCAAAGATTGCTTGTGCTAACCAAAAGGAACCCATCAGCACGTGGGGATCCAATGTTTCCAATTCTCTATCTTCGTCTGTTGTCCAAAGCAGGTCGTACAAATCGTCCCTTGGTATTTGGATTTGGGCGGCTCTAAACATATGACCGGGCTCTTAATAATGACGTCTGTTCACTTCAGTTCAGGCCTCGTACTTCATCATTATGGTGTCTACAGATAATACTTCAGGCCTCGTTCTTCAAAGAAAAGAAAAGTGTACGCTCTTCTGTGCGCTTTATCTTCAGCTAATGAGAAATTCTCTCATGAATGGCCATACTCATCTACATTCTTCATCAACAAGCTTCATGTTTTTCCACGCTCATTCAGTCATCAAGTGGATCTACGTTCATTGGTGTATACTCTTATTCACTTGTTAAATCAAAAATGGCAACTTCGGATGCAATTTTTGAGGGGGAGAAGAGTGAATATACTACATGAGGATGGATGTTTGAATAATGGTTATACGACTTAATTTTTGATGATGATGAGTGTTTATTCTTTTTGATGAAGAGTGATTATTCTAAGGATAACTGGGATTCATTGTTTTGATTTTTGATGACTCTCCTCCAACGCCTAATGCTTCACTTTCTAAGGATGATTGGGAATCAATGTTTGGGATTCATTGTTTTTCAAAGATATGTTTGATGAGTACTTTCAACCTCCGACGAATGTTGATCATCCAGCTTCTGAAGCTCATGCTCCGGTTTCTATTGACTCAACTGGTTCACCATCTAAGAAGTACCTCTTGGAATTCTCAAGAAACCTTATCTCCAGTTATTTCACAAGGCGTTTATAATGACTATCATGATATTGTAAGTTGCACTATTGAATAATGATCCGCTCTTTGGTATTCCTGTGCCAAATCTTCACGGATTGTTGTTCATGGATAATGATCCGCTCTTTGGTATTCCTTTGCCAAATCTTTACGGATTATTGTTCATCTCATTGTGCACGCTAGAAGTCAATCCTTCAGTCTCAATATCATTAAGTCAAGAAGCGCCTGCTGCTGATCACTCCATCTCATCGACAAATCATCAATCTTCGAATGTACATCATGGAACTGTTTCTGGCATCAATAATGAAGACAATCCCTTTGCTACTCCTGAAGATGCTCCATTTGAAAACATATTTGCTCCCGAATCTTCATCAGAACCATCTTCTTCAGGAGACATCGACTCTGATACTTCAGTCCCTCAACTACTGCCACATGAACACCTTAGAAAATGGACTCACGATCATCCACTAGACAACATCATTGGAAATCCCTCTCGTCCTGTATCAACACGGAAACAACTTGCAACCGATGCCTTATGGTGCTTCTTCAACTCCGTACTATCTAAGATCAAACCAAAAGATGTTAAAACCGCCATGAATGAAGATAGCTGGTTCAATGCCATGCAAGATGAAATTCATGAGTTTGATCGACTTGATGTATGGGAGTTAGTACCTGCTCCAGACTGTGCTATGATTATTGCTCTTAAATGGATCTTTAAAGTGAAACTTGATGAGCATGGTGATGTGTTGAAGAACAAGGCTCGATTAGTTGCTAAAGGATACCGTCAAGAGGAGGGTATTGACTTTGAAGAATCTTTTGCTCCAGTTGCTCGAATCGAGGCAATCAGAATCTTTTTGGCTAATGCTGCTAGTAAGAACATGATAGTCTATCAGATGGATGTAAAGACAACATTTCTGAACGGAGATCTTAAAGAAGTCGTCTACGTCAGCCAACCTGAAGAATTTGTGAATCAAGAGCATCCTACTCACTTTATCGTTTGAAGAAGGCTCTTTACGGTTTAAAGCAAGCTCCAAGGGCATGGTATGATACACTGTCAAAGTTTCTTCTATCTACCGGATTTAGCAAAGGAGCAGTTGATCCAACATTGTTCACCAGGAAGTCAGGCAAACATTTAATTCATGTTCAAATTTATGTTGATGATATTATTTTTGCCTCGACAGACCCAATGGAATGTGATCGTTTTTCAAATGAAATGAGTTCAAAATTTCAAATGTCAATGATGGGACAAATGTCATTTTTCTTGGGATTACAAATTTCGCAAAGTCCCCGAGGCATTTTTATAAATCAATCCAAATATGCAACTGAGATCTTAAAGAAATTTGGATTTGATTCAAGTGACCCTGTTGACACTCCCATGATTGATCGAACCAAACTAGATGTGGACCACTCAGGGATCATGATTGACCAAACAAAATATCGTAGTATGATTGGATCCCTGATGTACCTCACAGCTAGTAGACCAGACATATTGTTCGCTGTTTGCATGTGTGCTAGATACCAGGCTAAGCCTACTAAAAAACACCTTGAAGCGGTTAAACGGGTCTTTCGGTATCTCCAAAGAACCATCAATATGGGTCTTTGGTACCCGAAGGACATCGGTATGTCACTAACAGCCCATGCAAATGCTGATCATGCAGGGTGTCAAGATACTCGTCGAAGTACATCTGGAGGTGCTCATTTTTTGGGTGATAAACTTGTGAGCTGGTATTCAAAGAAGCAAATGAGTACTTCTATTTCCTCTACAGAGGCTGAATACATAGCCATGTCATCCTGTTGTGCTCAAATCTTATGGATGAGATCTCAATTATCTGACTATGGCTTTGAATTCAACAAAATCCCTCTGTACTGTGATAATAAAAGTGCTATTGCTCTCTCATGCAACAACGTTCAACACTCAAGAGCAAAGCATATCGACATTCGACATCATTTCATCAGGGAACAAGTGGAAAAAGGTGTGGTAGAACTCTATTTTGTGAGGTCAGAATATCAGTTAGCAGACATCTTCACCAAAGCTCTTCCAAGAGAACGTTTTGAGTTTATTCTTCCACGTCTTGGCTTGAAAAGCCTTCAACCAGAAACACTCAAACGTCTTCAGGAGGAAGACGAGGAGTAAAGGTCTATCTTCATCTATCTCTTGTAAATATTTATTCGAAAAACAAAATACAAAAATATAAAACTTTCAAAAAGACCAGATGATCGACACTCCATGTAGTCCCTAGGTTAGTATGATGCTATAAAACAAACCAGTTAGTACTAGGGACTCACCAGGTGTAGATCAAACCAAGCTAGTTAGTACCCTCACAGTTGTCCCAGTGAACTTAGTTTAGGTTTAAAGAAATTCTAGAGTCA
>BPTQ01000005.1:142548826-142565830 GCA_019973895.1 Chrysanthemum seticuspe | reverse complement strand
AAAACAGGACTGAGACTGAGCTAGTACTGAAATAAACCCAACAAGGTTCTAGCTATGAAGTCTCGGTAAGCACTGAAGGGGTTGAAGAATTAAAAAGAATTGAATGAGAAAAGGGTGAAAACAAATAGCCCTCCATTTATTCAACCTTAGGGCAGAAACCGGGTTCAATTCATATGCTACTGATGGTAACATCGGTATTGAAGACAAGATGTCATGGACCCAGTGACGCACTGCACTTCAACTTTCCAAACTACTCAAGTTCCTCTTAAAAGGACTTGTTTCATTCTCACGGGGAACCGACATTATCTATCGACTTTCTCTTAGAGATTGTTGATATTGAAGAAGGAGACCCTCTCCCTAGTCTCCGGCACAGGATCCAAATATGCACATATTGAGTCTAGAGCCACGAGATCATCAATAAATCTCATTAGGACACTTTCAATGAAGACTCTCTGTTTCACACAATGTGGAAAGAGATATTATATCTTGAGTCCTACGCATTATCCTTGTGGTTTTGCCAGAACATCCGAGTGATATGTGAACATATTCACAGTGAAGATGGAAAACCTTCTGGAGCCAACATCAAACAAGCTCCTGGTAGGTGGCATGTGAGATTTATTATATAGATCAACCATGTGACAACTGAACAGAAACAATGGGGCGATTCAATCTCTTGAATCAATCCTGGTTCAGGTTATGGATTGACGGATACCTTTGAAAAACCGGTCTTTGTGCTCAATAACTCTTTTCTTTAGCACATCGACCGTGTACTAATTTTTCAAACCAAAAGGTGTTTTTATGATTGATAATTGATTTCCAATAAAATCTTCGTTGTATTGCAAAAACAATTTCTATTGAGCAATACACGATTGTTTTCAAATTTATTTTCATCAATCAGTAGACTTAAACTCGCTGGTTCACTCACTCCGTGTTGTCTTCTTTGAGACGTTCCGGTTTGAGAACAGCTAGAGCAGCTGCGAAACCCTGTCAAGGAAATTCTTCGGAATTATACCTGATCACAGGCAGTACATGTACTGATCAACGGGGAACCGTGGGCCGTGTACCTCAATTCAACTAAAGTGGTCAAAGACACTTTTGTACGCTTTATTGTTAACTGTTGTATGCAGGTACGCCCGACGTTTGCAGCTGATCAGAATGAAGCGGTCAATCCATAGCCGCATGCTCACACAATACATTCATCTCTCAAGAAATCATGATAAGTGCATCAATGACTCTGATATTTACACTCCATGCTTCTGCTACGCTGCTGCCAATATCATGAATCAACGAAAGCTTCCGCTACTCTGATGAGAAGATATCATAATCCAGAATGTGAGCATGTCGGTCCGAAAGTCACAACATCACTTAATACCAACACCACAATGGATGTCTCAGAGACTTTTATTAGCTGATGGTCTCAAAAGCTGGCTCAAATTTATTATCACGTGGATCAGTAAAAGACCTCCACCTGGAGTAACCAAACATGCAATGTGAAGAATCAATGACTACGAGCTTAAGAGCAAAGTACTACATCAAGAATGCAAGAACAATTGTTAATGTAATATCTATTTGTATTCAATGTAATTTTAGTACATGATTGAGGTGACCTCCCTTAGGGGGAGATTGTTAGGAATTAGAAATTCCAGGTATTAAAGAGTCGGTCACCTCAAGTATATGTAATCGTTTGAAAGCTCGTAGTCGTAGTTATTTTAAGTTAAGTAGTATTTAGTTAAGTAACACCATGGAGGACGGACGGGTCTTTACCCACTGTATGCCTGATCCACAGCCCGTTGTGTGGCGTTTTATTGTAAGACTATAAATACTCTCTACCTTCCAAGGTAGAGAGTTGGAGCTCATAATAATATCTTTCACTTTCTCTCACTAAGTCCCCTAAACCTCTAACTTTCTCTCTCTAAAACACTCTTGTACGCCTACTTGTGTTAATGGTTTGATGTGTATGTGAAATCCAATATCTTACAAAAACAATAAAAAGTTACATATTGCAAGTAAGTAAACATAGAATATGAATAAGTGTCCATAAAAAATGAAGGTAAATCCGGCACTTCTTACGTTTCCAGTTTTATCTTATTTTATTTTATTATTATTTGTAATTTATTTTTTGTAGTTTCTTATATTTTTTTGTCCTTCTGGTTTCATATATATACACGCAATTTGTTTGACGTGGTTTCGTTTTTAATCTTAATAGTAGTAAACTGCGGTATATGTAATAATAAAAAAGAGGGAAAATGAAAAGGCGTGTATGTGAAAGGTTGGTCATTTAATGCTACTTCTTGTGGTAGACAAAATGGTAGGATGGCTGTCAACTCAATGGACGCATCAGTTTTATACACTGACACAACACTAATTATATTATAACTTAAACTAAACCTTCTGTTTAAAACACACACATAGCAATCAAAGGGGAAAAAAATAAAACATACAAAACAAAACTGAAAAAAGGATGAATACACCTATGCCATTCTGTGAAGAACTTGCTGGTGTTGCAGGATCTAGTTTTGTTAGAGATATGATGATAGTTCGTTTTCGAAGGGATGTGAGTGTTGTCATGGTGGATGAAGCAGAGTTGATGAAGAAGGCTCAAGAAATCAGGGCACGTGTGGCTGAAAGGGATCATGTTATTGGAGAGTTGAAGCTTTTATACCCATTTGAATCTTGTGTGGAAAGTATTTCAGAATTAACCAAGCTGCAAACCAAAGATCTGACAGAAGCCGTAGCGATATTGGTCAATGTAATGAAGAAGCAGAAGCAAGCCCAGGAACTTCTGTCATTCATAGAGAGGCTGAAAGGCATGTTGTACTGATTCGGTTAATTGTTGTCTTGGCGGTGACGATGTCTTGTTTATGTTGGTATTTCTATTTCTAGTCATGTATCTTGTGTTGAATTTTAGTTTAACTGATGTTGTGAAATGTGGGTCTAGGCTTTGGCAAATGGATGTAAAATATTTGAATAACTAAAAGCCATGGTTTCTGTAAAATAATTATATTATGGTCACCTTTAATTGTGCCTGCATCTCATGATCTATTCTGAAAGAATACCGCCTCCATTGTTTCAAGAATAAATCTGTTTGAGCGGCCGTCATTGTGGACCTGTTTACCTGGTTAATGCAAGTAAATCTCATTATTAAAATATGCATATGGGAATGTAACGTTTCAAACCAACAAAGTGTATCAAGTAAGCGGTGCCAAAAAAACATCATGCTGTTGGTTTCCGACATGTCATATAAAACATAAACCCTAAAGAATGAAGCACTAGAGTTAAAGGGGTATAATGAGCATACCTATAAAACATAAACCCTAATAACAATTTAAATAACTTTGAATTAAATAAAAAATTTACTAATAGAATATAAAATATAAAAGTGCACAGTTATTTATATTCATGTATAAATGTACGAACGAATATGGTAACAAAAGTACATACGGGAGAGTACAACAAACCTGGATTTGTTTCTAAAAATAGACGAAAAGGACAACGATATATTTTTATTTGGATTTTTCGCTGAAAGTGACCTAGTGTATAACAAGGAATGTGGGGATGTTGATTGTTGGGAGTTGGGACCATAAACTGATGTGTGGGGTATAAAAGGTTTAAGTGTTTGTCATTCTAGGTCCCTCATGTATCTTACGACTGTCACAGTAACGACTAAAAACTGCTAGTTAAAGTTAGAACTGCTAGTGCTGAAGACAATTTATCATATAAACGTGTTGTCACTACATGTTGTCTAAGGTTTCGGAATTAAGACTTATAAATGTTATTACATGTTACTACTGCTAGTGCTGAAGACCAAATATAATATAAACATGGTGTTACTACAATTTTTCTAAGGTTACGCCTGCTATAACAATCTTGACTGACCTTTAATTTGACTAGTCACAAGGTAATTGAATATTTTAGAAACAGTGTGTGTTACTCTTCAATTAAATTCTCCAACCAACTAGTATGGCACACCATTCAAGTGTAATAAATGAAGAGGAAAAATACAGATGGTTATGCTAGTAGACGTTCTTATATAAACCGTGAATGCTATTGTTTTCGTTATAACATCGAAACCGGTTGAGTAAATGGTATGCATTCGGTGCAGGATGGAAAGAGAAAACAAGTATGATTGACCTTAGATGCAAGGCGTGCACCGAATAGAGAAATCATGTGGTACTGTTGTCCAATGAATTTTTACGCAAGCGACAACAATACTCTTTGTGGGGTTGATGTATGTAGACTTGGTGGTGTACATGTTAGCAGGGAAAAAGCAACTGTAGTTCGTAGAGGTGAAGGTGTGATGGTGTGATGGGGCTACATGTTCCAGCATCTTGTATAGGCGGTGGTTCAATGAGTATCAGAGGTACAAGTGAGACTACATCAACAGCTGATGAAATTCATGATTCTATGTGTACAGAACCCAGTGACCTTAGTGATGAAGAAACCCAACCACTTGCAAGTGGAATAACAAGTGAACCACCTAAAAATGACCGAGCAATTGAACAAGCTGCAATTGATACACCTAGGTTATGACATGCTCGTCATTGAACAAGTGAGCCACAACCTATTCTCGTTATATGTTGTATTTCATAATATATGTAGATTAAATTGTATTATGTATTTGTTATGTTATGCCAATGCAAGAAAGTATTTAGTTAGCAAAAAATGGGTAAATCCAAACACTAGATACACAAGATGCAAACTGTATAATCAAGCTGCAAAACTGTCAAATACAATTTTTTAAGTGTTTTTTATTTATTTATTTATTTTTTGAGGTGAAAGTGGGTAAATACTAACAAGGCTGGATAAAGCACTAAAGCAGGAAGAGATAGTTACCATGTACGTGCCCAAAACATAGTTGAACACGTGTACACCCACCAAAAAATGCTGACTATTGAACGGAAAAAAAAATTATCTACAGTCCCCCAATAAAATGAAGTTGCCCTATATGATAAGTTTCTACTTTGTTTATTTATCTAAAAAAAAAAATTTTAAGTTGCCCTATAGGGTTGCTATCCTAAAACAGAGATGCCCCATCAAGGTTGCCATGATATACATCATACTATAAAGCATTCATACACAGTATCATGTAAACGGACACCGAACGTAGATAAAAAAACAGGTGCATACTACGATAACCCCAAAGCAGATGGTTACACAAAAACATCGCATGTTAATTTTATGTAATTGTTGAACGTTTTTTTTTTGGTAATCATAAGAAGCACAAACAAAAAAATGTTTAACAATTACATAACGTCGCCTGACAAAAAAGGCTAAACTAGACAAACTATTTTGAGTTTTAAGTTATGTTAACACCCCAGTTTCTAAACGTTATCGGCAGCATGAGCATGCTGCATAAAAATACCTACACTCCAACCTTCCGTTCCTTAAAAACCAAGTTGCTTTTAATCCCGCACCTCCTCGACGGCGGTCTGTTGTTAGAGCCTTTAAATGCCTCGACATCTTGAACTTCCGTAAGCCCGATCTTGGTGTTTGAAAGCAGTGCCTCCTTGCATAAGGTTTTCTAGAGGCCTTATGACCAGAACTGTCCTTAACGGAAGAAGAAGAAGGCCCAACATCCATAAATACAGACCCAAGAAATACCCCATAGTACCATTCATCGTCACTGAACCCAATGTCAGCATCAACAATTTCGCTACCCAAAAAATCCATGAATAGATTCTTTCCTTGACATTCAATTCCTTGACTTCTAGTTTGGAACGGAAGGCTTCTTAGGGGAGGTGACCGCCTTTCTTCCTCCTCCCATGCAGCAATATCAGAGGCAGAATTAGAAGTAGCAAGCTCCACAAGTTTATCATGTATTGCTATCCTATCACGCGTTGGCTCATCAAGAAGATCCACAATTAGGTTATCATAATAGAATAATGCTAAGTTATCAGGTGCATGTGCAATGTACAAGCCGATCAACCCACATTCCTCGGCAAGTTGAAACATCCTTTTAATATCATTATCGCATTCAACAACTGTCAAACCGGTTGAAAGAGCAAATAGTGGCCTACATAAAAACAAAGCCCGTATCTCATACTCTAACTTGTTGGCCAAAAAGTCAAGCATTTGATTAAAGTTCATCCTTGTGGAGTTACTGAACGTTTGCACAAGGGTGCGCCC
This sequence comes from Chrysanthemum seticuspe, assembly GCA_019973895.1. Lineage (NCBI taxonomy): Eukaryota > Viridiplantae > Streptophyta > Magnoliopsida > Asterales > Asteraceae > Chrysanthemum > Chrysanthemum seticuspe. Next base: position 142,559,704 of record BPTQ01000005.1, on the reverse strand, counting down.
ATACGCGTAAGTTAATTTGGGCAACCGAATGAACTCACCATCGTAGTGAATCTCAACTACAAGATTCTCAGATACATAGCGTGTAGTACTCCTGTAATAAAGGAAAAAAATGTATACAAATGAGATTAGCATGTATGGACAAAAACCTAGTAAGTGCAAGTGACAATCACGAAAGGTAATGGCAGGCATACCTAGGCTTGAAATCAAATAAGGCAACTGGAGGCTTAGCAAAATTTTTTGATGAAATAGAGGGTTGGGAGATTGGCATTATCACTTGTGTACAAATGTGATCTATATGAAGATTTGATATATATTAAGAAAGGTTGTATTATTATTTTACTATTAATAATGTACTTATTAATAGTATGAAAAGTACGATCCGTTTATTTTAATATGGAAATAGTAAAAGGGAAATTTTTGGTTAATTTGTTATAAGTTTTTATGTGTAGTGTGTTTGTGTAATGATATGGTAATAAATCAATTGACAAACCTATGTGTGGCCATTTTTAAATTTTTCTTGGAATGGACGGCCAAATGGCATGATAAAATGGACGTCCAAATGAATGAATGTTACACGTACACAAGGTTGTTGCATGCAAGGTACAGTGTGATTATTGGTTTATGTATGCATGTTATAAGTGTGTTTAGTGTAGTAAATAGTTGTTATGAATCCATTGTCTAGTCATTAAAGTCTTATGTGTGAATGAATATATCAATAGATGGTGCATGATAAAACAATGAAAGTGCTGTTGGAGATAAGTTTAAAACTGTTAGTACAAACCATAAAATCTATGTTTATAAAAAAAGTTGGAGATAAGTTTAAAAGTGTTAGTACAAACGATAAAATCTATGTTTATAAAAAACTGAATCATCTTCTCGCGATATGCTAGCGCGACGTCAGCGGGATCATCAACGTGCAACGATAGACCATGTGCCAATCGATATAAAAATATACAAACCTACACACCACAATCACCAAAAATCCCACCTTGCTTAGGAACGTTTTCGGCTAACCTAAATGAAATCTTATAGTCATTCGGATGTATTCCAGTCTTATCAAAAACGTTTGCTTGCTCTAGAACAACTGGTCGTTTGACCTGTAGAATAACAGAAACTGTTAAAATAAATAGACTGGTGATCTTGTTAGAGGCTTGTCAGAAAAATGTAAGTATTATATAATCGAAATAACCACGTTTGTCACCAAATTATTGATGAAATATAGGTGTTTGTTCAAGCCAGATTAAATATGATATCTAGTTTCATGTTGTAAATTATATATGTGTTCAAAAGTATTACATGTTTTTTATTGGTGATTCATAAACAACGTTCGAACATTTGACATGTGCTTCGAAATATTTTTATTCATAATAGATTTCATTTCAATACATTAAAGGATAACAAAATACATCAACGTAGAAACGACATTCATGAAGATACCAAAACACATAATATGACAATCACAGAACGTCAGAGAGAACACATAGGAGTAGAGGATTAATAATTTTTGCGCAGCTTTGCCAGAAAGGAGATTTTTTTGAGAACTTGGAGCTGAGTCTCACTCATTAGCCTCATCAGCGTCCTGTTTTTCTCAAGCTCCTCGTCCTGAATTGCACGCAGGATTTCCAAAACAGCACTGGCAAGCCTGGACCCAACCACGCACTCCAACTGCTTGATTTGCTCGGCCCTCACAGTGCAACGACGAGTTAGGTCGATCACCTTTGCATGCATGTCACTTAAGAACTTGAAGTCACGTTCATTGTCACGCACAAACACGTTGTTAACCATGTCTTTAAGTACGTTATCCATTTCTTTTGTAGTAAATTATGCTGTGGCTAGTGTGTGTCCCCTGAAAAAAGTTGTATGATATTGGGGTATATGCTGTCCATTTATATAACCCAAATGGGGTGGGGGGGGGGGGGAAGAGCGGGGGTGGGGTGACATGGAGTTTATTTTGAATTGAAGTCTATCTGAATTAATGTGGATGGTCAAGTGGTGAATACTTGAGTCATGTCAAGTAAATTACTGTTGCACATTAGGCCAAGTTTAAATAATGAAGCTTCTCTTGTACTCAAACGATTCCTGGCCACAGGATAATCATTTTGGGCAACTACTTTCAGTTTGGGGGCAAGTAAACCAGTTTGAATTTTGTTTAGTTCCAAATGCAACAAAATTTTACGTCCCTTGGGTTAGAAAAATTATTAATTTAGTATGTTTTGTAAATAGACGCCATTAAACAGGTTTATATTGATTACTTTTTGGTTACATGAACTAACACACATATGCTATTATTATATGTACATATTATTTATATTTTATGTAATAATACACTACCATAATATAACTCAGACTTTTATATCATAAAGTCTGACTAAGTGTGCACTTGGCTGTGCTATTTCAATATTGAATGGATATTTTATAAAAAACCCAAATCGGGGATGCACATAAGTAGGACAAACTTTATTAATTATGAAAGGACGTAATGAAATGATGGTGGTAGCTAGTGGCATGTACTTGAAGGGAACTAGTCCATTAGTTTTTCAACTTTAACTATTGCACAAAAAAGGCACAAAGAAAGTTGTGTCCAACAAGTTAATTGTTTGAATTAAATGGAGTGGGGCTCCTTTCTCTTGCTTGATCTGATTGGGAAGGAGTGAATATTTCTCCATCTCTCTAACCAGACCATTTAAGGGAAAATGAAACATAAAGCTTTAATTTGGTGGGACCACACTTTTAGCTAAGGACCCGTTAAGAAAAAAATATACGCCCCCTAAGTATAACAAATGTTTATGAGAAACTATGTTGTTCGTTGTGGTAAATAAAAAATAAAAATGGGATTTCAAATAAGAAGGACGGTTTATTAATGGTGATTAGATGTAAGGAAATGATGGTGGTACATAGTTGCATGTACTTGAAGGGAACTAGTGTGCACAAAACTCAAAGTCAAACTGCTACAACACAACACCCAAGAAACTTTGGCCAACAATAAATTTTGTTCTAGGGCAACTACACACAAATAATGGGCAACTACTAACAAGCATGGTTTATTCGTGCTTGGTCACAAAGTATAACAAATTACTGTATAAGTTTATTTATGTATGTGTTGTCCGTAATTGTATTATATATGTTGGTTATAAGAAGCATGGTGTATGGTCACAAAGTATAACAAACAAGTAATAATATGAGTGGGTTATAATAAGAAGATACCTGTAAGCACTCCCTAACACGGACATACCATACACGTGACTCATAGTCACGCGTGTCGCCGCTATCATAGAATGTTACCACTCCAGTAGGTATGTTAAATTGGGCAAGACACCAGTGTTTAACAGTCTCGTTGAGAGGAATAAAAACCTAAAAGAAAGTTGGCTGTGTATTAGGATATAGTTGGTCAACATCTGAAATTAATAAAACTAACTTTTTATTTATCTGGTCAAAGGTAAATACAAGAATACAATTGTCGTGTTTTGATGTGATGTTGACATGGCTTACGGCTGGTAAGCAATATGTTACTTAATAATGGATGTTTTAGACAATGGATAACGTTTTCATGCACGGTCTTGGGTTGTATAGAAACTACTGCTTTTGAGAAATTCATCTGCTTATGTACTTACTGATATGTTGCTCCAACTGTTAACTACGGCTTGTGTTACCATAACTGCTGCTAGGGTAATCAATATACTATTGGGATCGAACGATTACAAATGGAGGGGCTCAGTTTTTGGAAAGCAGACTTATCTCATGGCATTGTAAGACGCAAACAATTATGGCGAATTCCACCAATGAAGATAAGTATGAAGCTGCTGCACGTTCTAGAACTACGTTGAAGGCTCGACTAGTCATTCAAGGCTTTAAATCAACTAGTTTTGGATTGTAAATTTAATGCATACTTGGTCTCAAGTCTCAAGATGTTTTTTTCAAAACTTTGTAACAAAGGTAGTACTGCTATTGGAAATCTTACTACGGCTAGTGTGTATGAATCAACTGCTTGTTCTTTTTGTTAAGTCCTGCTAGTGGATATCATGTTTTTGTGGTTGGGTTACACTTATAAGTTATAACTACTATGTTTATGAGCAATAGGATTTTTTTTGGCCTTTGATGCTGGACCTTTTAGTGTCAAAAAAAATTAATAAAAAATAAAAAATAAAATACAAAATAAAAAAAATAAATAAAAAATAAAAAAAATAAAACGAACAAAAAAAAAACGAACAAAAAAACAATGAATTGAAACATTAAATAAATAAATAATTAAATAACAAAAAAAAAATAATAATAATAACATTGTGTAAAAAAAATTATAATAAGTTGGTTGGAAGATTGGAGTGCAAAACTGTTCCAACTGCTAGCTTGCATGGAGAAACTGCTAGTGTTACGAAAACACTGCTAGTTAGTTTATCATGAGGATACCATGAAACTTATAAAGGAATTGACGGATAACTACAATGGAGTCTAAGATCACTGGCATACAAAAAGAAGGTATTCAGATTCTGAGATGGAGCATGCAGATTATAGCACTTTGGAAGCACACCGTCCAAAAAGAAGGTATTTTGTGCCTAAGAAGAAACTTGATGATTTGGATTGTAAATATCAAATTTAGGGAAGGATTGTTTGGTTTTTTGGTTCTGTTGGACGGATTATTCAAAGTATGCATCAAATAGCATCTTTTAAAAGAAACCACAGCTAGTGGCAATGGAAGAACTGCTGATAGATCAAAAGTTGTGGATAAAGTATGTGAGTATCAAGTTTGTTAATACGTAAAGGAAAGTTTATGATTTGCTATCAAGTTTGTTCATGAACTACCTGATTATTCATACTTTAAAAGATGAGCGACAAATATCAAGTTTGTTCATACTTTAAAAGATGCCGTTTTTAAAGTTGCTATCATGAACTACCTGATTATTGAGTGACCGTAAATGATAAAAATAGGAGGAAATGAAAAGTAAATGTATTACCTGTTCAACATCATTCCACATCATGGGATACCTCGTCCCGTCTGCATAAAACACGGGCATGCCATTTTGAAGAAGAATCTGAACAAAGTAACTACTAACCATCGCCCAGTTAGCATTCTGAGGTCGTACGTGCCACATGTAGTCAACCCATAGGTCTATATGCTACGCATTTGCAGCAAATAAAATACCAATTTAAGAAATGGTGAAAATCAAATACAGGGTAAAAAAGAAAATCTGAATAAGAAAGCCTATATAAACTAACCTCCTCAGTTAGCCAACCTTTTCTAGCAGGGTCTAAGCAAACTAAGCGAAGACAGAAATTGCGGTCTACAGTATAATCATCTGACCATGGAAATTTACACCGGTGTCTATCAGGATGACAAAGGAATTCTTCAATCTCATCAGACAGACAAAGAGTTTCAACAGAATGAAACCATTTACTTAGATCCTAGAAAACAGGTTCAATGTATTAGTTTGACAGAGCATTATTGATAGGCAAGTATATTGACAAGTTCGTAAAAACTATCACAATACCTCTACCCAAGGTTTCACTCTGTTAAACTCCTTAGCAATAGTTGGGTCTTTCATGTTAGGACCGTGTTTTTTTATTTTACGCCGTTTAACCGCCTGATTGTTTTGTGGCGAAACAGGTTCCATGAGAATCCTCTTGTCGGGTGGTAACCGACTTAAAGCCTTTTGAAAATGTGACGAATTCATAAACGCGCGTCGTTTTTTCTTCTTCTCCTCCTCCAACTTCAACATGTCAGCTTCTTCCAACCGCAACCTATTAGCCTCTTCCAGCCTTAAGATGTTGGCCTCAGCATTCAGCTTCTCTTCTTCCAACTATAACCTTTCTTCCTCTGCCAACGCGAATCTTAATTCCTCTAAAACGAGATACTCCTGGAACAGAATAGCGCTGATGACATTTGTATATAACGGCCATACAACTAAATGCAAAGAAGAAATATTAACCTGAGCAACGTCCACGTCAGATTCCGGCAAGTCGATCAGTTTGAGATAAATGTTGTTAAGTGAATCGGAAAAGGCAGTCCTTTTGTTTGGAAAATGTGACTCAAAATCAAGTTTTTCCTGTAAAAAAATATGCATGAAATTTCTAAAAATAAACAATGGCAGCGAGAAATAAATATAGATTAGTTGAAAGGAATACCCGAAGACCACCAGTTCTGTCATGTGCAAGAACCTGTCAAGGTCTAAGTGTTTGGAAATTCTGGCAGGTGATGTTAAAAAAAAGTGAATCTACTATTCTTATATTATAATGAATATAAAGAGAACCTGAATAATACACTCAAGTTGAAAAACTTGGCGATTCAGACCGGAAATTACATGATCCTTAAGGCTTTTTGTTCTGGAACTACTTCCACTCTTGCATTGTTTTGAATTTACTTTCAAACTAGTTTTCGCACGTTGCCGTGACTTTTCCAGCCTTGAAAAGTAGGTATCAACAAGGCTGTGCTGGGTCCTGACCGGCGGTCTGGGAACGTAGTCATTGAAAAAATATTGGCTATCTATCCACCATGCACATTGGAACTCATGTATAGTAGGTCTCATATCAGTAATTGTAGTTGAATCCGAAAGTTCAGTAATGGTTAAAAAAAATATATGGTTTAGTTAATTACTTTGAGATACATACGACAACATTTTATAAGGGATTCGTAATTAAAGTCACAAACTGCTAGTTCTGGGCAATCACTGCAAATAATATTTCCACTGCTAGCTAGCTTGAAAACACTGCTAGTTCTGGCAAATCACTGCTAGTTAGTTTCTGATGATTGTGGAAACTATAAGAGATGTTTTGTAACTTTTTGGTGATAACATATTTATTCCCCAAATCACTGCTGAGGCAGGGCAGTGGAAACGTAAGAACGACCCAACCAATGGCAACTCCTTATGTGTATAGTTCTTTGAAATTCAACACAGGTGAAGGAATCCCTAGACAACTGGCTAATTTGGGGGACATGGATGTTCAGGCTAGGTCTGATGCAATGTTAGACACATCTCGAATAGATGAGGGTAGTTTGGAACACCAACATGATTTGACGACTAATGGCTTTCTACATGATGACAATTCTAATGATCCACTTCTAGGACCAGGTTACATAGGTCAAGTTGGGTCAGGAAAATATGAAACTCAATCTCATATTGACGGATATATTCACAAGTCTGGAGTCAAAGATCACTGGTTGATAAGGTTTTAAAAGGTACCATTTTGAGGGGTCGTTTAAGTCCTTATTTGATCACTTTTGTATCCGTTATTGCTTAATATCGTTCCTTTTCACTTTTTAGGTCTCTTGAAGGCAAAATGCTGGAATGGCACTTATTTGGACGAAAAGGCGCGAATATATGAAGAAAATGGCCAAAGTCAAAATCGAGACACTCACAGTTGCTGAAATTAGAAGGCGACGGCGTCAGGTGCTAATGGCGACGCCGTCCCAAAATTGTTGTGACGATCCAGAACCCAAAACTCGTATTTTCAAGCGACGACGTCCAGTTGTAAAAGAGTAGGCCGTCGCTACTCAGACGGCCTAGATGCAATCCAGACGACGTCAGAAGCTGAAGAGGACGGCGTCACGGACATAAGGTGCGCCGTCGCAAGGTTAACGTGGCCAAGACGAAACCCTAATGACGGCGACACGACGGCGTCACAAAACATAAGGTGACGCCGTCGCATATGTAATCTTATATATAGAATCCGAATTTTTCAGTCTTTTGTGGAGAGTCTTTTGGAGTAAAAACCTAAAACCGAACCTAAGGTGTCTTGTACAGTATTTTAGGGTTTTAAACCCTATCTTACATCAAGATAAGTCTTTACTTCATTAATTCAATTATGTCTTTGATTATTTGTGTGTATGCTTGCATGTTCTCCATGTCCGGCTAATTTATTTGTGTGTTTGCTTAGAAAGTATGAAACTTAATTATTGAATATTGATTGGTTGTTTCTTATCTTAGTTGATAGATGATCTAGTAATGCGATAGGTCATTCGTTGTGTACTTAATGCTTGATTCATCTTTGTGAACCTTATAATATAATTACCTGAGTAGTTGTAGGCTAAACCATCCAAAGAGTGCCTTAGAGTAGGAGTTTATCATCCCTAGTGGGTTTGTAGACGAGACCCTTTGGTAAGTTCAAAGAGTTAGGGAGAAACGCATACCCTACAACTTTAGACACACAACGCAACTAAGAATAAGACGTGACAACTCAACCATCAATAGGAGATAATTAAGGAGTTATACAACCTAAGTAAACACATCTTTAAACTATCATACGAGCACACATTAATTAGACATAGACTCCCACAACCTTAGTTTAGATAATCAGATAATAGTAGAGTAATCAGTAGAAATACCAACCCCCCAAATCCAATACCCGAGATTCGTACCTTTCCCTTTCATAAAACATAAAAAGATAAAAAATAATCTTCCTCAACCTTAACCTTAGCGTAGTAACTCCTTACTAGCATTCCTATTCCCCTAGAGAACGATATCAATACCCGTGGCTTACCCTAATTACTACACTACAACGATTAGGTTCACTGCCTAGGGTGTTATAAAACTTGCTCGAAGAAAAGGAAGTTTCCTTGACCCCGAACGACGCGTGTAGCATTATCACTGGTCTTAAAAATTCGACAACAACTCGCGCTGAAATAATCAGGAGGTTCAAAGCACAGGGTAAGTGTTTTGGAGAGACTAAGAAGGCCAAGGTTCCATGCATTCAGGAAAGTGAAGAAAATGGGAAAGAAGGCAACCTGCAATATGATTAAAAGTTTAGATGATGCATCCAAACAGGGGAGGAGTGAGAGTACAAATTCAGGCGACGCGTCGAAGGTAAAGAAGCAGTACTGGATGATTCTTTAAAGGCTGCAGTTGAAGAAAAGGATAAGGAAGTGGTGCAGGCAATCACTGCCAGTGTTGCTGCATCCGCTGATAGTATTGAAGTAACCACTGCTGCAACAACTGCCGGTATTATTATAGCCACTGCCAATTCAGACGTTTCAAGCCCAGAGGCAACATCTGCTACAATTATAAGCACCACAATAACACCAGAACCAAAACCAAAATAAGCCTGGGAATGAGTTTGCCATACAATTGGTCAACTTAAAGCAATCTGACCCTATCCCTGCAGCCAAACCTATTGCTAAGATTCTACAGATTGGTGAAACTGTGCAGAAAGGTGTAGGAATGAGGTTGCCATACAGAGCCAACATTGAAGTTTAAAAGTAGAGAGGAGCATATAGCCTTAATTTGCAGTGTACTAAATCAACCAATCCAATTGTTCATCCACTGCTGATTATGAAATTCATTTGGCCATCAAAGGCAAGCCTCAAGGTAGAATGAAAAGAAAGGCAGACAGATAAAAAACATTTGATGAAGAATCTGAGTCTGATAAGATATTGTGTGCTTAGATAGGTTGAAATGGAACATCTAATTTTGTGTGTAGGTTTACTTTTTTTACCTATAAACAATAAATAAATAACAAAAAAGTTTAACTGGCTTACATTCGAAAAAAGGTTCGAACGATCAGTTCTTTTAAAGATGGACTTCCTAGACCAGGCAAGTGCTCTTGGTATCACATTTGGATGTTTAATCCACCAAGCATGAGATTTTTCAAACGACTCAAGGATCCACACCTATGAGAATAAAAAAATAAAAAATGAAAATAAAACATAAACTTATATACAAATCAGTAAAAATGTTAAGTTGGAAAATGGATACCTGAAACCCAAACACAAATCCAGACAGTGTGTATGTTGGACAATGCTTTGGATCTTTCTTCAATCTTAAAAGGTGGTCATCCACGTGCTTATCAAATACATTATGAAGTTGGTCGTATAAATGAGTCCAAATATGCTCACCCCATGGAAAAGCATTCCAATCATCTAGATTATCAACTAACCTCATCAGTGTATCATCCACCTCGCATGTCAACAAACGACCCATAAAATCACCTCTAAGGCTAACAAAAGACAAAGACGTACAACATCTTCATCAGATATCTGTCCAAACCGCTCTTCATCCTCGATAATACCAATAACATCTAAGTTGGTTAGAATATACCCTTGCTTGTCAGGAAATACCCTGTTACGAAAATTTAGAGAACCAGATGTATACAACCCAAAGCTTACAGATCCAAACCGCAGATCGGTCATTAGACAAAACTCACGACGACCAAAATGTAAAGCATGCCCTTCAATGTTGTCACACCCCCAAATTACCTGTTTTGCAGCGGAATGGAATTCCTGGGGATTGACTGTCATAGCATCACAATCACAGTTATATTGAACGACCTAAAGTGTCGTTTGGAAAATACATCGTTTGATTTATTAAAATAATCAGAGTTTACAAAGTAGGTCCCAAATGAAAACCAATTTGTGCGGAAATAAGTTTGATACAATACAAAAATATGCTGGTTGAAGTATTACATAAACTATTCGTGCACCTACTGGTGGAAAATTCTAACTTCTTTCTAGGTTTCGTAACAGGTTGTATGTGTGACAGACCTAAACACAAACCCAAAGTCCATAGGTAAAAGGTTGAATTGTAAAAATGACTAAACATATATTCAAATACAAAATAAAAGTAAAAAATAAAAAAATAAGAGTATCCACACCTAGGAACTCAGCAAACTTTTTAGAGTACGAACCACCTAATTTGTAGGTTTACACTATGGTTCTCGTGAACGGACCAGATCCTTCAGGTAGAAATTTTCTTGACTAGCAAGCTTGGAAAAAAGCTTACATTCGGTCAATTTGAAAAAACAATAAATAAATAACAAATATCCATTTTTTTCATTTGGATGTGTGTTTTAATCTACAAGGTAAAGTTGGATAGATTCGTGTGTTATAGAATAGTCTGAGTCTAAGAAGTAGTTTACAAAAAATAGACAGACGGAAAGAAAAGTAAGATGGAACTC
>BPTQ01000005.1:142456076-142536366 GCA_019973895.1 Chrysanthemum seticuspe | reverse complement strand
TTCTTAGAAGCTACAAAAAAAAAAAAAAAAAAAAAACCATCACTCACCATGATCCGTATCTTCCATCGAAGATTCTTCACTCTACTCGTTCCCAATCCCGAGATTGAGAAAGCAATCCCACAAAACCCTTCACCCACTCACCATTTTGGTAATCACCTAGGGCATAATGAGATAAATTGGCAACAACAAAGTCCTTTCTATTACTCTGATTCTGATGAGGAATTTGATTATGGTGAGGCACTTGATAGCGGAGAGGTCATTTATGAAATTGAGGAAGACCCCTCCCAATGTTTTGACCCTAGGTGTAGGATTGAGAAAGATGGCCCCTTTAACATGCAATTCCCTTGCAAAATAGGACTAGAAGGGTTCGATGCTTATTTGAATTCATTCTTACCTTTAAATTTAATCTCAAGGGACCTATACAACAAGATCAAGGTCAATGAGTTAACTTATCAAGGGAACAATGTTGTTGAAGCAGTCATTTATTTGCACGTGTTTGTCGGAAGTTTTTCTTATTTGGTAGAGTTCATGGTCTTAGAAGACTTAGGAGAATTTATAGATAAGGACCTCACTCAAATAATTTTTGGAAAACCTTTCAAAAAATTGACTAGGTTGAATGAACGGATGATTGATGGTCTAATTACATTCTCTGATGAAGTTGAAGATTTCATCTACCAAATGCCACGCGCTCATCCTAGGTTTAAACATAAGGACATCGAGGTTTGTAATAGAATGACCCCTATTCCATTGCTTAGTGAAAGGGATAAGCATAGTGGGCTTAGGTACCCATATGAGAAAACTAAGCGGTATTACAAAAAATGCCTTGAATTAGGAGATGATTACAAAAAGAATGAAAGAGCGTTGGAATGGCTTAAGTATGAGCACGAGAGGATTGGTGAGAAAACGTAGGAGCACGACTATGAGTCTAGCTACAAGACTCTTAAATAAAGAAAAGCGCTTCGTGGGAGGCAACCCATGCTTAATTGTTTGCTTGTTAGTGTCATATATCTTTTATTAATTGTTTATCCTCATGTTTAAATTTGTAAAAATGTTTTATTTTGTTTTTAACCTCGTCTTAATTGCATATAAAGGTATTTTACATAAGGGATAAGTGTAGGGAGGATTACACACGTTTTCAAAAGAAACGTAAACATGAGAATAACAATTAACTAAAAGATATTTATGTTTGTTTGTTCGAGTCAAATGCTTGTATCGAGTCATATAGGATGTTTTTGCAGAAATTTTTCCAGATTCTAAAGATGTAAATTTTCCAGAATTTTTTCCAGAAAATCGCAGACCAGTTTTTGTCAGGATAACCTGACGGCGTCAGGATTGCAACCTGACGGTGTCAGGAAGGAGTAAAAACATCAGATTACTTTCTCTCATTTTCTGAGCTACTTATAAATTTTTGGAATTTTCCAGGTCTTAATTTTCTTAGAAATTCTGTAAACATCCATTCCACAAGCATTATATCCTAGTTTAAATTGAGTCTTATATATATTATTACCGCCGATTTTACGCGAAGGTTTCGTTTGTTTTCTTCAAGTGTGCAGGTTTAGTTTGTCAAGAAGAAGTTACATAAGATGGGAAGGAGCTTTTCACGCAATAATTCTTCTTGGAAAAGAGTTTAACCACCACTTTACACGGATCCTACCGAGCTAATCAGGGGAGTATTAGTTTCTTTCGTTTTTAATTACCTTCTTTTATCATAACTTTGATACTTTCGGGGAACATTGGGGACAATGTTCAGTTTAAGTGTAGGGATGGAAAATAAAACGGGAACTTTGAAACTATGCTTATCCTTGATTATTTGCTTTGTCCAATTGTGATTGTGTAATAAACCATGAGAAAATGTCGGTTAGGGTAATTTTGGCACCAAATTTAAAATTTTTCATGACATATAAGAGTGGGCCATTAGTCTTAACAAAAGCGTCTCACGGATAGGAAGTTATATGACTAGCACAAAACCCTTTACCACCCAAATTCCACCAAAATGTGAGGATCGCCCTTAGATTAGTAGGAATTAGAAGCATTCATCTTCAATGCTTAGAGTGTGAACCGGTAGTATATTAGATTCTAGAACTTGTTTTGTGATGCATTCCGAGATCGCAAGTGAGGCTACACTTGTGTAGTTAGGAATAACTAAATGATAAGAGGCATTAGGATAACCATTGTTTGATACCTGTAATATAATTACTTCTTCCATATCGGTTGAGTAATTCCCCCACACCCTTTGCGTTGTACTCATATTTAGTACACGATACCCCTAGTTAACCCCTCAGAGCCTATCCTTTTCGCGGTTCTCGTGATATTTCGGTTTTTTCCGGAATATTAATGAAGAGCATTGTTTACACCCCACCCCCAAATATACACCCAAATCGCCTTAGCCTACCCTTTATGCACTCACTTTTAGTGCAAATGTTTGTTATCACCCTAAACCCTTAGTTCAATTATCCAGTTGCTTGCATAAGTTGCTAAGTCGAATCATATCCTTTGTATACAGTTTTGGGACGATTGGGATTCATGGGAAAAGTTAAAGTTTATGAAATGACGGGAAGGGAACGTTAAATTCAAATTCCCTTTGTTTGCGTAATAATGTACCCCAAGTGTTTTGATCTTTTCAAGTCGGGTCAAATTAGTGTTAGAGTAATAAAAACTCAAGTGTAGTGATTTGCCTATAAATCCCTAGTATTTTGATAATTATCGTAGAGGATGGTAGAGTAAAAGTGTATGAAAAAAAAAAAAAAATCGAAAAAAAAATAGAAAAAGAGAAAAGAAAAAAAAAATAGAGTGTGAAAAAAAAAAAAAAAAAAACCATACGGGCTACCATCCTACATCTATCTTTAAATTTATGTTTGTTTATTTCAGTTATGTAGAGTTTAGAGTGTCGAGTCTTGGCTTAGCAACGCCATTCTTCATATGCAGTTAACATAAAGATTTTTGACTTACCACCACTAAATAGCCTATCCCACCAAACCCTTGTTTCCCTACCGTAAGCCTAACATTACAACCCTTTAAAAGACCTCTTTGATAGTCTTTCCTAGGTGCTTACGCCAAAGCGATGGAGGTTTGATCTATTCTCAAGCCTATGGTAATCTATGTACTAGGACCGGTTTATGAGTTTTATCTTCCATTTCCTATTTGTTATATTTCATATATACACCCGAGAGAGATGTGAGTATCCAAACACCCCATATGAGGTGCTAGTATGTAATTTCCGTGCTTGTTATGACTTTTGCGGGGCTTATATGTGTTGTGGACCGTTTTGAATTAATGCTTCATGACCCCTAACTTATAAATTAATTGGCTAAAAGCACATTTGCTTAAGGACAAGCAAATAACAAGTGTAGGGATATTTGATAAGGTTTTAAAAGGTACCATTTTGAGGGGTCGTTTAAGTCCTTATTTGATCACTTTTGTATCCGTTATTGCGTAATATCGTTCCTTTTCACTTTTTAGGTCTCTTGAAGGCAAAATGCTGGAATGGCACTTATTTGGACGAAAAGGCGCGAATAAATGAAGAAAATGGCCAAAGTCAAAATCGAGACACTCACAGTTGCTGAAAGTAGAAGGCGACGGCGTCAGGTGCTACATTGTGACACCGTCCCAAAATTATTGTGACGGGCCAGAACCCAAAACTCGTATTTACAAGCGACGACGTCTAGTTGTGAAAGAGTAGGCCGTCGCTACTCAGACGGCCTAGATGCAATCCAGACGACGTCAGAAGCTGAAGAGGACGGCATCACGGACATAAGGTGACGCCGTCGCAAGGTTAACGTGGCCAAGACGAAACCCTAATGGCGGCGACACGACGGCGTCACTAAACATAAGGTGACGCCGTCGCAATTGTAATCTTATATATAGAATCCGAATTTTTCAGTCTTTGTGTGGAGAGTCTTTGGAGTAAAAACCTAAAACCGAACCTAAGGTGTCTTGTACAGTATTTTAGGGTTTTAAACCCTATCTTACATCAAGATAAGTCTTTACTTCATTAATTCAATTATGTCTTTGATTATTTGTGTGTATGCTTGCATGTTTTCCATGTCCGGCTAATTTATTTGTGTGTTTGCTTAGGAAGTATGAAACTTAATTATTGAATATTGATTGGTTGTTTCTTATCTTAGTTGAATAATGATCTAGTAATGCGATAGGTCATTCGTTGTGTACTTAATGCTTGATTCATCTTTGTGAACCTTAGAATATAATTACCTGAGTAGTTGTAGGCTAAACCATCCAAAGAGCGCCTTAGAGTAGGAGTTTATCATCCCTAGTGGGTTTGTAGACGAGACCCTTTGGTAAGTTCGAAGAGTTAGGGAGAAACGCATACCCTACAACTTTAGACACACAACGCAACTAGGAATAAGACGTGACACTCAACCATCAATAGGAGATAATTAAGGAGTAATACAAACTAAGTAAACACATCTTTAAACTATCATACGAGCACACATTAATTAGACATAGACTCCCACAACCTTAGTTTAGATAATTAGATAATAGTAGAGTAATCTGTAGAAATACCAACCCCCCAAATCCAATACCCGAGATTCGTACCTTTCCATTTTCTAGAAAAACATAAAAAGATAAAAAAATAATCTTCCTCAACCTTAACCTTAGCGTAGTAACTCCTTACTAGCATTCCTATTCCCCTAGAGAACGATATCAATACCCGTGGCTTACCCTAATTACTACACTACAACGATTAGGTTCACTGCCTAGGGTGTTATAAAACTTGCTCGAAGAAAAGGAAGTTTCCTTGACCCCGAACGACGCGTGTAGCTTTATCAGTACCTCATCACATGACATTTATTCATTTATCGGTCTGATATCTGCATCCACATCATGTGAAACAAGAGTCACTGAACTACTGGCTGTTTCAAGCTTATCTGCCTCCGAGTCCCTGTATTCGGTACCAACTGATCCATCAACTGACACATTACCCGACTCATCACAACTATCTCTCAATTGCACCTGACACTCATTCACCCGACCTTCATTCACCTTATCATCATTCAGTGCACTTTCCTCAATATACTTCTTAACATTATCCAAGAGTTGGATTAATGTTTCTCTGAACACATTTGCTTCCATCCCAGTGTGATCCTTGAAGCGCTTTTCAGTCATATGATCATCATAATCCGAAGTATATTCACCATTGAAGAATGACTGAAATTGTTTGTAGATCACCTAAAGTGCAGCACTGGAACTATCATTTTGAACCTTCTTTTTGTCAAGTTGTAGCTCCAATTGTTTTAAGTTTAAGAATAATGTGCTCGTGAACGTTGATAATTCTTGAAGGAAAAGTGCAGTAAATGTTCGTTCACTTCCCATAGATAAGAGTAACGTGAGGTGTGAATGAAGTTGTCGATAAGGTTCAATGCAACTTTCCTTATCCTTTGCACAAGCATTCTGTAGCATTGACTGGTGTATTTCTGTCTTTTCAGAGTCTGAACCCGGAGATATCACATCCTCATTGATTGATTCAATCATCTTTAATCGTTCAATGTAGCATACATTATCATTGTTGCCCAGAGCATCATACAATTTAAGTACTTCTGAAATTACTGGGTCAGTAGTATAAGACATGATGTTGTAGTATACACGGGATTTTACAAGTCTATGATTTAAACCGAGAAATAGATTCTTTCGCAGGATTTTAAAAAATCAAGAAGAAACCGTGATATAGTGACCAATAGAACGTGTTAAGATAACTGATTGAACGACACAATGATAGACAATTGTGTGTTAGGTCTTATGATTGTTTGTAGGATTAGCAGAGATGTTGTTTGGTTGTGATTTGGGTTGGTTGTTGCACGATTTAACGGAGAAATTTAGGTCTAAAAACTTAAAAACCTCAATAACTTCTGTTCGGAGCGGATTTAGAGTTTATTCGGCGTGCCATTCTCCTCGTTCTCACGGTTGTTTTGATGGGTAGAACGCTGAAAATGAAGTTACGGTTCAAAAGTTATAGGCGTTTGAAGTTTTGTCGGGAAAATTCAACAAAACGCACTGATGGAATGGTTAAACCGCTTCTAACTATGAATACAAGTCGCTTAGCACGAAGTCGCTAGGTATAAAAGTTGCTCAATTGACAAGTCGCTAGTCACAAGTCGCTAGAGACAACTCGCTATGAAGACAAATCGCTGGTGGACAAGTCGCTAAAGAACAACTCGCTAAGTGGGCAAGTCGCTGAGAAACAACTCGCTAAGAGACCAAGTCGCGAAAGAGCAACTCGCTATGAAGACAAATCGCTAGTTGACAAGTCGCTAGACAGATACATGACAAGTCTCTAGTAAGACAAGTGACAAGTCTCTACCAAAATTAAATGACAAGTCTCTACCAAAAATAGGCTACAAGTCTCTACCGAAAATAAGTGACAAGTCTTTACCAAAAATAGGCTACAAGTCTCTACCGAAAATAAGTGTCAAGTCTCTACCAAAAATAGGCTACAAGTCTCT
Organism: Chrysanthemum seticuspe; assembly: GCA_019973895.1. NCBI lineage: Eukaryota > Viridiplantae > Streptophyta > Magnoliopsida > Asterales > Asteraceae > Chrysanthemum > Chrysanthemum seticuspe. Next base: position 142,529,908 of record BPTQ01000005.1, on the reverse strand, counting down.
ACCAAAAATAAGTGTCAAGTCTCTACCAAAAATAGGCTACAAGTCTGATAAGATATTGTGTGCTTAGATAGGTGGAAATGGAACATCTAATTTTGTGTGTAGGTTTACTTTTTTTTACCTATAAACAATAAATAAATAACAACAAAGTTTAACTGGCTTACGTTTGAAAAAAGGTTCGAACGATCAGTTCTTTTAAAGATGGACTTCCTAGACCAGGCAAGTGCTCTTGGTATCACATTTGGATGTTTAATCCACCAAGCATGAGATTTTTCAAACGACTCAAGGATCCACACCTATGAGAATAAAAAAATAAAAAATGAAAATAAAACATAAACTTATATACAAATCAGTAAAAATGTTAAGTTGGAAAATGGATACCTGAAACCCAAACACAAATCCAGACAGTGTGTATGTTGGACAATGCTTTGGATCTTTCTTCAATCTTAAAAGGTGGTCATCCACGTGCTTATCAAATACATTATGAAGTTGGTCGTATAAATGAGTCCAAATATGCTCACCCCATGGAAAAACATTTCAATCATCTAGATTATCAACTAACCTCATCAGTGTATCATCCACCTCGCATGTCAACAAACGACCCATAAAGATCACCTCTAAGGCTAACAAAAGACAAAGACGTACAACATCTTCATCAGATATCTGTCCAAACCGCTCTTCATCCTCGATAATACCAATAACATCTAAGTTGGTTAGAATATACCCTTGCTTGTCAGGAAATACCCTGTTACGAAAATTTAGAGAACCAGATGTATACAACCCAAAGCTTACAGATCCAAACCGCAGATCGGTCATTAGACAAAACTCACGACGACCAAAATGTAAAGCATGCCCTTCAATGTAATAAATGAAGGGCATATCATAGTGAGAATCGTCGACTTTATGCTGTTTCCTTAGCATATAATCTAAGATGTGCCTTTCATGTTCAAAAAACAACAGATCAATCCATATTCCAAAGCAGGTATTCCTAAACAAGATGCGGCGTCTTGCGTCTAACTTTTGCTTTATCAACCAAAAGTAGTTCAGTTTACTGGTAATGATTAACTTAGCTTCATAGTCCTAAAAAACGTAAAAAAAAAAATACAATTTAAATCAGACCATGGATGAAATCTATACCAACGCCGTAAACAATTGCGTATACAATGCATATAAACCACTCTTTATTAGTCTAGAGAGTGCCACTAAATTTTTTAATGAACTAGGTTATGTTACATAGCTAACAGACGAAATTTACCGTATTATACACTACATAACTACGAATCAGACAGACGTAAAAGAGGAGAAATCAAAGGTATTAATCGAATAACAACAACGATTTGTTGAAGCATATAAGAAATTGGAAATAAATAATGTACAATAAACAACGAGGAAAATATTTACGTACCATATTTGGCCACATTTTTTAAACAAACTTGATCAATCCAATGTGGGTTGCACTCAACAGTGTACCTTTATAGCTGGTGACATAACTGACGATACAAGGAAAAGAGGGACTGACAAAGAAGACGGTCTCATTTGTGAAAACAACTTAGTTACAATGTTTTTATGCGAGAAGCAAAAATAGATAAAAGCGCTAACTATGAATGTTTTTGTGCGAGTGGGAAATTGATTTTGAATACATATGTAATGTACTTTCACTATTCAATTGGGTACGTTCTATGTAATGTAAAATGACCAAAAAATCCTTTTTAAAAAATACGGTTGCCCACCGCTTTTTCGTTCGCCAAAAAACAATACCTTACACATACAGGACACGTGTCACAATTTTGATGAGTTGCCCAATGACAGCGGTTGCTCTTGGTCCATTTTCAAATTATAAATAAAAGTGGTCCAGAAAGTGATATGCATCAGGGCGCGCGGTCTATTTGCGCCATTTTCCCAGGATTAAAAGCACGGAAGTCATTGATTGAGTTTGCAAATTTATGAAAACTCCGATACTGATTGATTTTCAAGCAACTCATTTACCACCACTAAGTTAAAACAAATATTTTTCTGAAGAATTTCAGACGGAAAAATATTTGAGTAGGAACAGCAGTCCTTCGACATACTTTCCTCATTTTGTTTTTAGGATAAGTGCTCGAAATATTTGAAAATAGGTTTAGCACATCACTTTCCTTCCTTGAAGAGCGGGTTGCTATCGAAAATAATAGCAAGCCATATTTTGAGACATGTTTAGAAAGAAATATTTACACCTCCTGCTCGAACTTCATCTAAAGTCCCGTGCCATTATTGAATGACATTTCTAAGACCGTAGATGTTATCGATACCAGAAGACATGTCTTGAGAAAACATATTTTTGGTATTTTTCAATTTTCTGATTTTTTATGGGATTTTGTTGATTTTATATTTTTCTATTTTGTTTTTGTTGGTTTTATATTTTTTGATTTTGCTTTTTGAAAATTATTTACAAAGATAGAGAAATAGTTTAAGAAGATGATGATACGAGTACCGAGATAAAGAAATCGTTCAGCACTTTGTAGAAGATAGAAGTCATCATCTCTTAAACTTTCACCACCAAAGCATTCGAGGCTCTTGAATCGTCGCAAGAACTTGAGCCTTCAAAAAGTGAATCTTTGGTAGCTTCCCCCCAAACCGACAATCCACGTAAAAAGACCATTTCCCCCAAGAAGAAGAAGTGAAGCAAACAATCTAATTGTATGAAGCTCAAGAACCCGAAGAAGACGATAACACCGAAGTAACAAGTTAACACGGATCATTTCTATGGATATCAAACCCGAAATAAATGATTAAGCCCGATCACATGAACTTGTTGTGCGTCCCCGATGTACACATAACTCTTCGACTTTGAGCAGTTGTCAATTTAGGAGAACAATATATCAACACCTTCATTTCACCAAATGCACTCCAGTTATCTAACATATAACCAATCAGCCCATAACGTACACATGTACCCCAACAAGAGAAGAGACAATGACATCACAATAACTGGTTGAATCACTGATCTTCTTTGCGGATGTCAACTCCAGAATAACTAATTAAGCTCGATCATGTGAATATGTTGTGCGACCCAGATGTACACATATCTCTCCCTTGATGGTTGCGATCTCATCGGAATCATCATTACATTGTGTACATGAAGCACTAACCGGAAGCACTTTATCATAAATCATATAGAAGATGTCGATAAGCAATATCATCTCACGCTCCACATATTCTTCTTATATTTCTTCCTACTGAAAGCTGAGATAACACATACCAAAAGTATCCAGAGACCACTTCCCCCAAATGGTTGGAATAATGCATCCTTCCCCCAAATAGTTGGAATAATACACCAAAGGCTACGAGTTAAACACTGAGTTTCTCTATGGTTATGACATTAGTCTTTCCCGGGAGTACTTCAATAGAGAAGAAGTATTAAGTTCATCACGTGTACTCGTTGTGTGTTTAGATGTATATCTCCTTCCCCCTTGCTGGTTTTGATACCTCAGAATCAGCAACACATTGTTCATGATAAATAGTCTTGAAGTAGAGAAGAACAAACAATTAGCTCAATTGAATCCTGTGAGAATCAACTGCTATAGAAACTCTCCCTGACTATCTTTACCAACCCATATGTAGACAATTTGAAGTGACCACTGAAGAAGAAAAACCCAATATACCAAACTTGAAACTGAAGTCGAATTCCGCACATTTGTATCTTAAGCTTGCACTTAATGATGGAAGAACGGTGTCGAGAATCTATGCTTTAAGCAAATTTCTAAGTACTCACTACTCAAACAAAGTATGAGACATTAACATCTCTTGCGATTTTCCACAACGACATCTACGTGTGACACTGAGTAAAACAACGTAACTCCTTAAAGTGATAGTTAACCAGGTCTTCAACCATCCAAACCTACTGCTGGTAACTAGATAAGCCAAGTCTTCAACTCAAATTGTTAAGCTCGAGCAAGTTATCTAATAAGAACACGCCTTTGTGAAAGTCAACTTCAATCTCAAATAAGTGATAAATGATTAACTCTGAAGTAATCAACTTGTGTCAAATGCCTACTACGTGAATAAACATACAAGCGGATGTACATTGACCCACTGAATGAACAGGAACAAATGATTCCTCAACATCAATGCATTCTTCCTAAAAGTATACATGTAGAGACTGATCTGGAAGATTTACCAATAACTTCGAGCGGATGAGGTAGTCATTTTCCTTAATGTTCATGTGGTTGATTTATAGTGTGCACAATGAGAGGAACAATAATCCGTGAAGATTTGGCAACGAAATACCAAAGAGCGGATCATTATTCAATAGTGTAACTACAATATCATGATAGACATTATCAACGCCTTGTGAAATAACTAGAGATAAGGTTTCTGGAGAATTCCGAGAAGTACTTCTTAGATGGTGAACCAACTGAGTCTGTAGGAACCGGAGCATGAGCTTCAGAATCTAGATGATCAACATTCATTGGAGGTTGGAAGTACTCATCAAACATATCTTGAAACAATGAATCCCAAACAATGAATCCCAGTTATTCTTAGAAAGTGAAGCATTAGGCGTTGAAGGAGAGTCATATGACCATAATTCAAGAATCCATCAACATGTAGTATATGCACTCTTCTCCCCCTCAAAAATTGCATTCGAAGTTGCCATTTTTGATTTGAACAAGTGAATAAGAATATACACCAATGAACGTAGATCCACTTGAGGACTGAATGAGTATGGGATAAACATGAAGCTTGTTGATGAAGAATGTCGATGAGAATGGTCATAAACATGAAGATTTCTATTCCTCTGAAGATAAAGCGCACTGAAGCGTACACCTTTCTTTTCTATGAGGAACGGGGCCTGAAGTTTTATCTGCAGACGCCATAATGATGAAGTACGAGGCCTGAACTAATGTGAACAGACGTCATAGCCGAATGAATATCAAGATTGAGTTACTTGAACCCGTGAGTTATGAGATATCAATCCATTTGTAATCCATACTTTAAGCCAGTCCATGTAGTGAAGGATCGAAGTATCTGCAACTGAGTAAGGACTACCTGCACTAATATTACAAACTTGATTGCATATATTTTGGTTAGTGACATTAGTATCCAAACCCTTTGGGGTTTCACAGTCAACCTTGATTTTGTCATCGGTAAACAGCTTTCCGGTAGGTATCCACCTAAGTCCAACATCCTTAAACATACTACCAGACGATATCCACTTATGGCAAGGTCTAGGATTGTTAGGCTTCTTATGCATAGTGAAAGACTTATCCTTATTCCTAGTTTCCACAGATTTAGCAGTTGGTATCCATCTAGGCGAAGATTTTGGTTTGTTTTGCTTCGTATGCACAGTAGATGACTTAGTGAAAATCCTAGAATTAACAGGTTGAACCTTTGTATGAGCATTTACCTTCTTTAGGGATTTCAAAAAACAATTATCATGATTTGCCTTAAAGATGCATTTCAAACAATTTGAGCAAACAACTTGTTTGGATTCAGAAAATGATCTAGAGTTCTTAGAGTGATCTGCTATGGGAATAGCTTTATTCGAAACGCAACTACTCTTAGATACAAGCCAATCCCTAGACTTTAGTTGTGTGTTCCTAGGTAATGATCTAAAACTACTAGCAGTGCCTTGAAATCTCGTAGAGTTCATCACCCTAGGTCTAGCACCTAAATTTCATCTTTTTGAATCTGTGCCTTTTTCCTAGCTTCTTCTAGATCATAGTTCTTGAACAAGTCATTCATATCATGTGAATTCTTAGGCATATGAGGTGAAGTGACTGATTTTGACAAAACTTGTTTCACATCAACTTGGGAGGCAAACTGTGTTTTTAAAAATTTTGTTCTTTCAGATTTAAATGCAGTAGGCTGCCTAACAACAGATCAGTCTCTAATGGAATGAGAAACTGGCTTCCCCAAGGTTGATGGTTTTGTAAACTTAGTGTTCACACTTTTCCCTACAGTTTTTCTAAGCTCATTCTTTAGGGAAACTATCGCAAAACTCTTATCCTGAAGTTGAGCTTTGAGTTCATCAATTTTTGCTATCAAAGATTTTGTTTGTTCCACGGATTTAGTACTAGTTTCATTGACATAGTCACTTAGTTCTATGTGATGCTTTCTCAAAGACTCATTTTCCTTTAGTAATTTGGCCACACAAACTGCTAATTCATCATTTCTCATTTGAATATCATCAATAGCATTAACATCAGAATTAATTGTAACCAAATTACTTTTCACATGCATATCATAAATATGTTTCTTCAAATTGTTGATAGTCGAGTTTTTGGCATGAAGCTGCGCTTTAAAATTGTTTATTTCAAAAAATTCACGAAATTCAGGAAATTCCGGATTTTTACATGGTTTCTTAGTTTGAAAACTTTCCTCCTTTCTTTGTATTGCAATTTCAAGTGAAATGCAATGTTTTTCAAGTTTTGAGAATTTGTTTGAAAGTTCATCAAAATCCTTTTTAACAACCATATCATTAGTTTTGAAATTATTAGACTCAGCCTCAACCAAGGAACATTTATCAGAATCATGTTCAGCATTAAGATCAGTTTGTTTAGTTACATTAGCAGATGCACTATATTGAACAGTTAAGGGTACCTCATCACATGACATTTATTCATTTATTAGTCTGATATCTGCATCCACATCATGTGAAACAAGAGTCACTGAACTACTGGCTGTTTCAAGCTTATCTGCCTCCGAGTCCCTGTATTCAGTACCAACTGATCCATCAACTAACACATTACCCGACTCATCACAACTATCTCTCAATTGCACCTGACACTCATTCACCCGACCTTCATTCACCTTATCATCATTCAGTGCACTTTCCTCAATATACTTCTTAACATTATCCAAGAGTTGGATTAATGTTTCTCTGAACACATTTGCTTCCATCCCAGTGTGATCCTTGAAGCGCTTTTCAGTCATATGATCATCATAATCCGAAGTATATTCACCATTGAAGAATGACTGAAATTGTTTGTAGATCACCTGAAGTGCAGCACTGGAACTATCATTTTGAACCTTCTTTTTGTCAAGTTGTAGCTCCAATTGTTTTAAGTTTAAGAATAATGTGCTCGTGAACGTTGATAATTCTTGACGGAAAAGTGCAGTAAATGTTCGTTCACTTCCCATAGATAAGAGTAACGTGAGGTGTGAATGAAGTTGTCGATAAGGTTCAATGCAACTTTCCTTATCCTTTGCACAAGCATTCTGTAGCATTGACTGGTGTATTTCTGTCTTTTCAGAGTCTGAACCCGGAGATATCACATCCTCATTGATTGATTCAATCATCTTTAATCGTTCAGTGTAGCATACATTATCATTGTTGCCCAGAGCATCATACAATTTAAGTACTTCTGAAATTACTGGGTCAGTAGTATAAGACATGATGTTGTAGTATACACGAGATTTTACAAGTCTATGATTTAAACCGAGAAATAGATTCTTTCGAAGGATTTTAAAAAATCAAGAAGAAACCGTGATATAGTGACCAATAGAACGTGTTAAGATAACTGATGGAATGACACAATGATAGACAATTGTGTGTTAGGTCTTATGATTGTTTGTAGGATTAGTAGAGATGTTGTTTGGTTGTGATTTGGGTTGGTTGTTGCACGATTTAACGGAGAAATTTAGGTCTAAAAACTTAAAAACCTCAATAACTTCTATTCAGAGCGGATTTAGAGTTTATTCGGCGTGCCATTCTCCTCGTTCTCAAGGTCGTTTTGATGGGTAGAACGCTGAAAATGAAGTTACGGTTCAAAAGTTATAGGCGGTTGAAGTTTTGTCGGGAAAAGTCAACAAAACGCACTGATGGAATGGTTAAACCGCTTCTAACTATGAATACAAGTCGCTTAGCACGAAGTCGCTAGGTATAAAAGTTGCTCAATTGACAAGTCGCTAGTCACAAGTCGCTAGATGCACAAGTCGCTAGAGACAACTCGCTATGAAGACAAATCGCTGGTTGACAAGTCGCTAAAGAACAACTCGCTAAGTGGGCAAGTCGCTGAGAAACAACTCGCTAAGAGACCAAGTCGCGAAAGAGCAACTCGCTATGAAGACAAATCGCTAGTTGACAAGTCGCTAGACAGATACATGACAAGTCTCTAGTAAGACAAGTGACAAGTCTCTACCAAAATTAAATGACAAGTCTCTACCAAATATAGGCTACAAGTCTCTACCGAAAATAAGTGACAAGTCTCTACCAAAAATAGGCTACAAGTCTCTACCGAAAATAAGTGTCAAGTCTCTACCAAAAATAGGCTACAAGTCTCTACCGAAAATAAGTGTCAAGTCTCTACCAAAAATAGGCTACAAGTCTCTACCAAAAATAAGTGTCAAGTCTCTACCAAACATAAGTGACAAGTCTCTAGACAGATACATTGAATCTGGACATAACCACAAGTCTCTACGAAAAACATAACCACAAGTCTCTACGAAGAACATAACCACAAGTCTCTAAGAAGAAATATAACCACAAGTCTCTACGAAGAACATATTCAAAAGCACCACTTTCCAATCCAAAAACAACCCTACCACACTGATTCAAGCCTTCCAAATCAAAACCTAAGCACTTACGATGATTCTAAACACAAAAGTACAATCAAAATTCAAACTTTAACACAAGAAATGATCCAAATGATGCAAATACTACTAAATTTTTCAACCCCAAAAACCATATAAAACCACTAGAAATCCAAGAACATGCAAGAGAGATGATCAAACCATGGCTCTTGATACCGTTTGTAACATATTAGATTTCACAAACACATAAACAATCACAAATAAGGGGCGTACAATATGAGGCTTTAGAGAGAGAAAGTGGAAGATGGGAGCCTTTCTAGAGAGAGAAAGTAAATAAAATAAAGAAGGTTAGATTGAGTGAAAGGTCCAACCCTCTACCTTGGGAGGTAGAGGGTATTTATAGTTTTACATAATACGCCCTCCTGACGGGTTGTGGATCAGGCATACAGTGGGTAAAGACCTGTCCTTCCTCCACGGTGTTACACTAAACTAAACTACGCTACAAACTAACTAATTAACTACTAGATAACGTAAATAACAACACGTCTACGAGCTAACATATGCTAGACCATAATTGGGGTGACCGAACACTTTAACATGGAATTTCCAATTCCTAACAATGTGGGACGACATGGCTGTAAAATTGGAAGAGGCTCAGCTTCAAGCAACGCAACACCCTGTTATAATTGCTGTCAGTTCTTGCCGAGTTGCGAAATTCAAAGGTATTGCATAAACAGATTATAAAAAACTTTAGTGTCAAATTCTTACCAAAGTGTGAAACAATACCATGGCAGATTACCAGCTAACAGCAACGTCTGCAACGCGTTACTACTTGAATCCACAAATACCCGAAGCTGATGAGGCGCGAGCAAGGTAAAATCTTTGATCCACACATTTTAAGCTCACACCATCGTCACATAAGATTTGGTAATTCTAATTCTCCAACACACAACAGGCACAAAGAAAAGCAGCAGAAAACACCACCCCCTCCGTATTACAAAGACTCCATATGAAGCTGTTGAAAAAGAAAAGTGCCGGAATAGATTTCCCTTGATGACACTCGTAAACCAATATCCTAAAACGTAATCGGTAAGTTTTCTGTAATGCAAAATTTAACAAATCAAAATTCAATTACACTCCCGAAAAGAAAGTTTAATGTAAAAAAAAACCCCCTAAATTGTTTGCACAAACATTTACAGGGAGTGTATTTCACAGTCGAGGCAACAGTCACCAGTATCAACATCAAGAGAGACTGGTACTACATGTCTTACAGCAAATGTGCTTCAAAAGTGAAAGAAGAAGGAGGAATGTATCGGTGTCTGAACCATGGAAAACAAGCAAAACCATCCTATAAGTACATAATTTCCTACCTCAGCTTCATATAATATTAAAAAACACAATTTGTCATTATGATTAAACCCTCAGCGTTTCACTTGATGAACCATGCAGGTTTAATTTCAAAGTTTTTATCACATACCCGTCCGCAACAGTGGAGGTTACTTTCTTCAGTCCGGCGGCGGAAGATGTTACAGGGTATTCATGCTCAGAGCTGCTGGCAAAGCATAAAGCAGAAGACTTGCAAGAAATACCTGAAGAGATTTTTTCCATTGAAGGGCAGAAAAATGTCTTCCAGCTCCATTTCAGCACATCAGATAGGCCAGGAGATTTTATTGTTGCTAAAGTTTTTAGCAGAAACAAAAGGCATGAGGCAACCATCAAGATGATAGAACCATCCCGAGGATACGCATCTGCATGATCTTTTGATCATCTTTACCTTGAACCCCCCTCAAATATTCTGCTGTTTTTTGAGCATGCGTGTTTCCAACATTCTCCAATTCTTGAATGAAGCTGAGCCTTTCTTGAGTGATTTGAACCAATCTTCCCGCAAGCGCATTCATTTGTTGTGCCATCCCAATATCTTCGCCAGAGGCTTGGTAGCAATAGAACACTAGCATATCAGGCCAGTTGTTAGAATTCACATCAGCTCTAAGCTTATCACACCTAGGATATCTAGACATTTCCTTATCTCACTTCTTTATCACAACTAAAAAAATAAAGTGGTTCACTAACAAGATGGGTTGGCTGTCTTAAATAGACAAGCAGCAATAAAAAACAAAAGACAGATACATACATTACTGTTTATTGAATCTGTTTTTTTATTTAATTTATCCATGCTAAAATTACAAATTTTATTATAACTTTTATTCATCACACCAATTTACACATGCATGTTTCTCAAACATAAACACAAACTTTATTAAACACATACATATTATATGACGCTGCACATTAATATTTAGAAATCAATTAGTCCCTTAAGCTTCATGGCAAACACATCCTTATCACGAGCGCTTAGATCCAATGCATCTACCATTATTATCATTTCATCAACTTTTTTACCATCTTTCTGTTGAAGTTCGTTTAAGTTCTCGACAGTTTTTTGCGCAAAAAGGTTGCCTTCGGTTTCCAGCTCTTGAATGAAACGGGCCCTTTCACCGATAACACCACCTAATCTTACAGACAATGCATTTATTTCTCGCGCTATTTCAATCTCCTCTGTTGAAGCTTGGCGAAAATAAAAAACCTACATGTCTGTCCAATTCATAGAATTAGCATCGTTCATCAGCTTAGCACACTTAGGATGGATTGCCATTTTGTGTTGTTGGTTACTTTAACCAGCTAAACAATTAGTTTATGATAAAACTAACATTCACACTTCATATTTTAAATATCCCCTGTAAGCATAGGCTCCTTTTTCACATGCCTATTCCACATCTCCAATCCCTGTCCTCATAATTCAATCCCTCACATGATGCACAGCTGCTCCCGTATTATTGAATAACACCAAAAAAAATATGACAGCCATTCAACTGTTTGCTCAGCCACATTTACAAGATTCATTTAAAATCACATGATATTGTTAGTGCCTGCATTGCACATTTAAAAAAATAGTCTTATCATTCAGCCTTTGTAATGATACATGCATGCTCTACTGTCATTGAGTAGCAGCAGCACAAAATTGCATATTGTTTTACTATTTATCCAACTGCTTTAAATTCCAGCCACATATTGCCACTCAATTTGTTTTTTTCACTTACACATGCTCACAAGATTTACTATTTCTGAACACACATTCAAAACATGACAAATAATTGCTGATTTTGCATACCACTTTTCTCTTCTCACATCCTACACACCTATGAAAGGGTAACACACCAATTATTTATACAGTTACTTAATCTTGGAACCACAAATCACCACTCAACCATAGGCAGTGCTGTTTAACTTCAACCAATGACACACTAAATTTATTGTGCACGCCATTTCACACTTCTTAAATCCTTTACATTTATTAACCTTTAATATAAAACATAAAGAAACATCCATACACAAAGACAAGGTTTTATTCATAACAGAATTCAAATACTTAGTTGAAGAAAATACATTAAAATACAGCAAACTTAAAATTCATGCAACCTTGCTAGCAATATAGTCACTAACACCAATCACCAGAGCAACCAGCACTAACCCTTTAGATCCATCAAACCTAGATGACGTTGCTTTTCAGCCCTCCCTTCACGAGCTAAATCCAAAACCCCAACCAGTGCAGCTAAGATATCTCGGTCTCTCTGCTGTGTCTCCAACATGCACTCAACTGCATCAGGAGCAACATCATCAAATGGACTAAAAGACTGGCCTTCTTGAATTAGTCGATCTCTTCTCTCAATGTTAGCCTCAAGATCAGCACATTTCTGCGAAATGTACATGATGATACTCTCATTCTCTCTCCATTCTTGCACAAACAAATACTTAAAGCAATGCTGGAGCTTATTAGAACCACAACACTCCTTTAAATGGTCAACGTTTGGTCTTGCACCCATGGTGGTTAGATGTGAGGTGAATGCAAAATGCCTAAGCAAAGTCATCCTTATATAGCCAACAAAAACAAACAGGGCATACAACAATTAATTCAAAAAATAAAATGGTAAAAAAAATAAAAAAATAAAAACACATTCATGTACCTCAAATCATGCACAAAGTAGTGAGCTTTATTGATACAAACAATATTTTACAACATGAAATACAAACATGACATCACCATAACATTGCTTCTACTCAAAAACAAGCCAACACCTAAAATCGTAGAAAGGTTCGCTAATCATATTGCTCCATAGTCAGCACGTGATGGTGCTTCTCACTACATGCTTCATGCGCTATATCAACAAGCACAACCATTGCAGACAACAACTGATAGTCTTTGTTATGTGCTTCCTGCAAAAACACACGAGGCCATTAATTGCTACAGGATCAGTTGAACTGAAACCTTCGCCCTCTCTCAGCAGCGCCCTTTTTTTTCATGATTCTTGCAGGCACATCATCACATTTTTCATTCAGTACCATAATCGGGCCTTCGATATCACACTCTTCATGCAAAAACAGCAAACGGAAAGCGCGATGCAGCTTATCAGAACCGCATGCTTCTTTCAGTTCATCAAAATTAGAGTCGTTCCCATTTTTTCATGCACACTTGCTAACAAATGATTGCTAAGGTGTAGCCCTCAATGACACACACATGTCCACTACTTATATACACAACAGCTGTACTAATGCAACTGTGCACAGTATACCTAACCAAACTAAAGCAGTTGCATTGTTATTGCATTTACTTTTACCAGTTTATACTTAACCATCACAATGACATTTTGTTTCTGCTTCCACTGTATTTTCATGTGTTTCTAAGAAATAATGCTTACCTTTATCAATTTACTTTTACCTTCTCTCACTAATGCTGTTATTTTTATTATGTTTATGCAGTCACAGTCGAACCTGCAGCTGCAGAGAAAAGGAAGACAAGGAACACTGAAAAAAATAAAGAAATCTAACCATTAGCTTACCGATGAGCATGTTTAAAATGACAACCTTAAAACTTGATGTGTTTTGAAGCATATTTCCTGCTCTAGCTGCTGAAATATGTTCCCAAACATTGTATTCTTTTGTGTCAAACTTAGACAAAAGGCATGCCATGTTTGCATGCCAAGATACTGATATTTTGTGCCGCGCTTATAGCCTGGCAACAAAAGTACGCAATGGCATACAGAACTGGTGTTCTTATGTAACAATCTTGCACCATAACTGTAGAACTATGCAAAGGCTGGATGCAACATATTTTGCGCATCATTTCCAGCACTTGGTACATATGAATCTGATGTGTGTTTTAAAATATTTGCCAAGTTTTGTATGCTGTAAACTCTTTCAGCAGCTATTGTTGCAACCTTATGGTTTTCTAGCGACATAACTATGTGCTCAAAGATTGTGTTCTTTTGTGTGAAACTTAGACAGAACGTATGGCATGTTTGCATGCCAAAATGCTCATGGTTTGTGTTGTACAATAGCATCCAAAACCGCTACCCTTATGTGACAAGCTTGCGCTATAGCTGCAATAGCCAACTACACGTGCTATAATTGCAATCTTATGACTTTTGACATTGCTATCTCGACAATCTATTTGCTACATATTTAACGAAAACACCCGCGGCAACGCGCGGGCTCGAAACCTCATTATTTAAAAGGGCGGGGCAAATATTCTCAGAATATGGTCCCGCAATGCGCTATTATATATAAAGGGATAATCCCCTATGAAATGACACCTTTGTCATGTAAATGTAAGGACCACAAAAATCATACCGATATTCTTAAAGGAGGCTCAGGTATGTAGTAATCATGATATACAAATAATAACATGTAGCCATCACAGAGAGTCATTCACCATGTAAGCTTAGTTGCCTAAAGAGTCATTCATCTATAGTAAGAATTTTTGAGGTTAAGATACATGATATACAAATAATAACATGTAGACATCACAGAGTACATATCGGAAGACTTAGAACATAATAGTAATTAACTAACTAAAAGTAAACGCGTAACATACCTCTTGCAATTTGGTTAGATCTCTTGAACAAAGGAAGATGGAGTGGTTTAAAGAGTTGTCCCTTACCGTTTTACAACTCAAACCAATTGGTGTAAGAATAATGTCTTACCACTACAATTTTGTACACACGAATTAACCACGAATCAAAGAGATTGATAGATCTATCACAAGCCCTTGTTTTATGGAACAAACAAAACCAAAACACCCTTGGTGAAGGGTTCGGCCGAACAAAGCAAAAGGAGGGAGAGAGAAAGATCTAGGGTTAATTCAATGCACAAAAGTTAACCTTAAACCTTTAACCTAGACCTTGTATATATAGTGGTAGAATAACTTGTAGCAAAAGTTAGGGTTTTGGCTTGGGGAAGCCCCCTATGGCCGGCCACCTTAGAGGAAGAAAAGGGGAACCCGAATCTTTTCCATTTTTAAGTTATTCACCATATATTCTCTCCTTTTTACATTTAACCGTCATTAGTCATTTCTGTTAAATACTTAACGATCTTTAGTCGGGTTTTGTGTAATAATTAATCGTAATCATTAACATTAATTATAACTTTAATTCTCATTCGCTAATGTGTGCAATCCCGTGGTCACGAGTTCGAATCTGTACATGCACGGTTTTATAAATATATACATATTCCAATGGCTCCCACTTGGATATGTTTACAAAACATGTAATGACATTGTTTAGCGTCCAACAACACGCCAATGCCCCCGGTACAACTCGTGTATGGTTTTCTCGAGAAAAACCACTTTGATGATTCTTCATCATATTCATCCTTTTGTTTCTAATACCATGTTAATAAGAATATGGATCACACTCATTTCTTAAATAACTATTATATTTCTCGCTTTATATGATTGATCAAGATTACGAATTCTTTTGAACATATTCAAGAAGACCTTGGGCATGGCCATGCAAACATCTTGACAACCCTACGAGGGCCCCAACAGTATTATACTTCAAAATAAATTTGAAGGAAACAAATCCCGTTTTGACTACGAGCAGAATTCATAAATTTTGCAACACTTCTGAAAACAACCCTTGCTTCACAGAAATGCACTACATCCATGACAGTTCTCTGGTATCTCAAGTCAGAGGATAAATATTCATGATGTACTTAATGACTAAGATCCATAAAGTACCATCATGTGGGTGGGATAAGTCCTATATTCAATCCATTGAATATCATCTGAAATTAGTTATGCTACGCATCAATATACTTTCAAGTATATTCTAACTAATACTTAGATTTGTCTTAATTCAATATCATTCCCATGTTATTGATCGACAACGGACTATTTAGAATAACTTAAGTTATTCAAGAATTTAAACATGCAAATATAGGATAACATCATAATAAATGAATAATAAACATAACAAAAATACTTTATTTCATTTGAATAATAATGTTTACAATATCCTTTATCTAAAATACTTAGTCACAGATGGGCATGAAACTACTAGCTAAGCGAAGTCCAAACTTATCAGACAAATTATTAAGTTTTTCACCAGGTAAGGCCTTCGTCAAAGGATCTGCTAGGTTATCATTTGTGTGAACTTTGAGCAACTCAATTTCACCTATCTCGACTTGTTCTTGAACATAGTGATATTGTCTAGGATAGTGTCTGGTGCCGTTCATGACTCCAGGTTCATGGGTAAGTAATTGCAGCAGAGTTGTCACAATATTCTTTAATAGGATTTTCAATCGATGGCATAACACCACGCCCCGAAACAAACTTCCTTATCCAAACAACTTCCATGGAAGCTTCTGACGCCGCTATGTACTTACTTTCAGTAGCAGACATCGCAAGAGTGGTATGTTTCTTGCTCTTTCAATCCACAACACCTCCATTGATGACAAATATGTAACCCGTCTGAGACTTCGTATCATCTTTGTCACACTTCCAGGATGCATCGCAGTAACCTGTAACAGACAGTTCTGCTTATGGATTTACCCTATACACTATGAACATATCTCTTGTAGCCCTAAGGTACATGAGAATATGTTTAACAGTAGTCCAGTGAATTTCACCTGGATTCTGTTGATATCGACTGGTCAGGTTTTGAGCAAACGCCACATCAGCCTTGTGCATCGCACCGCATACATGATAGATCCTACAGCAGAAGAATAAGGAACTTTCTTCATGCATGCCACCTCTACAGGTGTTGAAGCACATCCTTCGTTACTTAAACCATGGTTTACTTGCATCGGCAAAAACCCCTTCTTGGAATTTTGCATATTGAATCTCTTCAATATTTTGTCAATGTAAGCACTTTGGCTTAAACCAATTAGCCGCCTTGATCTATCCCTGTAGATCTTGATTCCGAGTATATATGATGTTTCCCCTAAGTCTTTCATCGAAAAATATTTACCAAGATAGGCTTTCACCTCATTTAAACTTGGTATATGATTTCCCATGATTAATATGTCATCGACATACAGAACAAGGAAAGTAACATGACTCCCACTAGCTTTGTGAAATACACATGGCTCATCAAGATTTTGAGTAAATCCAAAACTTTTAATTTCTCCATCAAATATTTTATTCCATTGCCTTGATGCTTGCTTTAATCCATAAATGGACCTTTTAAGCTTGCATACACGGTTAGGAAATTGTGGATTCACAAACCTCTCAGGCTGTGCCATATAGATGTCTTCATCTAGAAGACCATTCCAAAAAAGGTGATTTTGACATCCATCTGCCAAATCTCATAGTCATAGTGTGCAGCTATAGCTATGAGAATTCTAATAGCTCTTATGTCTGCCACAAGATAAAATGTCTCCTCGTAATCAATGCCATAGGTTTGAGTAAAACCTTTAGCTACGAGACGAGCCTTATAGGTGGGTACATTGCCATCCATGTCAGTTTTATTTTTGAAGATCCACTTACTTCCAACGACTTTAGCATTGGGAGGAAGGTCAACTTCAATCCAGACATCATTATCCTTCATGGATTTCATTTCCTCATTCATAGCAATCTGCCATTTATCCTTTTCAGGATTAGCCATGGCAGCTTTATAGTTGGCAGGTTCATTAAGATCCCCAACCATATTTTCCTCCACCTCTACGTTAAGACATAGACGGTCAGGTGCACGTATAGTCCTTTCAGACCTACGAATGGGAACAACTTCAGAAGGAGCGCCCAAGCTTTCAGGCTCTTCTTGAAGTTGGCTAGTATTATCAGAAGGTGTTGAATCTTCATGATCATATTCCAGATCATATACTCTCCCACTGAGTTCTTGAGATATGAGATTCCTTTCAAGGAAGTCTCCATACCTAGCCACTATGACTTTGTTTTCAGCTGGGTAGTAGAAGTAGTAACCCATAGTTTCCTTAGGGTATCCTACAAAGATACACTTAACAGATATTGGTTGGTGCTTATCCGGTGAGTCACGTTTAACAAATGCCTCACATCCCCAGACCTTTAAGTAAGAAAAGTTGGGAGCCTTTCCTGTCCATATTTCATATGGAGTCTTAACAAACTTCTTCGTTGGAACCATATTCAAAATGCAAATAGCAGTTTCAAGGGCATAATCCCAAAAGGTTAAAGGAAGAGTCGTAAGATTAAACATTGATCGTACCATGTCAAGTAAAGTACGATTTCTCCTTTCAGATATACCATTTTGTTGTGGAGTATAAGGAGATGTGAGCTGCTGCACAATTCCACACTCAGCTAAGTAATCTTTGAACACTTGGCGTATATATTCACCACCTCTATCGGATCGAAGAGCTTTAATATTCTTACCGAGTTGTAATTCTACTTCACTTTTGAAAACCTTAAATGTTTCAAAGACTTCATGTTTATGTTTAAGTAAATAAACATAACCATAACGACTGAAATCATCTGTAAAGGTTAAGAAGTAGGTAGCACCACGTTTTGACACATGTCTAAGTGGACCACACACATCAGTGTGTATCAATCCAAGTAGATCTGAAGCCCTTTCCACTTGTTGTGAAAAAGGTTTCCGTGTCATCTTCCCAGGTATGCAAGACTCGCATTTGTCAAATGATTCATCATCGACACTTTGTAAAAGCCCATCATGTTGTAACTTTTCCATGCGTTTCTTACCTATATGAGCAAGGCGGCAATGCCAAAGATAAGAAGAGTCCCAGTTATACTTGCTCTTCTTATTGCTGATGCTATACAACGAATTATTTCCTTTGGACACACAATCATCCATATCAATTTCAAACACAATATTTATAGTAATTGCATTAAAATAAAAAACATTATTAAAAGAAATTGAAATTTCATAACTGGTAAAAGTGTGCACAAAACCAATATCTTTTAACAAAGAAACGGAAATAACACCCCTAACAATGGAGGGTGCATAATGACAATTATTTAGTTCAAGAATTAAGCCCGCAGGCAACACTAAATCAAAAGTCCATATGGCTTCAACTACTGTACGCTTGCCATTGCCAACGTACAAGTATCTTTCTCCACATGCCAGCTTTTTCGCTCCTTTAAGTCCCTGCGATGAATTACAGATGTGAGTACCACATCCTGTATCATAAATCCAGGAATTTTGCTTATGAGGAAAAGAAAATAATTCAAACATAAAAATACCTGATGAGCTAGGAACCGTCTTATTTTTATTCTGAAGCAACTCACTCAGCAACAATGGACAGTTCCGCTTCTAATGACTAGGTGTGTTACAGTGGTGGCAAGCCGAATCCTTCTTAGGATTCTCCTTTTTCTTTGTAGGGTTATTCTTAGGAGCTGGTGGGATCATAACTTGTTTCCCCTTTCCTTTTCCTTTCCCTTTCTTATCTGGTTGCAGGTTTGGCTTGTTTACCCTACCATCTTGTATTGCTAGTACCGCAGGTGTAGGTGCTTTCTTAGGTAACATGTTCTCTAAGTCTATAAGCATTTCATGTAACTCAGTCACTGTCTTCCTCGTGCAATGCATATTGTACTAGTGCACAAAATCACCAAACCGCTCCTGATTAAGGGAGTGATTGATGAGGCCAACACACACATTTTGGGAGTAACCACAGCAGAGCTTCTCCAATTGTACCAAGTGATGTTTCATCTCAAGGACGTGGTCGGATATAGATTTACCAACCTCCTGCTTGCAGCTATGAACCTTTTCAATAAGTTCATACAATTCAGCTACTAGTGGCTTCTCAAACATACGTTTGAGTTCATCTAGCATGCTCATAGGTGGATAGTGCTCAAATTGTTTTTGCAATTGAGCAGACATCCCCGAAAGCATAAGACACGCCACATCATTGTGCTTCTCATACTCGACACGATACTCCTCTTTTTCAAGAGTAGTAGCCGTATCAACAGGATCATCAGGTAGAGGTGTAGTCAAAATCTCAAGTCTTTTGGCAACACGAAGGATGATCATAAGTGCACGATGCCAATCATTGAAATTTAGGCCAATCAGCTTGTCTCTTCCAATCATATCTTTGAAAGCAACACTCATTAAGCTCATAGTGTTTTCAGGTTGATGAACCATCTACATAAAAAAGTTCAAAAAAACATAATTAGTATTTTGATAATTTTCCTTTTCAATAAAATTAAATACCCAAGGTTCATATTCATATAACCAATTAATTATTATTGAAAACTAGGATCCAAATTGTCATAATCTCATCACGTCAGTTGATCTGCTAGTAATGAATTTATACAAAATGGTCCGAGCCCTTGCCCTATTGCAATTCCTAGATTTATGGGATTTACATTTAGCCAATTTCAATTGCCATGTAAACATGTTTTATCCCCATCTTATGCCTTGAGTTGCCAGTTCTCACCGCTTAATTCAATTAAGTTGTCCAACTTAAGAAACTGCAAAATCATCCATGCCCGTTGATGAGTGTGTAAATACTCATCATTTTTGGGTCAATCTGAACTGCAAAACACTTAAAAATGCTCAGAAATGCATCAAAATACTGAAAATATTCCAAAATTGCATTTTATATGTTTCAGATGCAAAATGTTTAAAATCAGATGAAAAATGAGCTAAGTTTGCATAATTGGCAGTTTCAGTCCCCCAAGTTTCAAAAGTTGTCAGAAATAGTCCCTGAGCACTTAATTTCAAAAGAAAAATCACCAAAGGTCCTTTTAAAATCAAAAGTTGTCAAAATTAGTCCTTTGGTGAAAAATATCAAAAGTTTTGAGAAATTACAAATTTGGCCCTTCAAGTTTAAAAATTGGTAAAAATGGTCCTTGGAAATTTGAAAATGTCAAGTTTGGTCCTTGTACTATTGAAACTTGTCACTTTTGGTCCTTTGGAACAACTTTGATAAAATGGCAGCCTTGGTCCCTTGTTTTTCAGAAATTACATAAAAGGTCCTTGACTATTAAACCTTTAAACCTTTGGACCTTGTCAAACCCTTATGACCCCCTGCCATAAGCCTTTTGACCCCGCCTCAATTTGACCCCTTCCTTTTAATATTAACCCCCGGTCAAACTATGGTCAAACCAGTCAAACCAGTCAAACACCAAACCACCCCTTTCCCTCCTTTCCCTCCCCCCTGTCTGCAAACCATCCCAACCATTCCAACCTACCAGCTCACTATCACCTCTCCATGTTCTCCCCACCTCCACCAAACAACAAAAAGCATTTAATGCTTCCCATCCACCACCATCTCAACCCCCACTGTTATAAACCATTTTGGCGCCAAAATTCAATCAAACGGCCAATAATCACCCAAGTGATCCAATGGATGTAAAAGGAAGTGGGAAAAGCTCAGAAGTCAAGTGGGAGACATTTCACATATAAAAGAGAGGAAGAAGAAGCAAGAGAGAGAGTAGTTTTTAGTTTTACAATTTCATCAATGTCGTTTTTAGTATAAAAGTTTTAGTTAAGTGTAGAAACTGTAATCTTTTGCTTCATTGTACCAAATTCAAGTAACATTATCATTGTAATGTGTTTTTAAATAGTAATTCCAAGTTTTAATATAAGTTTCAAGTTTCAAGCTCACTGTTGTAAATTTCAATTTCAAACTCTGATGTTAAAGTTTCTAATAGCTTATTTTCCAACTCAAACAAGCTTATATAAGCTTCTTATAGCTTTTTGTGAGCTTGTATATTAATTTCAAGCAGTTTTGGATTTTGGTCAACGAAAGTCAACTGAATCATCAAATTGAAATGGAAATGGATATGGGTGTTGCAGAGCATGGATTTGGGTTGAATTTGAGTTGTTTTATGGGTTAGAATAGGATAGTGGTACTTGTGTTCCTTGGCAAGCCATTGTGGCTAGGACCAATTGTGAGTTATTTTCAAGAATTTTTGCATAATCTGTACTTGTGGTTTATTTTGGTTTTTATTTATTGCTTAAGTGTTATTAGGTTAACTAGAATCAGTGTTAGTATCTGCTTAACCTAGTTTAGCAGTTGGTTTAATTTTAAATTGCAAATCAGTGTATTTAAGTAGTGTTTGGATTGCTGCATAATCTGTGATTTAGGTTTGATCAGTGGTTGAGGATTGTTGCTTTAGGTTTGTTAAGCTCATATGTACTCATATCTGTCATCACATTGTGCCTGCATTAGCTCAAAGTCAAACACACCATTAATCTGTCTTTAAAGCTTAACTGTTAGGATTTTTAAAAAGCAAAAGCTTTTTTTGTGTTTAGAAATCATATGCATAGCTTGCTTTAGCTTTATTTCACCTTATAACATCAATCTTAGTCCTTAAAATCAGTTGCAAAGTTCATTAAAGTCAAACCTTTCAAAACTGTTAAAAGTCAAAAGTTGAAATTCCAGTTTTTCACCCAACTAGGATGATTTTTCATTGATTCATCTTTGGGCCAAACTAAGTGAAATTGTAGGTTTTTAAACTTCATCTGGTCTATTTTCTTATTATCAATTTTGTAGATTTTTGCAAATTGTTTAAAAGCTCCAGAACAGCTTGTGAATGTGGTCTCATTTCCCCTGTGCACAAACTCAGTATTAACTGAGTGTGCACAGGTTTTGTGCAAGGCTTGCACAGGGCTCAGCTTAGCTCACTTTAGTCTGGTCTTTGGTTCATAAGTTCTTAGCTAGGTCTAGTTTAGATTGCAACTTCTGTTTTTCATTTTCAGCTTATGGGGTAGATTGTGCTTAAGCTTAAAAGTGGTAGCTGGCCACTGTTTTTGCACTTTGGCTCAATTCATCAAATCTGTTCAAACAGCTCAATAGAGGTTAAGGATAGTTGATACTTGTTGCATTTGGGTATTTTGAGCTTATTGTAGCTTCTGTATAAGTTTGGTGGTCCTTTGGTCCCTTTGGCTTATTCAAAGTGCTTATTTATAAGCATTTACAACTGCAGCTTCATATTCTACAACATAAGCCACTGTTTTTCTAATTTTCTTAGATTCATAATATTAAATTAGACTTTTCCTGAATTTTTCAGATTTTTCTAGTTCAGTTTGCTATTTTTCTTAATTTAAAATAGTTTTTAAGCCATTTTAATTAGCTTTTAATACAATTAATTCAGAAAAGTTTCAAAAAAATAAATTTTCATTTTTCCTAGGTTAAGATAAATATAAAAAGTCAAAAAAATATTTTTCCAGATTTTTCTTAGTTAAATTTGTATTTTTAAGCAATTTAAGTAGGTTTAAATAGTTTTTAATTCATAGAAAATACAAAAATAATCAGAAAAATACAAAATTAGTTTTGAAAATTCTCTTTTGTTATTTTAGATTTTTCCAAGTCATAATTTCATTTTTCTAGCTTTATTTCCTATTTTCTTGTATTTTAGGTTATTATTTAATAAGTAAAAATAGTTTTTAATTAATAATAATTAGATAAATAGTCTTAAAAATAATTTTCTTTTTCTAAAAATTTTCTTTTATCATTAGGTTTGTAAAAATATCATTTTCATATTTTTAGGATTAATATTGTTTCAGTTTTACATTTTCTTTTGTACGTCACGTAGTTTTTAATTTAAGTTTATAACAGAAAAATCAAGAAAATATCATTTTAAAAATAGTGATAGCATTTATTTAATATATTTTATCTTTTAAATTTTCTTTAATTTGCATTTAAGCCCCTGTAATTTATTTAATTTTTCTTTAGGTATAATTGATCAAAACCCTTTTCCCATTCAAATTCTCTCGATCACTATTCGTTTGGTGATTCATCGCACAGCTCCTTGGGACATAACGACCCGGGGAAACACTATACTCTCCTGATCTTCATTGCATTGGTGTCTGAACTGTTTTAAGTTTCTTACGGTTAGCCATTCACAAGTGGCTAGCTTGTGTGAGATAACTTGACGGTTTGGCACCGATCAAATTTTGGCGCCGCTGCCGGGGAGCTGTGCTAATTATCTTCCGTTTAGCAGATTAGTGATTTGAATATTCACTCTTTGTTCATACCATCCATCTATATCTATATATATATTTTCTTATAAAAAATCCAAAAACCCAAAAACATCCAAAAACGTATAAAACACAAAAATATTTTCCTTTTGTTTCTATATATGTATCAAAGATAAAAATACAAAAAGATTTGTCGTTTTCTTAATAATAACAACATAAAAGATTACCACCGCAAACCAAGGCAGTGTACTACCTAACTGGGGGTACGACCATAATAAGTTCCCGAACCAAAGATTTAAAACTTGCCTATGTGTCCTTGTGATTGGTGTACCTTTTTCAAAGAAGCCATTCATCTTGTGATTATTGGTTTAAGTTCACTGTTGTTTTGCCTCGATTTTGTTTTAATTGGATTTGTTGTTATATATACCTTATCAGAACCAGAAAACTCAAAAAGATTCTTCTCACCCCATTTTTCATAAAATATCTTCATAATTCCCATTCCTCTCCTTAACTCTGAGGTCTCCCAGAGTTAACTCTAGTGTATGCGCACTCGCTCCCCATTTCGTGAGCTTGTCAAGATTCCAAGAAGGCGTGTCCGTAGACTTTCTGCTCCATCAGTCGGATCTGAGATCCGGACTGCTCACACTACTTCCGTTATCATGGCGGAAGAACGTCCTATGTGTGAGCTTCTCCAGGCACCCATCGACGGGTATGGAGATGCTATTGTTATCCCAGCCATTGTGGCTGAAAATTTTGAACTCAAAACCGGGTTACTGAATCTTGTAACCTCAAGTCAGTTCTATGGTTTTAAGCGGGATGATCCTCATGCTCATATTCGATGGTTTAACAAGATTGCATCTACCATCAAATACAAGAATGTCCCTACTGATGCTGTTAAGCTTCTTCTGTTCCCATTTTCTCTTGAGGGGCAAGCCCGGATTTGGCTTGAAAAACAACCCCCTCAATCAATTGAGACATGGGAAGACCTGGTGAAGAAATTTGTGAATGAATTTTATCCACCTTCCAAAACCACGAGTCTTAAAAATGAAATCATCAAATTCACACAAAAGTTTGATGAGTCCTTCAGTGAATCGTGGGATCGTTTTAAGGAATTGCTTCGCAAGTGTCCTCACCACGGTTTCTCCGAGTTGATGCAACTCGATACTTTCTATAATGGAGTGAGTCAATCTGACCAAGATTCTCTCAATTCCTCCGCTGGAGGAAATTTCTTAAGCAAAACTGTCAAAGAAGCTTTAGCGATCATTGAAAACAAGTCTAAAGTCCGCACTGCACGAAGCAAGCCGGTTGTTTCCCAAATCAGTGTTGGTCCTTCTTCTTCATCGCCCGTGGGTCAATCTAGCACCGATGCTAAGATTGACAAACTCACGGAAGCAATTCAAGCTTTGGTTCTCTCCAACCAAAAGAAAGTCTCTTTTCCACAAACTTCACCTCCTGCTGAAGTTAAGAAAGTGGAAGTCTGTGTTACTTGCGGTGGCCCCCATGCCTACTATAACTGTATGGCCACCGATGGTAACCCTTTTGAAGCTAATGCTGTGGGCGGGATTTCTAATCAGGGAGGCAACCAATATCGTGCTCCTATAGACCCGAACCACCGTCCTAACCACTACCCTGGACCACCCGGTTTCAATCAAAACCAAAACCGTAATCAAAATCAAAATAGACCAAACCAAGGTTTTCAAAACCAAGGTAATTTTAGTCCAAACAACGGTTTTCAAAATCAAAGTCAAAATTTCCAACACCAAGGAAATTTCAATAGAAACCAAGGTCAGGGAAATTTCAACCTTGGGTATTTTCATGGCAATAATCAAGGAAATTTCCAAAATCAAGGCCCTAATCCTAACAATAGAGGCCAGAATTTTCCTGTGCAAAATCAAGCCATTGTTCCAACTGGACCATCATCCGATGAGTTGTTGAAACAATTCATGAAATCCCAAGAGGAAATGAATCGGTTGTTGGTTAGCCAGATTTCTGACATTAAGAAGTCTTTAAATGATCGACCCTCGGGCTCAGGTACTTTACCTAGCAACACGATCGCTAATCCGAGGGGCGATGCAAAGGCGATCACAACCAGAAGTGGTGCTTCATATGATGGACCCGCTATTCCTACTACCTCTTCTTCTTCTCTCCCGAAGGTAGTGGAAAGTGAACCTGAGGCGACAAAGGACAAGGAACTTCCTAATAATAACGGAGGTACCAGCAATGTCCATCCTCAGGTTGTTCCGAAACCCAAAACCAAACCTGGAGTTGTTTTTGAACCTCCAGTTGGTAACCCCAAATCCAAAACTTCTATTCCTTACCCCTCACGTTTAAATGAGCAAAAACTCCGCGAAAAAGCTAGTCATCAAATGGAAAAATTCTTTCAAATTTTCCAAGAACTTCATTTTGACATAAGCTTTGCGGATGCCATCATGTTGATGCCCAAGTTTGCATTTACTCTCAAACACATGTTGAGCAACAAGGAAAAGCTGTTTGAAATGGCTAAGACTCCTTTGAACGAGAACTGCTCAGCAGTTCTGTTAAAGAAGCTTCCCGAGAAGCTAGGAGATCCCGGGAAATTTCTTCTTCCTTGTGTTTTTCCAGGAATGATTGAATGCTTTGCCCTTGCCGATCTTGGTGCAAGCATCAATCTGATGCCTTATTCAGTATGGAAGAAACTTTCTCTTCCGGAACTTATTCCTACCTGCATGACTCTTGAGCTTGCAGATCGATCTATATCGCGTCCTCTTGGCATTGCCGAGGATGTATTCGTGAAAGTAGGAAAGTTCCATTTTCCAGCTGACTTCGTGGTTGTTGATTTCGATGCCGATCATCGGGTTCCTCTCATTGTTGGAGGAGGATTCCTGAGAACGGGCCGTGCTCTCATTGATGTATTTGAGCAAGAAATCACGCTACGTGTGGGTAATGAAGCTGTTACTTTTAACCTTGATCAAACTTCGAGGTACTCCTCAAATTATGATGCTGAATCAATTAATCGAGTCGATTTAATTGATATTGCTTCAGAGGAGTACTCTCAAGAGTTTCTTGGTTATCTTCATAATTCTATGAGTGGGGATTCCACCACATCTTCTAAACCAATCATTGCCGACTCTTCCTCCTCTCTCACTCCGTTTGAGGGAGGTGACTTCTTTCTGGAAGAGATCGATGAGTTTCTTGCTAGTGATGAATCAATTCCGCCTGGAATTGATGGTGTTTATGATTCGGAGGGGGATATTCTTTATCTTGAGCAATTGTTAAATGAAGATCCGTTACCGTCCCTCCCTCCGAAAGAGATCACGATTGAGGAAATCAAATCAGTACAAACATCTACTGAAGAATTTCCCGAGGTTGAACTTAAGGACCTACCTCCTCATCTCGAGTATGCATTCTTGGAGGGTGATGATAAATTACCCGTCATAATTGCTAAAGATTTGACTGAGGAGGAAAAGATTGCTCTCATAAAGGTCTTGAAGTCACACAAACAAGCAATTTCTTGGAAACTCTCCGACATTAAGGGTATCAACCCTGAGTTTTGTACCCACAAAATCTTGATGGAGGATGACTTCAAACCAGCAGTCCAACACCAGAGAAGGGTGAATCCTAAGATTCATGAGGTTATCAAACAAGAGGTTCTCAAACTTCTTGATGCCGGTTTAATTTACCCGATCTCTGATAGTCCTTGGGTTAGCCCAATTCATTGCGTTCCTAAAAAGGGTGGCATAACTGTTGTCACAAATGAAGAAAACGAGTTAATTCCAACTCGATTGGTTACGGGATGGCGTGTGTGTATTGACTATCGCAAGTTAAACGAAGCCACCCGTAAAGACCATTTTCCTCTACCCTTCATGGACCAGATGCTTGAGAGATTAGCAGGGAACGAATACTATTGTTTCCTTGATGGTTTCTCGGGTTACTTTCAGATCCCCATTGATCCGCTGGATCAAGAAAAGACCACATTCACCTGCCCATACGGAACTTTTGCCTACAGACGTATGCCTTTTGGCCTATGCAATGCTCCTGGCACGTTCCAACGATGTATGATGGCAATTTTCCACGACATGATCGGGGAAACAATGGAGGTGTTTATGGATGACTTCTCGGTCATTGGGGACTCATTTCAAACATGTCTCTCCCATTTAGATAAAATGCTAAAAAGGTTTGAAGACACCAATCTTTGTCTAAATTGGGAGAAGAGCCACTTTATGGTCAAAGAAGGCATAGTCCTTGGCCATAAGATTTCCAAAAATGGGATTGAGGTAGATAGAGCAAAAGTTGATGTTATTGCTAAATTGCCTCATCCTACTACCGTCAAAGGTATTAGGAGTTTTCTTGGTCATGCCGGGTTTTATCGCAGATTCATACAAGATTTCTCTAAAATCGCTCGGCCTATGACCCATCTTCTTGAAAAAGATGCTCCTTTTATCTTTTCTCCTGAGTGCATCGAAGCTTTTGAAACATTAAAGAAAAAGCTTACGGAAGCACCCATTCTAGTTGCCCCCGACTGGGATTTACCCTTTGAGCTCATGTGCGATGCAAGTGATTTTGCTATCGGTGCAGTCCTAGGGCAACGCAAAACCAAGCATTTTCAGCCTATCCACTACGCAAGTAAGACTATGACTGAAGCTCAAACCCATTACACCACTACAGAAAAAGAATTATTAGCTGTGGTGTATGCGTTTGAGAAATTTCGGCCCTACCTTATCTTGACCAAATGCGTGGTGTATACGGATCACTCGGCTCTCAAATATCTCTTTGCAAAACAAGATGCAAAGCCGAGATTGCTCCGTTGGGTTCTCCTCCTACAAGAATTTGATATCATTATACGTGATAAAAAAGGAGCTGAGAACCTGACTGCTGATCATCTGTCCCGTCTAGAAAACCCTCACCAAGATGTGTTTGAGAAAAAGGAAATAAATGAAACATTTCCTCTCGAAACACTCAATGTGGTTTCCTTTCGTGGAGACTCTTCTACCCCATGGTTTGCTGACTTTGCAAATTACCATGCGGGTAACTTTGTGGTGAAAGGGATGTCGTCCCAACAGAAAAACAAATTCTTTAAAGATGTGAAACATTACTTCTGGGACGACCCCTACTTGTTCAAAATTTGCGCGGATCAAGTCATCAGGCGTTGTGTGTATGGTCAGGAAGCTATTGACATTCTCAAGGCTTGCCATTCTGGACCTACTGGGGGGCATCATAGTGTCACACCCCCAAATTACCTGTTTTGCAGCGGAATGGAATTCCTGGGGATTGACTGTCATAGCATCACAATCACAGTTATATTGAACGACCTAAAGTGTCGTTTGGAAAATACATCGTTTGATTTAATAAAATAATCAGAGTTTACAAAGTAGGTCCCAAATGAAAATCAACTCGTGCGGAAATAAGTTTGCTACAATTCAAACGATGTTTTAAAGTACATAAAACCCAAGGGAGACGCGTCGTCATCACGACTCCATGAAGTGTCCAAATGCATGCCATGAAGTAATTGCCTTAGATACCTGAGATACAAACATGCTAAAAGTGTCAACACAAAGGTTGAGTGAGTTCATAGAGTTTGTTTTGAAATGTAAAGCCTTTCAAAATCGTTAATGCAGCAAAGGCATTGAAAATCCACTCAGTTCCAAGTTCCGCCCATACAAAACTTGCAACCTGTGTATTCACAACCCATTGCCAAAATGTGTATAGTTTATGTTCAAACATATGATTTCAATGAATTCACAATAGTACCAACTCGACGTAGAACAATAGCACTTAATCCATAGCACATAAGCAATAGCACATAAGCAATAGCACCTAACTCAATGTATCAGTAGTCAACTGATATAGTACTTTATTCGACGTATAACTATAGCACGCAAACATGAACAATTTATATAGTACAACATTCGGTTTTGAAATGATGTAATCATGATAGGAGTTATCCTTAAAAATATAAAGTACTTGTGAAAAATATAGTTAAGCATGCATCTCCCCCAAAACAGTTATGAAAACAAGTAAAAGCAGGGGCTATGAAACTCACTTGGATAAACTGGAATAACGGCAAAAGTGAGTACACTGAGGTTTAATGTAATGCGTCAACCGGGACAAGTGATGATGATGAGGTGAAAGTAACAAGGATTAGCCTAAATACTCTTGGTTTTTATTTCAAAACCTTATAAAGAGTATATACTAGATTGATTATACACTTGAACTAGCAAAAATTTTGATCCCCTTTGCTCTTGAATGTATGGCCGGTTTGAAGAACCCAAGAAAGAAGAGAGAACAAATTTTACTCACACTTGAAGAAAATAATGAAGTGAATGAAATAATGAAGATTGTGTGTAAACATATATAAGCAAGACTTTTGTACAAATTTTTGATACATCCCCCCCTATAATGTCCGGTTTTTATGGATCTTGTATCCCAAGATATTATTTTTTTTTAAACATTTACTTGCATGAATTTTTGCATATAAACTTGTATAAATTGTAAAGAAAGTGTAAGAGATTTGTAGTAATTTGTAACTTGTAGGATAAATGGAAATTTTGGTACAAGTAAGTTTTAATAGATCAAAATAGAATGTAATGAGGTGATAAAAATTGTAAAAATACTTTCCTTGTGAAAATTGAGTGATAAAATAATTATCGTATTATTTTTAAGAAAAACGTCGTAATAATTAAACTTTAACGATTTATATACCAAATAAATTTGAAACACTAGGAAAACTAAAAATATAGTTTTTATGAACTAAATGTAAGTTTAAAAATACCTCGGGATCATTTTTGAAAGTAACGGGTTAAATATTCAAAATAATAACTCACGCGATAAAGATTTATTAAATGTAAAAATTACGCGTTGAAGGTGAAATGAAATGTCGTGAATGAACTAATGAGGTGCACATGATGCCAATGAAATGTAGACTAATCATAGTCCATATGAAATGTACGTGATGTTATGATCATGAATTCGCCGCTAAACCTTCAAGGTTACGCGAATTTGGAACAAGTAAACCAAGTTTACTATAAATGTTGAAATAATGAGGCATAAATTGTGTCGAGAAATGACCTGAAAGTACGGGTTGTCACATTCGCCCATCCAAAAAGGAATTCAGTCCCTGAATTCAATCGTTGTTAGTCTATCGGGTTTAGGGTTTGATGTGGCAAACTTTCCCATTCCCGAGCAAAACCCTCAAAAGACTTTTTGGTAACCGATTTTTACTTAATCTCACAACTCATCAAACAAGAACTGTCATGAGATTAGGCTAAATCGGTTTAGGTAACAACTTGTTTCTAGCTCGATCTTTGCAACTCATCAAACAAGAACTGTCACGCGGATCAAACTGGAAACAAGTGGTTTGAAGAAAATCTTTTGAAAATTTGGCTCGATTACGGAATTGCTTACACATATAAGCCTACTACTCCCTTCATCGCATGATTCTTCCTGAATTAGACATAGGTGATCAGGCTATGTATAATTTAGGAGTAACTATGCAATGCTTGGACTAATCGACTCATATGTTTGTTTGGTGTTGAGTCAACTGATGTTAAAATTGTGATGAACATCGAGGAGAGAAAACATGGAGAAGTGTCGTTAAAATGATAGATAAAGTAAAAAGAATTAAAATCCTCGTCAATGATAACAAATCGGAAAGAAAATAAAGTACGATAGATAAGAATATTTTACAACAGGTAGTTTAGCAAAAGTAGTACATCTTAGGTTATAAAGATTCGGATACGATGGAAAACATAAACTTAGTACGACATAGTACATAAGGAGAAATAAGACTGTTAGTCTCCGAACTTCTTCAGTCTTCCGCGTCGTTGATACCTTGACGAGCTCCTCCTCCTCCTTCTAACATATATACATTCCCATGAGCACCTTCGACTTGTTGACCTTGGTTTTGAGGACATTGGTTCCGATAGTGTCCTTGTTCCCCACATCCGAAGCACGTAACTATGGTCTTGCCCTTACAGTCCTTAGCAAGGTGTCCTACTTTGTGACAGCTAAAACATATACCACATGGACCATTATGATGTAGCGTGCATTGGTGGCATCGCGGTAAGTTTCCTGCATAAGCTCTTCCCCTTGTTGGTGCAGCAACATAGACCCTGGCGACTTCTTGTCTTCTATTCTGTTGTTGATGATGGTTAGTGTTACGGTTTTGGTTGTTGTTGTTATAACCTCCTTGGTCGTCTTCCCACTTTCTTTTGTTTTTGTTGGTTTGGTTATCGTCGTTGTAGTTGTTGTTTTGGTTATTGTAGTAGTTGGTGCAGTTGTTGGGGTTGTTGTTGTTTTGGTTGGTGTTGGGGTACTTGCCTCTCTTCACTACCTGGGCCATGAGCTTTTGAGTCAATCGAATAGCTTCCTCAATCGTTTGCGGGTCAGAAGAAGTCACATCGCCTTGAATAATTTCGGGAAGTCCCCCGATGAAAGCCTCTAGCAACTTCTCATTATCAGAAACCATGGACGGGCATAACACAGCCAATTCTTGGAATCTCCGAATGTAAGTGTCAATATCGTACCCAATGGTTACTAATTCATAGAACTCCGTCTCCAACTTTTTGATTTCCGTACGTGGACAAAACTTCTTAGTCACCAAACCCTTAAATTGCTCCCAAGTAAGCTTGAAAGCATTCTCCATCCCAATCGGTTGAGCATAAGAATTCCACCACGATAATGCTCCATCGAGTAATGTGCTCGTAGCAAATTTAACTTTACTATCATCCGGACAGTTACATAGCAAAAACACTGATTCCAATTTTTCAAACCATCGAACCATTGCTGTAGCTCCCTCGGTCCCTCTAAACTTGGTGGGTTCGCCACTTTTGAAATCTTTGTACGAACATTTCTTAACTCCGGATCCTCCGACATTTCCAGTAGCAGTAGCAAGCCTTGCGGCTACAGCGGCAGTCGCGGCCTCGGCAGCAGCAGCAGCCACCGTTTCCCTTTCAACTCTTAGAGCATTAGCAATGCTATCATTCACTAACTTCTGAATAGCCGCTTGGGTCATTTCAACTGTAGCTTTCTTCGGTGCCATATCTTCTTCAAAACAAGAGGAAATGTGAGACGTAGCAAAATCCGATATTAATAATAAACGCTCCAAAGAAATGTGATAAGAATGATAAGTTTGAGGTTATCTTTCAAAATGATCGACGGTTTCCTACAAAATGGGTTATGATGTGTCGTAAGTGTTTCAAATGTATAATGGTTTAGTAACTTAGTGTGAATAAAGTGTAACTCGACATGTTAGTGGTGAAACAAAGGAGTGAGAGTGATTTCGCCCTATTTAAAAGTTTATCTCGGCATTCGTCGTTATCGATGATGAATCAGCTGATATAAAAATTGTGATAGGGAATGACAAGGAATTCTCCACGTTAGAGTATGGGGAAAAGATAATGGAATGGGCATTTAAGGGCATCCATGTGACAATCGATGTGAAATGAAAGTGAATAACTCGAAAAATGTACGTAATGACCGCAAGTGAAGTGAACCCGCACTTATGATGAAATGATGAGATGCTATGATGATGTAGTTATAGTCTAGGGTCAATGATGCAACCTAGTTCTCTATAACTGAAGCTCTGATGCCAATCTGTCACACCCCCAAATTACCTGTTTTGCAGCGGAATGGAATTCCTGGGGATTGACTGTCATAGCATCACAATCACAGTTATATTGAACGACCTAAAGTGTCGTTTGGAAAATACATCGTTTGATTTAATAAAATAATCAGAGTTTACAAAGTAGGTCCCAAATGAAAATCAACTCGTGCGGAAATAAGTTTGCTACAATTCAAACGATGTTTTAAAGTACATAAAACCCAAGGGAGACGCGTCGTCATCACGACTCCATGAAGTGTCCAAATGCATGCCATGAAGTAATTGCCTTAGATACCTGAGATACAAACATGCTAAAAGTGTCAACACAAAGGTTGAGTGAGTTCATAGAGTTTGTTTTGAAATGTAAAGCCTTTCAAAATCGTTAATGCAGCAAAGGCATTGAAAATCCACTCAGTTCCAAGTTCCGCCCATACAAAACTTGCAACCTGTGTATTCACAACCCATTGCCAAAATGTGTATAGTTTATGTTCAAACATATGATTTCAATGAATTCACAATAGTACCAACTCGACGTAGAACAATAGCACTTAATCCATAGCACATAAGCAATAGCACATAAGCAATAGCACCTAACTCAATGTATCAGTAGTCAACTGATATAGTACTTTATTCGACGTATAACTATAGCACGCAAACATGAACAATTTATATAGTACAACATTCGGTTTTGAAATGATGTAATCATGATAGGAGTTATCCTTAAAAATATAAAGTACTTGTGAAAAATATAGTTAAGCATGCATCTCCCCCAAAACAGTTATGAAAACAAGTAAAAGCAGGGGCTATGAAACTCACTTGGATAAACTGGAATAACGGCAAAAGTGAGTACACTGAGGTTTAATGTAATGCGTCAACCGGGACAAGTGATGATGATGAGGTGAAAGTAACAAGGATTAGCCTAAATACTCTTGGTTTTTATTTCAAAACCTTATAAAGAGTATATACTAGATTGATTATACACTTGAACTAGCAAAAATTTTGATCCCCTTTGCTCTTGAATGTATGGCCGGTTTGAAAAACCCAAGAAAGAAGAGAGAACAAATTTTACTCACACTTGAAGAAAATAATGAAGTGAATGAAATAATGAAGATTGTGTGTAAACATATATAAGCAAGACTTTTGTACAAATTTTTGATACATCCCCCCCTATAATGTCCGGTTTTTATGGATCTTGTATCCCAAGATATTATTTTTTTTTTTTAAACATTTACTTGCATGAATTTTTGCATATAAACTTGTATAAATTGTAAAGAAAGTGTAAGAGATTTGTAGTAATTTGTAACTTGTAGGATAAATGGAAATTTTGGTACAAGTAAGTTTTAATAGATCAAAATAGAATGTAATGAGGTGATAAAAATTGTAAAAATACTTTCCTTGTGAAAATTGAGTGATAAAATAATTATCGTATTATTTTTAAGAAAAACGTCGTAATAATTAAACTTTAACGATTTATATACCAAATAAATTTGAAACACTAGGAAAACTAAAAATATAGTTTTTATGAACTAAATGTAAGTTTAAAAATACCTCGGGATCATTTTTGAAAGTAACGGGTTAAATATTCAAAATAATAACTCACGCGATAAAGATTTATTAAATGTAAAAATTACGCGTTGAAGGTGAAATGAAATGTCGTGAATGAACTAATGAGGTGCACATGATGCCAATGAAATGTAGACTAATCATAGTCCATATGAAATGTACGTGATGTTATGATCATGAATTCGCCGCTAAACCTTCAAGGTTACGCGAATTTGGAACAAGTAAACCAAGTTTACTATAAATGTTGAAATAATGAGGCATAAATTGTGTCGAGAAATGACCTGAAAGTACGGGTTGTCACACATAGCCCCAACTACACCGCCAAGAAGGTGTTTGATTCCGGATTCTATTGGCACACGATTTACAAGGATGCCCATGAATTTGTCAAAACCTGTGACGCTTGTCAACGTCACGGGAATATCTCACAAAGAAATGAAATGCCGCAAAACGCCATTCAAGTGTGTGAGATTTTTGACATCTGGGGCATTGACTTTATGGGGCCATTTCCTTCGTCTCGCGGTAATAAATACATACTCGTGGCCGTTGACTATTTGTCAAAATGGGTTGAAGCTAAGGCTTTGCCTACCAACGATGCCCGAGTTGTGGTGAAATTCTTAAAATCTCTTTTTGCTAGGTTTGGAACTCCACGAGCTATAATCAGTGATCGTGGTACGCATTTTTGCAATGACCAGTTTGATAGAGTCATGAAAAAATATGGTGTAACTCACCGTCTCTCTACTGCGTACCACCCCCAAACAAGTGGGCAAGTGGAAGTTTCCAACCGAGGGATTAAAAGAATTCTTGAAAGGACAGTAGGCGAAAACCGTGCCTCTTGGTCCGATAAGCTAGAAGACGCACTCTGGGCCTTCCGTACAGCTTATAAAACACCCATCGGGTGTACTCCATACAAGCTAGTGTACGGGAAGGCATGTCATCTGTCGGTTGAGCTTGAGCACAAGGCATACTGGGCCTTGAAACATGCCAACTTCGATATTCAGACAGCTGGTGATCACCGGAAAGTTCAAATGAATGAATTAAATGAACTCCGTGATCAAGCATACGAGAACTCTTTGATCTACAAAGAAAAGACAAAGAAGATTCATGACTCCAAAATCAAAAACCGCGTTTTCAACGTCGGTGATCGAGTCCTTCTTTTCAACTCAAGATTAAAGATTTTCTCGGGAAAACTAAAATCCCGCTGGTCTGGACCATTCACCATCACTAAAGTATTTCCATATGGAACCATTGAGTTATCTCAACCCGATGGTCCAAACTTTAAAGTGAATGGTCATCGATTGAAGCACTATTTTGGAGAGGACATTCCTCCTGTGGTTGTCCCGGATCTACAAACTTTCCCAATGAACCAATGAATGCGGGGATCGAGTCAAGCTAGCGACTCGGGAATCAAAAACAGTAGCATGCCATATGGGTTTTCACCCATATTTCTGACTTCTTTCTATCTTTCTACCACCCTAGTGTGGGGGGGGGGGGGTTGCCCCACATGTTGTGTATATATTCAAGTTTCAAAAAAAAAATATATATATATATATATATATATATATATATATATATATATATATATATATATATCTTTCAAAATAATGGCCGTAGTATTTCCCTTTTACGTTCTCAGTTTCGGCATAACAGCCGGTACTTTGAATATTGAGGGCAATATTCATTTCTAAGTGTGGGGGGGAATTCTCACGAATTTTATCATGTAATTATACCGCCTAATTCCCCCGTTTTTGGCCAAATTTTTTTTTTTGGAGTAAGTGTTCTACACTTACTCAATTGGTTATCAGTCCGCCTTGTCTAATAAACAAAAAGGATTGGCTAATCCAGGAGCAAACGACTCTTGGTAAAGATATCTCAAATCCGTTGACGGCTTGCAATTTGCCCAAAATTGTATGGTATTCAGCTCACCATATCCTTAAAAGTGAAGAGTTGGCTAGCCAGCAAGTTTATGGCTTGTGGTAAAGGCAGTGGAAAAACCATAATTGGTAATCAGCTCACCAAAGATAATATTGATAATTTATCTAAGAGTTGGCTAGTCCAGAGCAAACGGCTTCTGGTATAGACAAATCAAATCCGTTGGAAGCTGGTGGTTTGCTCAAAATCACATGGTTATCGGTGTACCATGGTTCTTACTTGAACTGAAACATTTGGCTACTCCAGAAGTAATGGCTTTTGGTAAAGAGATTCAAATCCATTAAGTTTTTCTCAAAAGATTGCTAGGGACTAGCAATAGTTTAGTGTGGGGGATTGATGAGTGTGTAAATACTCATCATTTTTGGGTCAATCTGAACTGCAAAACACTTAAAAATGCTCAGAAATGCATCAAAATACTGAAAATATTCCAAAATTGCATTTTATATGTTTCAGATGCAAAATGTTTAAAATCAGATGAAAAATGAGCTAAGTTTGCATAATTGGCAGTTTCAGTCCCCCAAGTTTCAAAAGTTGTCAGAAATAGTCCCTGA
Source organism: Chrysanthemum seticuspe (assembly GCA_019973895.1). Lineage (NCBI taxonomy): Eukaryota > Viridiplantae > Streptophyta > Magnoliopsida > Asterales > Asteraceae > Chrysanthemum > Chrysanthemum seticuspe. The sequence goes on along the minus strand of BPTQ01000005.1, from coordinate 142,492,595 downwards.
GCACTTAATTTCAAAAGAAAAATCACCAAAGGTCCTTTTAAAATCAAAAGTTGTCAAAATTAGTCCTTTGGTGAAAAATATCAAAAGTTTTGAGAAATTACAAATTTGGTCCTTCAGGTTTAAAAATTGGCAAAAATGGTCCTTGGAAATTTGAAAATGTCAAGTTTGGTCCTTGTACTATTGAAACTTGTCACTTTTGGTCCTTTGGAACAACTTTGATAAAATGGCAGCCTTGGTCCCTTGTTTTTCAGAAATTACATAAAAGGTCCTTGACTATTAAACCTTTAAACCTTTGGACCTTGTCAAACCCTTGTGACCCCCTGCCATAAGCCTTTTGACCCCCCCTCAATTTGACCCCTTCTTTTTAATATCAACCCCCGGTCAAACTATGGTCAAACCAGTCAAACCAGTCAAACACCAAACCACCCCTTTCCCTCCTTTCCCTCCCCCCTGTCTGCAAACCATCCCAACCATTCCAACCTACCAGCTCACTATCACCTCTCCATGTTCCCCCCACCTCCACCAAACAACAAAAAGCATTTAATGCTTCCCATCCACCACCATCTCAACCCCCACTGTTATAAACCATTTTGGCGCCAAAATTCAATCAAACGGCCAATAATCACCCAAGTGATCCAATGGATGTAAAAGGAAGTGGGAAAGCTCAGAAGTCAAGTGGGAGACATTTCACATATAAAAGAGAGGAAGAAGAAGCAAGAGAGAGAGTAGTTTTTAGTTTTACAATTTCATCAATGTCTTTTTTAGTATAAAAGTTTTAGTTAAGTGTAGAAACTGTAATCTTTTGCTTCATTGTACCAAATTCAAGTAACATTATCATTGTAATGTGTTTTTAAATAGTAATTCCAAGTTTTAATATAAGTTTCAAGTTTCAAGCTCACTGTTGTAAATTTCAATTTCAAACTCTGATGTTAAAGTTTCTAATAGCTTATTTTCCAACTCAAACAAGCTTATATAAGCTTCTTATAGCTTTTTGTGAGCTTGTATATTAATTTCAAGCAGTTTTGGATTTTGGTCAACGAAAGTCAACTGAATCATCAAATTGAAATGGAAATGGATATGGGTGTTGCAGAGCATGGATTTGGGTTGAATTTGAGTTGTTTTATGGGTTAGAATAGGATAGTGGTACTTGTGTTCCTTGGCAAGCCATTGTGGCTAGGACCAATTGTGAGTTATTTTCAAGAATTTTTGCATAATCTGTACTTGTGGTTTATTTTGGTTTTTATTTGTTGCTTAAGTGTTATTAGGTTAACTAGAATCAGTGTTAGTATCTGCTTAAGCTAGTTTAGCAGTTGGTTTAATTTTAAATTGCAAATCAGTGTATTTAAGTAGTGTTTGGATTGCTGCATAATCTGTGATTTAGGTTTGATCAGTGGTTGAGGATTGTTGCTTTAGGTTTGTTAAGCTCATATGTACTCATATCTGTCATCACATTGTGCCTGCATTAGCTCAAAGTCAAACACACCATTAATCTGTCTTTAAAGCTTAACTGTTAGGATTTTTAAAAAGCAAAAGCTTGTTTTGTGTTTAGAAATCATAGGCATAGCTTGCTTTAGCTTTATTTCACCTTATAACATCAATCTTAGTCCTTAAAATCAGTTGCAAAGTTCATTAAAGTCAAACCTTTCAAAACTGTTAAAAGTCAAAAGTTGAAATTCCAGTTTTTCACCCAACTAGGATGATTTTTCATTGATTCATCTTTGGGCCAAACTAAGTGAAATTGTAGGCTTTTAAACTTCATCTGGTCTATTTTCTTATTATCAATTTTGTAGATTTTTGCAAATTGTTTAAAAGCTCCAAAACAGCTTGTGAATGTGGTCTCATTTCCCCTGTGCACAAACTCAGTATTAACTGAGTGTGCATAGGTTTTGTGCAAGGCTTGCACAGGGCTCAGCTTAGCTCACTTTGGTCTGGTCTTTGGTTCATAAGTTCTTAGCTAGGTCTAGTTTAGATTGAAACTTCTGTTTTTCATTTTCAGCTTATGGGGTAGATTGTGCTTAAGCTTAAAAGTGGTAGCTGGCCACTGTTTTTGCACTTTGGCTCAATTCATCAAATCTGTTCAAACAGCTCAATAGAGGTTAAGGATAGTTGATACTTGTTGCATTTGGGTATTTTGAGCTTATTGTAGCTTCTGTATAAGTTTGGTGGTCCTTTGGTCCCTTTGGCTTATTCAAAGTGCTTATTTATAAGCATTTACAACTGCAGCTTCATATTCTACAACATAAGCCACTGTTTTTCTAATTTTCTTAGATTCATAATATTAAATTAGACTTTTCCTGAATTTTTCAGATTTTTCTAGTTCAGTTTGCTATTTTTCTTAATTTAAAATAGTTTTTAAGCCATTTTAATTAGCTTTTAATACAATTAATTCAGAAAAGTTTCAAAAAAATAAATTTTCATTTTTCCTAGGTTAAGATAAATATAAAAAGTCAAAAAAATATTTTTCCAGATTTTTCTTAGTTAAATTTGTATTTTTAAGCAATTTAAGTAGGTTTAAATAGTTTTTAATTCATAGAAAATACAAAAATAATCAGAAAAATACAAAATTAGTTTTGAAAATTCTCATTTGTTATTTTAGATTTTTCCAAGTCATAATTTCATTTTTCTAGCTTTATTTCCTATTTTCTTGTATTTTAGGTTATTATTTAATAAGTAAAAATAGTTTTTAATTAATAATAATTAGATAAATAGTCTTAAAAATAATTTTCTTTTTCTAAAAATTTTCTTTTATCATTAGGTTTGTAAAAATATCATTTTCATATTTTTAGGATTAATATTGTTTCAGTTTTACATTTTCTTTTGTACGTCACGTAGTTTTTAATTTAAGTTTATAAAAGAAAAATCAAGAAAATATCATTTTAAAAATAGTGATAGCATTTATTTAATATATTTTATCTTTTTAATTTTCTTTAATTTGCATTTAAGCCCCTGTAATTTATTTAATTTTTCTTTAGGTATAATTGATCAAAACCCTTTTCCCATTCAAATTCTCTCGATCACTATTCGTTTGGTGATTCATCGCACAGCTCGTTGGGACATAACGACCCGGGAAACACTATACTCTCCTGATCTTCATTGCATTGGTGTCTGAACTGTTTTAAGTTTCTTACGGTTAGCCATTCACAAGTGGCTAGCTTGTGTGAGATAACTTGACGGTTTGGCACCGATCACCCGTTCTCACGTCACGTGGATATTTTACCCTTTGATTACGATCTAAATCACGTTCTCACGCAAATAAAAGGTAATCTCAGGTGTTTCCATTTCGTTGGATGGCATACAACTTAAATTAAGGGTAATAATTTTGATGTCAAATCAAATATGTACAAAGATGTCATGCATTCATCTTCGTAGCATAAGTTTTTATTAAAACATTTTTATCCTTGTTTTAATGTTTAAGCTTTTCATCATCAAACTTTAATCGAGGTATTGGTTAACCAATCAAACAATTTACCTTAAATTGTCATAAGACCCAAGTTATTCGGATAATTACCACAAAAGTGGCGTGTAGAATTTAAGGTCAATTCACCCTTAAGATTTTATGCACATTCATAGGAATACTTGGTAGCTCCATTAAGACGCACAAACGAGCGGAGAATTAGGTCAGCGCGAAGCATATTACATACCCTCACCTTTAAGGTCATAATTTAATGTGTACCAACCTTGTACCCATCTTTTAGTTTGTCGATAATGGGTGAGCCGTTCTAACTATTTTGTGCATAAACATCAATAAACTAAACGATTACGATTACTATGCTTAAAAATACATGTTTCACCATTGTTTAGATCAGTTTATTTTTCTTATAAAAATACCCTTGTTACAAAAAACAAACAAGCAAGTATTTAAAAATAAAAATATAAACAATGAATACATAACTTAACAATTAATCATGCATATCAAATAGCCACATGCAAACATTTTGATAAATCCTATTAATAATCAATTCTAGATCTGTCAATATGTATATGTCTAATTAAGACTTTCACCCGTTTTCATCAATGTACAAGGTGAGCCACATGCATCGATTCATCGATTGCATAAGACAAAATTAAACATATACCATATAGCACATAATTGATTTAATAATAATGATTGGGGTCTTCCCCAATTTTAGATCTATCAAAAATTAGTGTATATCACTTAACCAATTAAAGCATACAATAAAAAAGATCCATGACAAAACACGCATGTTTTTATCATGGACATAAAATACACTTAACAATTAATGCAATTAATCAAGAGTTACGCCATTTAATACACATAAATTTTCATGCAAACTAGGGTTTTCTAATCCAATTAAAAACAAAAGTTTACAAAACCCTACATAGGGCACAAAAAACGCCCCCCCCCCCCAATTTAGGGTTTAGGTTTTGCAATCCCTAGATCTACACATACAATATATAACACAATACAATTTATTTGTTTTATGCGTTTCAGTAATTAATTACTCATTATACAAGGCTCGTGATGCCACTATTGAGGTTAAGATACATGATATACAAATAATAACATGTAGACATCACAGAGTATACAGCGGAAGACTTAGAACATAATAGTAATTAACTAACTGAATGTAAACGCGTAACATACCTCTTGAAATTTGGTTAGATCTCTTGAACAAACAAGATGAAGTGGTTTAAAGAGTTGTCCCTTACCGTTTTACAACTCAAACCAATTGGTGTAAGAATAATGTCTTACCACCACAGTTTTGTACACACGAATTAACCACAAATCAAAGAGATTGCTAGTTCTAACACAAGTCCTTGTTATATGGAAAAAACAAAACCAAAACACCCTTGGTGAGGGGTTCGGCCGAACAAAGCAAAAGGAGGGAGAGAGAAAGATCTAGGGTTAATTCGATGCAAAAAAAGTTAACCTTAAACCTTTAACCTTTAACCTAGACCTTGTATGTATAGTGGTAGAATAACTTGTAGGAAAAGTTAGGGTTTGGGCTTGGGGAAGCCCCCATGGCCGGCCACCTTAGAGGAAGAAAAGGGGAACCCGAATCTTTTCCATTTTTAAGTTATTCACCATATATTCTCTCCTTTTTTACATTTAACGGTCATTAGTCATTTATGTTAAATACTTAACGATCGTTAGTCTGGTTTTGTGTAATAATTAATCGTAATCATTAACATTAATTATAACTTTAATTCTCATTCGCTAATGTGTGCAATCGAGTGGTCACGAGTTCGAATCCTAACATGCATGGTTTTATAAATATATACATATTCCAACAAAAATAAGGTGCTTGGCTTAGCGATTCCAACAGAACCTTTGCTCAATATAGCCAAAACAACCTTATAAATCCTAAAACTAACACACACCCATAACAAAAACTATGAATTTATAATTGGCTAGCTTCAAAAATTCACTCAAACACTAAAACCAATAGATACCCATCATACAAAAAAGACAGTAGTAGCATAAGCTTTCTTAATACCTTTTTTCTTCAAAATGAAAATTGTTCCAATAAAACCACTTGATAAGACAATCAATTTCAACCTTGTTGTATTCTCTGAACACCCATCTAAATTTGAGTACTTAGCAGAAGCAGAAAATAAATCCAACAAATCTTAGCCTGAAAAAAATTCAAACAATCAACACAAATCAACAATCTCACAAACCAGTAATGAAATCAAAACCTACCAAAAATACAAAAAACCCATCTCACAGTTCTTGTGTGTGTGTCAAAACGCCCAGCGGTGAATTTTTTTTGAGTGGTGTGTGTGAACCTTGAGACTATAAACAACGTTTACACACCTCAAATCGCCCACCTTTATTTTTAATCGGAATCAAACAAAAGATGCTAGAAAGAATAACATACCTCCGCCACTGTCACCTTTTTTTTAGGAGGTCATGTTTTTTAAACTGGTTTACGCGCAACATTTGTATTAGTGTCATAGTGTGCGTTTCGGGTTTAAAAAAGATTATGCAAAATACATATGCATTTCATACCTTTTTTCAGAAAAGTCGATGCATTCGTTTCAACTATTTATCCTTACATAATACACATACACACCAAACTTTCATTGAATTTAATTCTAACGTTTACCTGTTTGAACACCTGCAAACTCCAGAAGACGCTATTCACCTACTGCATTTTTCATATATTCAAGAAACTAATAAGTATATAAGTAATTTTTGAATTGATGCCTTCGAATGTTGAACGCTGAAACAACAGTCTACTTAGTGTCTCTTGTGCTTTTGACGGTACACCATCCATCCGCGATTCATATTACACAATTAGCCAAGCATCTAAATCCATGTATCTTTTTTAAAAACTACAAACATTAGGACCCGTATCAGCTTATATAAATAAATGAGTATGCAATGTTTTTGTTGTTCTAGGTATGTTAAATCATATAAAAATTTCATTATTGCACCCTCATAGCCTCATACCGCAAATCAAAATATCACCACCTGACCACTTCTCGTACCAAGTTCTTTAGCTATATAAACCCTTGAACCAAGTTCCTGCAAAATTGTATAAAAAAAACAATTTATCATTTTGGTATTTTACCTACAAATAATAGTTTGACAATTGAGTAAGTACTCGTCCAGCCAAGCGCTCAACTTCACCTTCTAATTGCAGCCCCTCTGTCATAATTCACGACAACCTCAAGTGAGGACATCGAGCCTATGACACAAAATATAATATTTTCAGTTCTTCTAACATCGGCACACACATTTTCATAACAAGACAAATGGAAACAATGAAAAAAATTACAGCTTTAGTAGTTTTACCACAAAATTTTGTAGGATACATCAATGGCTATACTGCTTACTCATGAGTTAAAATTTGTTATCATAATTTTATAAGCACCACGAAAGAACTTAAAGGCCTAATCGACCAAACAAAAAGTTTGATAAGATCGTTTATAAGCTCAGCTAGGGATCAATAACAAAGATTAATAACATGCACAGCGGAAACAGCGAAATAAACTTAATCAATTCTTTGTTATTGAACAAGGTTTTCATCACCAACACTAACTAACTAACTATAGACGTTTATAGGAACACGTCTACTAACTAAACTAATAACCTAGGCGTTTACAAGACTAAACGCCTAGGACACACACACACCTTTAATGACTACATTATGGAAGACATAATTAAAACCTACACCTATGTCCTCTTTATATACTAGAGGATTAGGGTTTACAAAATACTACAAAGGACTAATAAATAAAACTTCTTTTGCAAGCAAGTCCTTCTATCTTTTTGTAGGTTTCCTTCTTGTCATATTAATTCCCTCTTGTTTCATTCTTTTTGTCTTATCAACTCAAACGTATAATTCCCAACAATCTTCCCCTAGTTGATAATGACAAAACCATTCTTGAATGAACTTCCCTAGATGAAGTAGAGAAATTGAGATCAGGGATCTCACCATGAATGAAACAAGTATGTCTTCCTTTGTCTTCCCCTTAATCCATGCCATGCCACTCGAACATCTCTCAAACATCTCTTCCCCTTTTTGTTATTATCCAAATAGGGAACGTATGCAAATAATGATCTTGACCACTACGAACCAGTATCATACTTCCAATCTAAGTTGTCCAATGTTTCGAATTGCCCTCCATGAAGAACACCAAAATGCTTACTAAAAATGAATCCAAAACAGTAGAAAACTCCAACTAGCAGTAGTAATAATGATCAACAGTAGTAAAAATCAAACACTTCCCCTTGAGAGATGCATGAACATCAAATGATTTTTCAAATCTGTAAGCTCCTTGTAATGATCAGTTGTGAAGAAAATCAAATATAACGAATTTGATGAAGAAGTAAAATATCCCAAACTTGTGTCTTATATCTTGCACTATAGATGACATTGAACGTATACCTATGTATAGGGAGACCTCAATCTCTTGACGATAATCACTGAGCACAATAACGTCACTCCTTTAAGTGTTATGTCAATTCTTTTTCATAATCATTGAAGCACGAACAAGTTACCTTAAAAGTATAACACCCACTTTGAGATATGATAAGAACACAAACCTGTGAAACTCAACTAGAACATCAAATAAATGATAATCAATCTTCTTCGTAATCAATTCTTCAATAAATCTCCAAACCGAGCCTTTTTTAAAAAAGTTTAAGAACAATTAACCAAACTCCTTGTGTGTGTGTGAACTAAATCCCATGTGTGTGTCGCCAAAAAAAACTCAGTACCAAAAACTTGTACAACTTCCCCTCAATTCCAAACTTTAGTGTGTGTGTGTAATCCAATTATCTCTATACCAAGCTTCATGTGCATGTGTTATCCATGAACCAAAAACATACCATGCTCACATAACCATTCTTCACATGTACGCAATATCAAACCAATAATATACTAACATTATGGGCCACCAGCACGTCTTACGAGTAAATTCCAATATCACCATAAATCCAAAAACGTAACCTTTGTATAGTTCAATATCATACTGCAAAAACATGTATATTCGCTTCTCCTTTTTAGTCTTCTCTATCATTAAACTTATCAAGATTAAGACCAATCATAGACAACTTTCACACCAAGCAAAACCACGTTATTCACGCACCAATAATAATCAATTCAGTACCAGGTGAACATCAACCAATCATATTACTTGAATAAATGTACCACATGCACAATTTATTCTTCTTCAGCAAATCTTTAATATTAAATCATAGGGTATAAAGCTCCATGTGGAATAAAATTCAATCCCATGTAGGTCCTTGACGTGCATGTAACAGATAGCATGGAAGTGTTAACTCAACCCATGAAACGAGCATGTGATACGCAACATCATGTGATACGAGCATGTATCATCCAATCACAAACTTAACCAATCTGATCCCATGTAGACAAAATAACTTACCAATCCAAGCCTTTAATATATCATCTCTATATTTGGGACCAACAACCAAAATGTGAAAACGATGTAACAGTATAGAGTTTCAAACAGAGCAGTACTTAGCCCGAACTACACCGCCAAAAAGGTGTTTGATAAGGATTTAAAAAATACATTTTTAGTGTGTCATTTAAGCCCTAAATCAACACATTTTATATCCGTTACTACTTAAAATAGTTCTTTTTCATATTTTAGGTCTTTCTGAAGCAAAATGCTGGAATGAATCATATTTGGATGAAAAGGAGTGAAAACATGAAGAAAATGGCAACGTCAAGATCAAAGGCCCTCTAGCAGACCTGGCGACGTCCCAATCAAAGGGCGATGCCATCCCTCATCAAGAAATCTAATCAAAATACAAGTGACGGCTCAGAAAAAATTTTGGTTCTACAACCTGACGGCGTCACGCCTAAACTCTGGAAGGCGTCTCCCTCATTTTCCACACCAGACGCCCAAGAACCAATCTCAGACGACGTCCTTCATGAAGACTGACGGTGTCACACTTGTCAACTGACACCATCCCAACAATGACTTTGCCCAAACGAAACCCTAATGACGGTGACCTGAGGACGTCACTAGCAAAAGGTGTTGGGTCTATTATAGATTTGATGATACAAAACAAGAAGAATGAAACATGAAGGACTTAAAGTGACAAGAAGGGAAACTACAAAAAGATGGAGGATTTGGAAGATTCTAGAAGATATGCTTAAAAGAATATTTAGTTTCCTAATTGTATTATGATTCCTCTTGTAAACCCTAGATGTCTCTAGTATATAAAGAGACATAGGGTCATTAGTTTAATAGTACGTACAAGATGTAAACCTAAAAGGTGTGTGTGTGGGAACCTAGGCGTAGGGAGAACGCATAGGGTTTAGTTAGTTTGGTTAGAGTACATCGATCCAACAAGTGGTATCAGAGCTTGTGTGGAAACTCTGACTAAGAAGAAACCCGAAAACCGATTTCAACAAACTCTGAAGATCTCGACTGAAGCTGCATCAACTCCTATCACAGAGGTATGTTCTAAGTGTCATGATTTTTATCAAAAAGTACTTAAAGCTTATGTTTATGAAAGAGATAATTGTGTTAAGGCTAGGTCTGAGGTAGCTGGTTATCAAATTACTTTAGAGTCAATGGAAGCTAAAATTATAACACATGAAAATAATGAAATGGCTTGGGCTGAAAAATATGAACAACAGGATTACCAGTTAAAACTTAGTGAATGGAAACTAAACTGTAAAATTGCTGAAATTGAGAAGCTCACTAAGGAGAGAGATGATTTGTTAGCTAAGTTTGCTGCTTGGGGTGAATCTGGTTTGTCACATGTCACTTATGTTCAAAAACAACGAATAGCTTACATTAAAACTGGCTTAGGTTTTGGTATGGACTTTGATAACATAGAAGAAAACACATCTAGTGATAAGGATGAAGGTGATTTTGAGGATATTACCACTAGTGATGATGAACTCATTAATTATGTAGACACAGATTGCAATGAGGGTTCAATTAGTGAACCACCTCCTGAGTATAAGAAAGATAGAGGTTATCATGCTGTTCCACATCCGGTTGGTAGTCATCAACCCATAAGACCTGATGTTTCATGTTTTGGTGTAGACAGTCTAGAGTTTAGGAAGAAGCTTATTGGTCAATCTAGTTCTGAAACCCCAAAAGAATCTGTTGAAACAAATCTTCAAAGTCAAGCAGTACCTTCTACTCAAAGTACTGCTCCATAAGCAGTACCTTCAGGAAAACCTTTTCAAAACAGTACTGCTAAACCTTTTTGGGATAATTTTGGTCAAAACAGATTTTATCATTCACCTAGAAGGCACAATAGTTTTGGTCATAGACATAGAAGAAGTCACGTGGGAAGTATGGGTGAAAAACTGTGTTTTGTGTGCTTTAGTCCTAATCATTTAATCAAGGATTGTGAACGTCACTTAGAATACCTTAGGAAATTTTCAAAGAATAGGTCTGCTAATCAGAAACCTAGAGAGCATAAACCAGTCTGGAATAATTCAAATAGGGTTAATCATAACAACTTCTCACCAGACCATATGTACCCCCACCAGAGAAGACCTTTTTCTAAACCACCAGTACCTTCACAAGCAGTACCTTCTCAAAGTACTGCTCAGTTCAACCAAGGTACTGTGAATACCTCTTGGCACAGAAATCCTAGGACATCTCACTATTATCAACCTAGAAGGTATTACAATTCACATAGGGGATCTAGATCACAGGAACCAAGTGTTAAAACAGAATGGGTTAAGAGAGAAAGTACTGCTGAGGGACAAACAATACTTTCAACAAAAAGTAAATCAGATGTTTTTGTGATACAAGAAAATGTGAATGAAGTTGAAAAAGAGAGTTTTGTTGAAAAACCAGAAAGTTTTGAAAATCCACATGCTAAAAATCAAAAGATAATACTGGATCTTGCTTTAAAAAATAGTGGAGATTATATACTCAAAGAATGTGAGTATGTCACTCCACAAGGGGAACACAAGTCAGTAATGGCTTGGGTTCCTCAAAGAAACTAATGTTTTCATCTTATTGTGCAGGGCAACCCAGAGGAGGAGCTTAAAGATCATCTTATTATGGATAGTGGTTGCTCTGGAAGTATGACAGGAGACAAGGAGATTCTGTCTGATTTTAGATCTATTAGTGGAGGAAGAGTTGCATTTGGGAATGATCCAAATGGAGGAAGGATTACTGGAAAAGGAACTATCAAAGCAGGACGTATTGACTTTGAGAATGTTAGATATGTGAAGGAGCTGAAATTCAACGTATTGTCAGTTTTTCAAATCTGTGACAAAAAGCATCCTGTGTTATTCACTGACACAGAATTTCTCATCCTTTCTTCTGAGTTTGAGCCTGTTGATGATAACTTGGTAGTACTCAGAGTACCAAGAACCAATGATGTGTATAGTCTGGACATGAAGAGTCTTAACTCTTATGGAAGAGCCACCTGTTAGTGGCAAAAGCAACAACTGAAGAAGCACATCAGTGGCATAGACGATTGGGACATGTAAATTTCAAGAATATCAACAAACTGGTCAAAGGCAATTTAGTTAGAGGTCTACCTTCAAAGACTTACAAGAATGAACACTCCTGTTTGGTGTGTAAGAAGGGAAAACAACACAAAGCTTCATGCAAAAAGCTTGAGGAGAGGACAATTAGAGAACCTTTGGAGTTATTACATATGGATCTATTTGGTCCTGTTTCTGTGGCAAGCTTAAACAAGAAAAAGTACTGCTTAGTTGTTACAGATGATTGCAGTAGATTCAATTGGGTATTTTTCTTGGGATTTAAAGATGATACTTTTGATGCGATTCAGACATTAATAATAGCACTGGAAAACCAACTGAGACTCAAGGTCAGAGGTATTAGATGTGATAATGGAACTGAATTCAAGAATAAGCTTATGGATGAATTTTGTGCTAACAAAGGAATTAAGAGGGAGTTCAGTATTGCAAGAACACCACAGCAGAATGGTGTTGCAGAGAGGAAGAATAGGACTTTGATTGAAGCAGCTAGAACTATGCTTGCAGATTCTCAACTACCTATTCAATTCTGGGCTGAAGCTGTAAGTACTGCTTGCTATGTACTCAACAGAGTATCAGTCACAAAACTACAGATGAAGACACCTTATGAGTTGCTGATGGGCAACAAACCCAACATTCGTTTTATGAAGCCTTTTGGATGCCCTCTCACTATTTTAAACACAATTGATAATTTGGGAAAGTTTGATGGCAAGTCAGAAGAAGGATATTTATTGGGTTATTGCACTAACAGTAAGGGATTTAGAGTGTACAACAGAGTCACTAAGAAGACTCAAGATTGTCTTCATGTTGAGTTTTTAGAAGATCAAGATAATCAGAAGGGTAAAGGTCCTGATTGGATGTTTGATCTTGAAGTTTTATCTCTTTCTATGAACTATGTACCTGTTAGAGCAGAAAATCAACCTGTACATGATGTAGAAGACTTACAGTATGTTATTCATGGAGTTCATATTAGACCTGATGTTGTCCCTGATGCTACAAAGCAAAGTACTGAAGTTCCAAAGCAAAGTACTGATGCCCCAGCACAAAGTACTGATATACCAAAAACTTCACTATCTGCTGAAGATCAAGATATTCAAGAGACACTTAATCAGATGCTTTTACAAGATGTAATGGCACATTCTTATTCTGATGAACAAAGAAGAGCTTATGAAGCCGCAAAGAAAAAGAACAATACTGAAGATGTCTCTTACAATACTTTGGACAGTACTTTTGATCAAAGTACTGTTGCACCAGTTGACAGTACTTTAGATGATTTGGATGATCCTACCATGCCTGGATTAGAGGAAACTGATGATGAGTTTGTAGATGAAGGTATTTTCTTAGATTCCAATAAAGGTGCTGATTATACTAACTTGGATGATGCATATGGAGTTCCACAGTCTCCAATCTTAAGGATTCATAAGAATCATCCTACTGATCAAATCATTGGTCCTTCTACTTCTGTAGTGATGACAAGACACAAGGCTAAGAGTTTTACTAAACCTCATAATGCTTTACTTAGCTTTGTCTACAAACAGAACAGGCTGAATCATAAAGACCATCAAACATGTCTATTTACTTGCTTTATTTCTCAAGAGGAACCCAAGAACATTGCTCAAGCATTGACAAAATAAAGTTGGGTTGAAGCTATGCAAGAAGAACTGCTACAATTCAAACTTCAAGAAGTTTGGGTATTATGTGATCTTCCAGATGGGAAGAAAGTTATTGGAACCAGATGGGTTTTCAAGGTCAAGAGAGATGAAAGAGGTAATGTCATCAAGAACAAGGCAAGGTTAGTTGCTCAAGGTTACAGACAAGAAGAAGGAGTAGATTATGATGAAGTATTTGCTCCTATAGCAAGGATTGAAGCTATTCGAATATTTCTTGAATTTGCTTCCTATATGGGATTTCAGGTTTACCAGATGGATGTCAAGAGTGCCTTTTTATATGGTACTATTACAGAGGAAGTGTATGTCAAACAACCTCCTGGTTTTAAAGATCCTAAACATCCTAACAAAGTCTACAAGGTGGTTAAGGCTCTTTATGGCCTTCATCAGGCACCTAGAGCTTGGTATGAGAGGCTCTCTACATTCTTATTACAACATGGTTACAGAAGGGGAGCTATTGACAAGACTTTGTTTATCAAGAGAGAAAAGAAGGATATCATGTTAGTTCAAGTATATGTTGATGATATCATCTTTGGAGCTACCAAACAGTCTATGGTTAAGGAGTTTGAGCAGCTGATGCAGAAGGAATTTCAGATGAGTTCAATGGGTGAGTTAAATTTCTTTTTGGGACTTCAAGTTAAGCAGTCACAGGAAGGTATTTTCATAAGTCAAGATAAGTATGTATCCGACATACTTAAGAAGTTCAATTTTGATGATATGAAGTCTGTCACTACACCCATTAAATCAATTAATTCATTGGGCAAGGATGAAGATGGACACCCACTTGAAGTCAAGTTATATAGATCAATGATTGGCTGTCTTATGTATCTCACTTCATCAAGGCCTGATATCATGTTTGCAGTTTGTTTATGTGCAAGATATCAAGTCTCACCAAAGATTTCTCATATGAATGCAGTAAAGAGAATTTTCTGTTATTTGAAACAACAACCTAAGTTAGGGTTGTGGTATCCCAGGGACTCACCTTTTCACTTAGAGGCTTTTTTCAGATAGTGATTATGCAGGTGATAATTATGAAAAAAGATCAACCACATGTGGATGCCAATATCTTGGAAGAAGATTAGTTTCATGGCAGTGTAAAAAGCAAACAATTGCAGCCACATCATCTACTGAAGCTGAATATGTAGCTGCTGCAAGTTGTTGTAGACAAGTTCTGTGGATGCAGAATCAACTCTTGGATTATGGGTTCAACTTCAAGAATACTCCTATCAATATTGATAATGAGAGTACTATATGTATTGTGAAGAATCCAGTCTATCATTCCAAGACCAAGCACATTCAGATTAGGCATCACTTTATCAGAGATTGCTATGAGCACAGGCTCATTAATGTGGTCAAGGTTCACACGGATGATAATGTAGCTGATCTACTCACCAAAGGCTTTGATGTTTCAAGATTTAATCATTTGGTGGTTAGCATTGGCATGATTAACTACTGAGCTACATTTCAGGGGAGGACTATTAGTACTAGTATAGTCCTGTGTATTGTTTAAGGGGAGGATATTTTTTGTGTAATTAGCTTATACAGAGGAATTTGGAAAAGTACTGTTTTTTATGAAAGTACTGCTTGGGAAAGTACTGCATACGTGGAAAGTACTGTTTGTCTTATGGACGTACTATTCCAACGGTAATATTGAGGGGTAATTCTACTAACGGTAACTTTGTTATTATGGGATGTGATTTTTCATATCTCTCCTATAAATAACTACTTTCTGATTTTCCCTCTCATCTTGATATTCTCATATCTTTTCCATATATCTCTCACCATCTCTTTATTATTCGATTATATCTTTCATTGTGCTTACATTCTCAATAATGGCGAATCGTCCTACTGTTTCAAAGCACAATATGGTGGCGAATTTAGATAAAACTGAAGATAATGAGGCTTTTCATGATATTATTGATTATCTCACTGGGTCGCCAATCAGTTATGCTCTTTTAGTTGAGCCGGATATTATTGAACCTTGGATTCAAGAATTTTGGGCTACTGCAAGGGATAATATAGAGAATGATGAATTTTATATTAGGGCTACAGTTGTTGGAAGAACTGTGAAGATTACTGAAGCATCTATTCGAGAAGATTTGTTGTTTAATGATGAAGAAGGGGCTCTTCGTTTTGCTAAGGCGTTGCTTTGGGAAACTTTTAGGAATATTGGATATGAAGGGTCTTTAACAGAACAAACATTTAGGAAACAACTATTTTGTCCTCAATGGAAGTTTTTAGTACATGTGTTGCTTCATTGTATTAGTGCTAAAAGTACTTCATGGGAGCAATTTGGATCAAACATAGCATCTGCTATGGTGGGATTAGCTACAGATCGTGTTTTCAATTTTTCAAGGCTTATTCTGGATGGCATGCTTTCTCACATTAATCATGGATCAAAATGGTTAATCTATCCCAGGTTTGTACAAGTCTTTCTGAACAAACAACTTGCTGATGTACCAAAGCCTACAAATTTACTTCATGTTATTGTACAACAAGCAAAGATTACTTTTATGGCGCGAAGGAGTGATTTATTCAGAGGTCCTGATACTCCTTTAACTACTTCCATGATGGAAGTTGTTCAAGCTGTTAGAGCTGATGCTGAAGATGATGAAGACAGTGAAGGTACTGCACCTGCAAGTACTGCATCTGCAAGTACTGGGTCTCAATGTGCTGCATCTTCTCAAGGTGCTGCATCTCAGGAAGGTACTGCAACTCAAGGTACTGCTACCCCAAGTATTGAAGTTCAAGAAGAAGTTGCAGGTTCACCTTCTACATCTCCACAACAATCAGTTCCTGTTTCTCAATCAGTGGAACATTCATCAGTACCAGGAGATGTTTCACCTACTATCCCTCGTGCAGGATTAACATTGGATAATTATATTTTGACAAGGGAGTTGGTCAAGTTGAAGAAGACTACTGAGACTCAAGCAAAACAGATTAAAAGGTTGATGCTCAGGTATAAGAGGTTAAAGAATTTTGTTAAGCCTTTTATCAAACGTTATCGCTTATGGGTTAAGGAAGAACACAAGCACAGAAGGCAATTTAAAAGACAAACAAAGGCAAAAAGGTTCCTCCACCATCTTCTGACCAATTGGGGAGGAATTTAGCAGAAAAGAATTTGAAAGAAGATGTTAAGGAAAAAGAACCTCAAGGTACTGAAGAACATGTTGTTATTGAAAGTACTGAAGAAGAAAGGTCTGAAGATCAAGGTACTGAACAACAAAGTACTGTTTTCACTGGTACTCACAGACAAGAGTTGGTTACACCAAGGGTATTAGACTTTGAAGAGGAAGCTGGTCCTTCGACTATTCCACATGAAGAACAAGCTGGTCCTTCAACAACTGCTATACCAGAAGAAGCTGATACACCTCAAAGATTACATAGTGCTAGTGATGATGAATTAATTGCAACACTTTTGCATGATTTATCAAAGCCAAGGGCTGTTACTATTCCAGGAGTGCAAGAAGAGGAACAATTAAGAGTTTCTCAACCTGCTATTGATCCTAAGGATAAAGGAAAAGGTGTTTTGGTTGAAGTTAAGAAGAAGAAACCAACTTTAGCACAGTTAAGAGCTGCTCAAGATGCTTTGAATGAACAAGCAGCTAGAAAGATTCAAGAAGAATTAAATGCTAAAGATAGAGAAGATAAGTAAGCTGAAGAAGATCAGAATAGAGAAGCAGCTAAGAAGTTGAATGAGGAATTGAATGCTGAAACTAGTGAACATTTAGAGTCACCTGTTCCTGTTTCTTTTATGCCTAGAAAACCAAATCTTGCTAAAGAAAGGAATGCAATGATGGCGTATTTGAAAAGCAGAGGGTATAAAGGATTGCAGAAGTTGAAGCATGTTGATATGAAAAGATTATATGATGCTGAGACAGAAGCTTATAAGAAGGATGTTGCAAGTATCAAAGATTATAAAGATGAAGCTACTTGGACTGAAGCAGAAAGAAAGAAAAGTTTGAAAAGAAAAAGGAAAACTGAAGTTGAAGATAAACAGTTTTCAAAGAAAGAAAAAGTTGAGTTAAGATCTGAAACTAAGGATGAATTAAGAAATTATCTCAGAATAGTAGATTTTGAATATTCCAAAGAAGATGATGACATGAAGATGAACAGATCTCAGATTACTACTTTTGAAGTTGTGGATTCTAAAGAAGGAAGCTATCTGATGTTTCATAGAGAAGATGGAAGCTTCAGAGTGTTCAACAGATTATGGGATTTATTGCATATAATAGATAGAGTGGATCTATTCTATTTATATCATGTGGTGAAATAGTATTTTGAACATCATCCTTTAGAAGGAATTGGTTTAGTTTTACTGGGAGATCTCACAACTGCATGGGAAACTGAAGAACAAAGTAGTGATGAAATTTGGAAGAATCAAGAGAACTGGGAAATTGTCTGCTGGAGATTTTTTTGAAGAATCTGGAGTTCATGTTCTTGAATTAGAAAATGGCACAATGATTCATATGTTTGCTGATAGAAGATATCCTCTTACAGTCGATCTTATGAGGAGGATGCTAGAGCATGAAATGGAGGTTGAAGAGGACAATGAAATTGCTTGTATGGTTATCAATTTGTTTATCAACTGGACTACTATTGCAGAAGATAATGAATAACTGGTATGTGACTTAATTGAATAAATTATTTTTGATAAATTAGTATTTTATTCAAAGTACTGCTGATCAAACAGTACTTTAATCAAAGTACTGATTGCTGTTTTTAACCAGTTAAGTAATTTTTTGAAGAAAACTTTTGTTAAGTAATAAATATTTTGAAACAAAGGTTGCATAAATGGTTTTTGAGATGATAACATCAATAGGTTATCAATCCACCATGGTTACAAAAGGATTGACTAATCCATGAGCAAACGGCTCTGGTAAAGATATATCAAATCCGTTTTTAGTTGACAACTTGCTAATAAGTTGGATGGTAATCAACTCACCATATCAATAATGTGAAGAGTTGGCTAGCCCACAAGAAAATGGCTTGTGGTAAAGGCTGTGGAAAAACCATTATATGGTAATTAGTTCACCATGATTAAAGAACTAACTAGTCCAGAAGGGTACAACTTTTGGTAAAGACAAATCAAATCTGTTGATAGCTGATGATTTGCTAAAAATCATATGGTTATCAGTGTACCATGGTCTTATACACCAAAACATTTGGCTACTCCAGAGTTAATGGCTTTGGTAAAGAGATCTTAATCCATTAAATTTTCAATGATTCATCTCTCACAGGAGTT
The DNA here is from genome assembly GCA_019973895.1 of Chrysanthemum seticuspe. Lineage (NCBI taxonomy): Eukaryota > Viridiplantae > Streptophyta > Magnoliopsida > Asterales > Asteraceae > Chrysanthemum > Chrysanthemum seticuspe. Next base: position 142,473,756 of record BPTQ01000005.1, on the reverse strand, counting down.
AATACACCTGGAAGTGATGAGAATAGTTTGCAACTTAAACTGAATTAATGTACAAATTGTCATATGTTGTTGTGTTGCTGAAAAGATGAAGCTTGCTGGATGATGCTGTTAATGAATATTTCTAAAGATACTTTGACTATGCACAGAAACTACAAAGATACAATCCAAAGACTAAGACAGTCTGTTTTCAAGAGATAAAGCTGATAAAGATAAAGTTACAAAGGAACTTGAAGTCGAACAAGTAGAATTCAAGTTAGGGGAGGATTGTTGGGATATGAAAGTACTGGAAAAGTCAACGAGTCAAAGTACTGCTAAATGATAAAGTCAAAGTACTGTATATGAGGTCAAAGTACTACAAGATTAAAAGAACTGTTTTATTGGTTTATAGAAAGTATTGTAATTCTAGAATATTCTATGTTAGATTACTTGACGTACAAGGATACATATTGTAAACCGACTAGGGTATCCTTGAGCCTATAAAAGGACCCCTAGATTGGCATAAGATGTACGTGAATTTATTAGAGTTTTAGAGATAAGTTCGATATTATTAGAGTTGTTAAAGATCTGCATAATAAGTAGAGTTAGAGTTATTAATAAAATCGTTCATTGTTAAAGTTATTCTTCTTAGCTTTGTTAAGTAAATTCCGCATACTTAATAGAGTTTGCTCAGTGTTTCTCTGTTAATAACTTAGGATTTATCCGAGGTTATTAAACCTTAACAAGCTATTTAAGTTAGTTTGGTTAGAGTAAATCGATCCAACAAAAGGTGACGCCGTCGCATTTGTAAATCTATATATAGAATTCGATTTTTCTGTACAATAGGAGGTAGAACTTTGGAGAGAAAATCCTAATTCAGTTGTAGTCCGACTTAGACAGTATCTAAGGGTCCCATACCCTTCTTTACATCATAAGATAAGATTGTTAATCCATATTATTATTAACATGAGTAGCTAAATTATCCTTGTGTTTTCTTAGATCTTTGAAACCTTTGTCTCTTGTCTTAATTGGTAGACGCTAGTGTAAGGAAAACTGGCTTCTTCTTTAATTGTTGCGAGCTTAAACATCCTAAATAGCAAAAAAAGCTTAGGAGTGCACCTAGGCCATTCATTGTGTTTATTGCATGAGTTGTAGCTTAAGGATAATAGAGTATTTAGGGGAGATACTGTTGTGCTTTCCGATCCCAGATAGTCTAGAGGAGAGTTACAATTCATAGAACCAGGGAATTAGGCACCTCCTATGACCAAATAGAATACAACACACTAATTAAGACGAGGATGTGATAATTCAACCGACCAATAAGAGATAACTAGGGAGTAAGAACATCTAACTAAACACATTTTTAATCATTGATAACATCAAATAGTCCTGAATATTAAGTGTCAATTTCCCCCGATAATGCTCGTATCTTAGATCATTTATATAGATTTACGCTTGTTTTCCTCTATATTTCACTTCTAGGTAAAATATTAGAATTGGAGCTAAAGACACGCGGATTTGGAGATTTATTGAAGATATATCATAGTATGCTCATTTTGAAGCAGTTATGGCGTAACTCCTCTGTTAATACAAATAAGCCGTAAAAACGTTTATTTATATTTTACGATCTTCTAATATTTTGTCGATAACAAACGTAAAATCATTTTAACGAAACAAATAAATTACGTAAATTGTTTGAGCCAATAGTTTTCTAACACACTTACATTTTCACATAAAACACTAAAACAAGTATAAGTGATTTTATGATACATATGTACAACAACTAGTGTTTACATATTGGGGAACATATATACATAACTAGTATGTATTATAAAATGGGTAAAAACTACAACCCATGGAATATATCCATAACCCATGGTATTGACCCATACCCATTTGACTAGGTGCATTGCACTCATTAGATACATTATATCTAATAAAAGACCCTCGGATCAACCCATAACCCATGACCCATAACCAAAATACCCATGGGCAAAGAGGAGCGTCCCACGGATCCCTTGTGGGAGGGATCCGTGGGATTCGGGGAATAGTAAGCATTTCTCCTCAATAAATAGTGAGCCATTTCTTCCTTTTGGTTTGCCACTCTTACGCATACTTTCCCCAAGTATTGTAACTCTCTAACCACTGATCCTAATGGATCTTTCTATGTAGTTTGTCTTTTGTTTTAGTGTGATTCTCTAGGTTCCTCTTAAAGGAGAGATCACCACTTCTTGAAGTCGAGCAAGCTCAAGTCCATGAGTTGCCATGCTTCGTCATCATTAAGACTATTGAGATTCTCTTGTTGATAGTTCTTTCTGTGACAACTCGTAATTTCAGGACATTTTATACAGACTAGATTTAGTCTACATATCATTAATAACATCATTTCATATCAATTTATGCATGGGTTTTGCATTTTATATTAAACGTTTATTTTCTTATTAAATAAACGCTATCGCGTAATTAATTATTTTGAACATTTGATCCGACACTTCCAAAAATAATCCTAATATATTTTTATACTCATTTTAAGGCTATAAAAATAATATTATTACTTTACCCGATGTTTTCAATTTATTTTGTATATAAATTGTTATGTATAAATATTTACGACGGTTTTCGTAAATTCAACTCGATAATTGTTATTTCACCCAATTCTTGTGAGAAATGTATTTTTATAAATTTTATGACTTCAATACATTTTATTTTGTTCCGTTAAAATCTATTTTTAGTTAACGCTACAATAAATATCTCTCCATAATTTACTAAACATAAGCATTATTATACATATTTAAATACAAATCACAACAATAAGTCTTGCTTTTTATCAAAATGCCGCCCCCCCCCCCCCCTAGTCATAAAGGTGACCAATTTGGCTTTGAACACTTAAAATTACCTTTATGCCCTTTTGCCAAGATATTTACTTACAACTACTTGGATATTTGTAGAAAATAAACACATACATGATCATGCTAAAAGGTGAAAGTACAATAAAACCTTCTTTTTCTCTTATGGTGGACGTCCAACTCAAAAAGGAAGGAGAAAACAAATATTTTTCAAGGTTCAAGTGATTAATCAAGTTAATATAGTGATCTATGTTAAGGTTTTGAAATAAAAACCTATAGATTAAATAAGGTTTTCATCACTTTCTTTCACATAATCATTCAAGTAAGCATTTCATGGTCTCCATAACTCTTTCATATTTATCTTTATGTTATTTCATCATTTTTGCAAGAAATCATGCATGTTACATATGAGTTTATACCACTTTTAATGTTTTTATTACTTATATTGAAATATGATCATCCTATAAATTATCCTTTGTAACATATCACTTTTGGTGATGTCTAGGAACCCATGACACCCTAAGAAGGTGTATGGTAGGATTTGAATAGCTTCGGAGTCGTTTTGAATTGGTTAGAATAGGTTTGGCGCGAGAAAAATTCATTTCGACAAGTTTACATAAGGGTCTGTCCATATTTTGAAAATATGGAAATCTCGACAGTAGATAAAAAATTTTGGCCAAGATATTTAGAAAATAAACTTTAAAACGAAAACGTGACCGCTTGAACGGATTAAAACGGAGCTATAACGAAGAAGTTATGAATTTTTCAAGTTGACGACGAAAACTAAATGTTTCAGAAAATTCAGCATGTTACTTTTATTTTGTACGAGTCAAAAATGAGTCTTAAGCGTTATAAATTGTGTCGACTTATCAAAAATATATTAGTATACTTTGATACGAAGCTAAGGACATATAAAACGTAGAAAACGGACTTGTAACGATTAGATTACACGCGATTTAACAAAGTTGCCGTAACTTTATTATATAAGAAAAACTATTATATTTCTAATAGACAAGTATTACGGCAACAAGTGACCATGTTGAGGGTCGTTTTTAACATTGACATGATACTTTTTATAACATGATGTCTTCTAGCAAAAGTACGTTCGCCAAGCATATTTTCCAAAATGTCCAACCGTTCGTCAAGCGGAGTTGTAATGAATAAAATACGGTCACTTAAACTTTGCCGAAAACCATCCTTAAACAATATTTTGGATACAAGTACCCTACTTTACCTATGTTTTTCTCCGTGATCGAGACCTTTAGGATGAAAACTTAAATGCTAAAACTTTGAGATAATGATACAAGCTTCCCAAAACCGTTGAGTTTGTTTCCTAACACTCGACGTGCACCATTTTACGACTAGCTTTTTGAGGCTATTTAGTCACTTTCATGAATTGCCAAATTATATTATTTTGCGACGAAAAGCTATAAATTCTTGATAAATCACTAAACGACTATCGTAGGAGGTTGTTTCAACGTAAATACTTGTAAAGTATTTTATAATATGACGAGATGTCATAAACATATATTTCGACGATGAACATTATTTTCAAATGTACAAGTGGTATGGATATCATATGAGTTTGCATGCACGACATTGTTTCATGATTTACATTAGAACATATCATTCATAATAGGTCATGGTCAGAGGTTGCGCCTCATTTCAGTATTGCCATTATATCATCATAAACATTGCACCAGGTGAGTTCCATAGCCCCATTTTCAATTGTTTTTATACTACTTTTGGGGGAGATACATGCTCAACAACTTTTATGACATTCATAATTATTTGAAAACTATATGTTTATCTGAACTGAATGTTTAGTCATACGAAGTAACAATTTTGCCATACTTAGAATTTCTATAGTATAATCATTGAACTGATGGTCTTGGTATATTCATTGAGCTAATGGTCTTGGTATATTCATTGAGCTAATGGTTTTGGGTATATTCATTGAGCTGATGGTCTTGGTATATTCATTGAGCTAATGGTCTTGGTATATTCATTGAGCTAATGGTCTTGGTAATATCATGAACTAGCGGTCTTGGTACAAACATGAACTAATGGCCTTGGAACGATTTGAAACTATACGAATTATGTGTTATGTCAATTAACTATTAATACATCAAGTTACGCACTATTATGTGAATTCATTTGACATCATGTGCTTGAACATAAACTATACACATTTTGGCAGTGGGTTGTGAACACACAGGTTGCAAGTTTTGTATGGGCGGAACTTGGAACTGAGTGGATTTACAATGCCTTTGCTGCAAGAACATTCTTTAAAGGCTTTACATTGCAACACAAACTCTATGAACTCACTCAACCTTTGTGTTGACACTTTTTAGCATGTTTTACCTCAGGTATCTAAGGCATTCACTTCATGGCATGCATACGGACATATTATAGAGTCGTGGTGACGATGCGTCACACATGGGATTTATGTACTTTAAAATCATCGTTTGGCTTGTAACAAACTTATTTCCGTACAAGTTGATTTTCATTTGGGACCTACACTTTGTAAACTCTGATTATTTTACTAAATCAAACGATGTATTTTCCAAACAACACTTTAGGTCGTTCGATATAACTGTAACTTTGATGCTATGACAGTCCTCCCCAAGGTATTCCATTCCGCTGCAAAACAGGTAATTTGGGGGTGTGACACTTTCTTCCCCTGTAGATGTGTTGTGGTGAAGGCATTAGTGAAGTATGCCAAAAGAGTCAAGACGAAAGCATTAGTGAAAGGTGCTTAAACGTCCGTTTCAAAAGCATTAGTGAAGAATGCTAAAGGTGTCAAGACGAAGGCATTAGTGAAAGGTGCCAAGCGTTGTGTCAAGGGCATTGGTGAAGGATGCCTAGAAAACAAATCAAGTGGCATTAGTGAAGAATGCCTAGGTCGTATAACCGATGAGGTGCATCGTTATACATATAGTGATTGTTTATTTTCAAGGATGTTTATATCCTTGATGGTGTTATAATAAGGAGTAGGTCTCCTTTGGGGTTAGGTGTCGTGTAGTGTTGGGTAGTGGTTCCTCCATTGTAATGGAACTCGGTACTTAGCCTAGTACCGGATAAATGGTAGGCGACGTTGTGGTAGGTGTGGTTCACCTTGGTGTGAAAGAACCCAGTGGTTAGCCTAGTACCGGAAAAGTAGTAGGCGACGTTGTAAAGGCTTCTTCGCCATAAGGAGTTGGTGTCGTGTAGTGATTACGAACTCTCGAGTAGGTGACTCGGGGAGTGGAGTAGGGCAAGGAAGGTGTCCTTGTAGCCGAACCACTATAAATACTCGTGTCGTGGTTATGTGCTTCTTACTCTTTATCTTTCATTACACTTTTATATATCTATCTATCAACGTCCAACATACATATCTAAATAGATTGACATAAGTCGATCTAAATGTTTTAAAACGAAGTTTTAATTGGTAAAACTATTCAACCCCCCTTCTAGTTTTCCACAATTGGCATCAGAGCTTTGTTACCAAGTTTCTTAGAGTATGTTGTACTTTAAAAACTTGATACGATCCGTGTATATTTGAAAACTACAAAGAAGGATTTTTCAAGTCATGTTTAAAAAAATCATTATAGTGTTTATTGTTGGACAATGATAGAATGTTCTAACACTTTCCTTATTAAGTATTTTTCATACTTGGATTTGGGCATACCAAGAAGATCATGAAGAAACTACCTAAATATTTCTTTTCGTGAAAAGAATGTTTAGCATTGTTCTTCTCACACATGGATCTTGAGATTTCAAGAAGATCACAAAGCATTTCCTCTAAATATTTCTCTCTTTAAGAAGAATATTTAGCAAAGCTATGATCGTTAATAATTTACATTTGTTCTTATTATTGTTAAAATATTAGTTGCATAATTAATCTCTATTAGTAATTGCTTAAGTAGTTATCTATATTATAGCCATCATCAAGAATAGTATTCTTCGATTGATTGGTATATACTACACTACTAACTTGTAATAATGATATCTTGGTTATTCGATAGCCTCAATCATTATTCATCACAAAGGAATTATTGACACTTCATCTATGTCAATGAATATCCATGTGAAACTTCTTATATTATGATAAAATGGGATTTTATCATAATCTTTGATAAACCTCCCAAGAATTGTGACTAATTCTTAAAGAGGGAACCACGTCAAATAGGATTAGTATTAAACCGTCAAAACCTCAAATCACAAGTTATAGAGCTTAAACATCAAACTCTAGGCGTTTTAGAACTCCCAAACCAAAGTTATCAAGGAATGCTTAAACTGATTTTTGCTGTCATGCCGGATCCCTGAGTTTGAACTAGCCGGATCCCAAATGAGAGGGATCCGCGGAATCCGTGCAACAAAAAACAGCATAAGTTAGTAATGATCAATGTGGAAGTTCCACAATCACTTTCCCTTCAAAGACTCACGAACAAAAATCCAATTACTGTTCACATGAGCAATTTGATCATTTCCTTCAAGCATAACAATCTCTTGTGTAAGTATAATCTTCACTACATTGTTAATTTAATTCCTTGATTTCTAGGATTACAATTTCTTCATTTTTAGAATTTGGGTTCAAATGGGTTTATTATAATTTGTTACCACATTGTTTTCTGAGATAATCCAAATCAAAGAATTAACATTGTTAATACAAATTAAACTCATTTCTTGAATTCAATAAACATGATTTGAGCAAAATTGTGATCAAACCCTTTAGGTTACTATTCATAATTAACACCACATTGTGGTTGTGTTGTTTAGGAACAATCATGCCAAGTAACCGACAACAAGACTATCAAGATACCGCTCATTACATACCAATGTACAATAGGAAAGATGGACTTAGCCCGGAAGATAGGAAAGCCTTTAAAATGCTTGAAAAGAGACTTTTTCACGAAGGTCGAGTAGTAGAACCATCATTTCTTGCTAACACCGACATAAGACAAGTTTTTGGGACCATTGGCTTTGATTGTTTATTGGACATAAACGAACAAATTTGCCCGGTTTTCGTACTCGAGTTCTACAAGACAATGAGGATAGTTAGAAATTATGATGGGTCCATCTCAATTGTCTTCATCATAAATGAGCATGAGTACACTCTTCCGCTTGTGGAGTTTGGAAGAATAGTAGGGGTTCCATATCAAGGTGTTTGCATGTATTCTAATGAGTGGTCTTTGGAAGAGTTACACGCTATGGTTGATCATCATGAAATCTATCACATGTTAATCCCGGAAGCAACCACGATGAGGGACACCGTGTTCATGCCAAGAGCATCCCCATCAAGGGTCACTAGGAATTCAAAAGTGATCTATAGGGATCCTTTCCAAATGGAGCTCTCCGAGATGTACGTATTGTATAGGAAATGGGAAAATGTGGTAAGGGAGAATGTGTTGTGCCTAGTAGGAAACAAGGATAACCCCAACGCATGTCTAAGTTTCTTGATCTATTGCCTAGTGACCAAGACTCGCTTCAACCTTGCTTAATACATGATTAAGAGAATGGAAAGTGTAAGAAGCATGGACAAAATGGTGCTCCCGTACGTAATGCTCCTAACCCGTCTTGCTAAATTCATCTTTGCATTAGATCCTTCTCCGCAATCCTATGATCATAGCTTTTACAACAAAGTTATGGTGTGATGAGTGCTTATTCACTCATCATTTTAGGTCAAATCTGAGCTGCAAAACATCTAAAAACACTCCGAAATGCATCAAAATACTGAAAATATCTCAAAATTGTGTTTTATATGTTTCAGATGCAAAATTATCAAAAACAAATGAAAAACGAGCAAAGTTTGCATAATTGGCAGTTTCAGTCCCCCGACTTTCAAAAATTGACAGAAATAGTCCCTGAGCACGTATTTTAAAAAGAAAAGTCACCAAAGGTCCTTTTGAAATCATAAATTGTCATAATTAGTCCTTTGGTGAAAATTTTCAAAAGTTTGAGAAATTACAGTTTTGATCCCTGGATTTTTAAAATTGTCAAGTTTAGTCCTCAGGTTTCACAATTTGGCAGATTCAGTCCTCACACTATCAGAGATTGTCAATGATGGACCTTGGATTACATTTTCAGAATTACAGGAATGGCCCCTGGATTTTTAGTTTTGGCAACTATGGTCCCTAAATATTTAATGATTTCATAATCCATCCTAAGCTACAAACCAAACCAACCCTTTAACAAGTCCAAGCCCAATACCCGGTCAAGCCCCTAACCCGACCCAGTCAACTGATAAACCTAATACACCCTTCTTCTTTCTCTTTGTTTTCCCGCCCACACAAACCCAAGAAACTCAGACCTGCTCCTCCTTTCTCTGCTCCCCACAAACCCTATTATTCTTTCTCTTCAACCCAAACACTCAACCTCACCATTACAACTCTTTACCCAACTTCACCACAACCCAAAACCTCCTTCATCACTTTACCCAGGTTTACCCAATTCCCAAACCCACTACATACTTTTTCCCCTCATCCAAACTGCCAAGCTGGCAATCCCAGCTTCATAAGACCCCATGGACGGCTCAGATATGTCTCATCTGGTACCTACCAATTGGATGGTGAAGATTGAATTGAGAAAGCACAAAGACAAAATCTTGGCTGTTTTGCCTCACACTAGAAGCACACCATGTGAAGACCTTTAGAGATTGAAGACTGTAGTGATAGTATAAATAGTTGATGTAAGCCAATGTATAAGGCACCCTTATTTTCAGTTTAAAATCAGTTTCATGTTTTCAAATTCTATTGTAATGTTTTTATTTATCAATGAAAGTATTCTGTTTTTCATTTAACTGTTACATTTTTCATGTTCCTATTTAGTTAGTGAATTACGATTTAGCTTTTGTTTCTAAGTTCTAAAACAGTTTCAAGCATTTTGTTCCAATTAAGAGTGTTTGGTTTAAGTTCTCAAAGGGTCAAAGATTCACTTTTTACCCGTTTGACTCTTAGAGTCAAACTCTTTTTGAAGTCAGAAATCATTTTACAAGTTAGGATTTTGTTTAAAATAGGTTGTCTAAAAATCAAGTTTAAAAAAAAAGAGGAGAAGTTTCTTTTTTGCACTGATACAAGACAGCAGCAGTGGTGCTGATCTTGGCGATTTTTCGTAGCATACTTGATCTTCAAATCATGTAAAACTTGTTTTTGATTAAAACCTTGCAGGCCAATATCACTATAGTTTCAGTTTTGAGCCTCAAGTTTACCTTTAACTTGTTTAAATTGAAGTTAAAAATCTGTCCACTTGCAATTTCTTTTCTCAGCAAACAGGTCCCAAAAGCCACTGTTTACAGCTTATTTATAAGTTGCATAGTGTAAACTTGGTCTCCCAATTGGTTTTTTTCTGAATCTCTACCATGCTAACCTTATGTTTGCAGCTTGTCCTTGGTCTGGAGGTCTATGTTTCAGCTTATAAATAAGCTCAAATAGTACCCCTTGGCTGTTACAGCCTGCTGCACCAACAGGTCTCTTTTCGTCATTCTTATTTCAGCTTATCAGTAGAAATTGATAGCTTATTTAGGATCTTTATTGCCTTTTAAGTGTAGCTAGATTAGTGTAGATGCAATTTAGCTTATTTAATGCTTTTGTAGCTTATTTGCTTAATTTCCCATTTGTTAACTTAGGGTCTCACTAGCTTAAGTCTTATACCAACTGTTTTTCCTTTAGTTTCCATTAGTTGTGTGCTAAGTATTTAGCTTGTTCTAGATGAAGTGCCTCTGCTTTAGCTTCTTTGCCCCATCCCATGTTGCTTATCTAGTCAAACTGCTTAGTGTTTAATCAGTGTGCAAAAAGGGTGTTTGGGTGTCCTCTCGCTGAGTTTTCAAATCTGTCCAAAGTGTGTTTGAATAGCAGGTTGTCAACTGCTGTAAATAAGCAGTTCAAACTGCTTATTGACAAAGTTTCATAAATAAAGTTTTTACAAAAAGTGCTTATGTTGGTCTTATAAACAAGTCCCAAAATAAAAATCCAGAAAAAGAAAAGTTTTGCAAAAACTGGCATAGCTGGGACTCGAACCCACGCCACCCAGCTCACACACACGCGTCTTACCAGTTGCCCTTGGGACTTGTCTCATTCATTTGTTGCACAATCAATTACATAAGGTACCATTGGCAGTTTTCACTATAAGCTCTTTTGAGCTTATTTCCAGCTTATTTCATAAAGCAACACCCACCTTTTTCATTTTTCCTAGAATCAGTAATATCTAAAATAGTTTTTGTGATTTTTCCAGATTTTTATTAATTAGTTTAATATTTTTAATCATTTAATTAGTGTTTAATAGATTTTAATTCGTAATAATTATTTTAAAAGTCGAAAAAATATTCCGCTTTTTCCTAAAATTATTTTTAGTCAAATAGATCGTAGGAAAACTGATTTCACACCCGTAGCCCTTAAATTGCAAAAATTTTACGTTTATGGCTCGGGTTGTTTTCCCGTTTTTACGTTTTTGCATTTTAGCACCTTAGGACTTAGTGTAGCTTCGTTTTATCATTCCTTAGGCTTAGTGATAGTTTATTTTTAGTTTATTAGGGTTCCCTTGCCTTAATTACCTTCCCGTTCATTAATTTGTAGAATTCGTAATTCAAATCAACAAATCATTAAAAAACCAATTCAACTTCAAATCACGAAACTCAACGAATCCTTCCATTCACACCTCGTTGGGACACGACCCGGGGAAATCACTTTCCCGGTATCACTTTTATCACACCCGTGAGGTTTGGCACGTTGACCTTTTTCCTAAAGGGTTAATTTGTCGAATTTTACGGTTAATTTGATATATTGATATTGAGTTTGTTTTTCACCACTCACTTCACAACGTATCATGGTGTCATTGACCGAGGGTAGAAATACAAGGTTTATGGTGGAAGGTAAAAGGCCTCACCCACCCACGGATTCCTCTGATGAAAGGGAGAGGCAAAGAGAAGGTGAAGGTAGTAGCAACCCACTCGGAAATACCGATCTCGACCCCTTGGATTACATCAACCAATTGCCAGACATTCCTAGCCCATCACTCGAATGGCAACAAACCAAGGGAATCTTTAAGTGCTTCGCCAACTTCTTGAAGAAAAAGAAGTAGAGATGGTGTGATAAAGAGTGGAGGAGTATGGTAAGGTCATAGGACCTTAATTTGTGAAAAAAATTTGAAACAATGGGTTGTAACATCTAAACAAATACTTATGTAGTGTAGGATGTAGTATGTAGCTATTGCCATAACTTGGCATTGAACAAACTTAACTTAGGAACGTGTAGGATAAGATTTTACGACTTCTTCAAGTAGTCGTCATCACTCATCTTTAGGTACCTTTAGCCCCCCCACATGTGCTATGCATTATACTTGATGTGTCTTTACATTTAGTCTTTGTAGAAACAACTAGGAGAAGCGCTTTGCTATCAATGCAAAATTGCACTTTTGCTGGAAGCCTTCTGATCTGCAGTAGGTGGATCCCAACAATATAACTAGCCGGATACCTCCCAAAAGGGAACCGTGGGATCCGTGACTATAGATGAGCAATACAGACTTGCTTACATAAAAAATAGCTCACTAGATCACCTCACACTAGTCAAACATAAGACATTAGAACCAACTAAGTCTTCCTCAAACATTTAAAAGATTCACACTCACCCATAGCTTACTTAGGATCTATTTCAAAATGTTTTTGATTTATCAACTCATCAAAACTCACCATATTTCCACTCCAATGCTCACACTTTATTTCTCACATCTCATAACACTTAGTTTGATATATCCATAAATTTTTGCAAATTGAGTTTAGTCACTTGTAACCCAAAAATAGGCTCAAAACTAGTTTTCCATTTTTATTTATTTTTGAAGATTTTATTAAATTTTTCTTGGACCATCATCTGACTTCTAGGACTAATTGCCATCACTTTTTCATCTCAAATCAAATAGTATCCTTCTCAAGCACTTAGTTAGACTATCTAAAATCCATTTTCCTACACAAAACCATCATTAAGCTCCCTCACCCCTTATGGTTGAGCATTTAAGACATCCACTACTCAACACATCAAAGGAAAGTCAAAACCTCGAGATACATGGGTACTAGACCTAACAAAAAGCACAATCATCTCATAAAGTATCTGTCTGACACAAGGATCCTTGGTTTATAACCAGACGGATCCCTGCTAAGAGGGATCCGTGTCTGCAGAAAGACTTTAATCAGCTTCCCTCTTCAGATTTAAGCCACCTTTTGGTTATCTAACCACTTTTAGTTACCATTTAATGTATTTCTAGAGCTGAACAATATCCTAAGTGCATGCTTAATCCTCTTAGTGGTCAAGAATTTAATTCCCTAATTCAAAGTTATCCTTTATAAACCAAACACTCTTAAGGTTAAATCATGACTCACACCTAGCTCTCAAAAATTAGTAGTTAGAAGCTTATATTGCATCCTTACCATCACCATGACCAAAGCACTTAGCAACAACTCTTCAACTAAAGGTTCATCCAAAAGAAAGGGTCACATGATTCATGAGATTTCCTCCACCGAATCGTCTCCTATAAGAGATAACAATGCTAGAATCCCACCTCAACAAACCCATTCAACAATTGCTAAGAGGACCGCAAGAATTAGCATCAAACCTTTTGGACTAGAAAAAGGGTCATCTAGTTCAAAACCAAACATAGTTAGATCTAGCAAACCATCTAAGCCCTCATTCCTAGAGCATGGATTACACTCATTCAACGAGCCTCTTCTTCACCTAAATATTTATTCATTATAGCATTCACCACCAAGAACATCCAACTCACCAACTTTCTCGTTAAATAAGGAACCACCTAAAACACCAACTAGTCCATTATTGGAAACAAGGAATGTTAGGAATTAGAAATTCCAGGTATTAAAGAGTCGGTCACCTCAAGTATATGTAATCGAAAGAAAGCTCGTAGTCGTAGTTTATTTAAGTTAAGTAGTATTCAGTTAAGTAACACCGTGGAGGACGGACGGGTCTTTACCCACTGTATGCCTGATCCACAGCCCGTTGTGTGGCGTTTTATTGTAAGACTATAAATACTCTCTACCTTCCAAGGTAGAGAGTTGGAGCTCATAATAAGATTTTCTTTCTCTCACTAAAGTTCCCTAAACCTCTAACTTTCTCTCTCTAAAACTCATCTTCTATACGCCTATGTTTGATTGTGTTATGATGTGTATGTGAAAACCAATATCTTACAATTGGTATCAAGAGCCATGGTTAGATCATATCTTGCACATCTTTGGATTTCTAGTGGTTTTTAGGTGGTTTTTGAGTTTGAAAAAGTTTAGTGGTTTGTGCATCACTTGGTTGATTTCTTGTGTTAAAGCTTGGATTTTGTTAGTACTTTTATGTTTAGAATCATCACAAGTGTTTAGGTTTTCATTTGGTAAGCTTGAATCATCTTGGTTGGGTTGTTTTTGGATTGAAAAGTGATGTTTATGTGGTTTTTCTTGCTAGCGACTTGATATACGGATCTCTTTCTTCGTAGCGACTTGCTTCACAATTCTGTAGCGAGTTACAGTTTTGGAGCTAGCGACTTAGACCTAGCGATTAACAGTACAAGTAGTGGACTCTCCACTACGGGTAGCGACTTGGTGGTAGCGACTTGGTCTGTAGCGAGTTGCTCTTTAGCGACTTGAATCTTTAGCGACTTGAGTAGCGAATTGCAGCCAAAATTTTGCTAGCGACTTGAGGCTTAGCGAGTTACTACTTAGCGACTTGCATTTGTCTAGCGACTTGGGACTTTAGCGACTTGGGGGTGTAGCGAATTAGGTGTTATTGACTTGGTGCATTATCTTATAGCGACTTGGGTGATTGTTTACGGTTTTCTCTTGATTTAGTAAAATCCCGTGAAAGAATCTATTTCCCGGTTTAATCATAGAGCTATAAAATCCCGTATAATCTGTTAACATGTCTACCAACGTTCCTACTATCATATCCACTGTTGCAGAGGATGTTCAAGCTGCTGGATCAGACACTCGTCTACCCATGCTTGACAGAACTGAATATGACTCTTGGGCTCAACGAATCATATTGTACTGTCTTGGAAAGGAAAATGGTGTCAACATTCTCAAAGCCATTGATGAAGGACCGTATCGAGTTGAGACGACTAGAGATGTACTTGATACTGCTGAAGATGGAACTCTGATTTACGGAATGGACAGACCAAAGATGTATGATGAGCTTAATGATAAGGAGAAAAAGAGATTCGATGCTGATATCAGGGCTTCTAACATTGTTCTTCAAGGTCTTCCTAAAGACATCTACAAGCTGATCAATCACAACACCGAAGCAAAGGCAGTATGGGATAATGTCAAGATGCTTCTCTCAGGTTCAGAATTAACTATGGAAGACAGAGAATCACAACTCTATGACGAATTTGAACACTTCAAGATGAAACCAGATGAGAGTGTCTATGAGTACTATGTGAGATTTCATAAGTTGGTGAATGACATGAGGAACATCAGAATGACTATGCCTAACATTCAGCTGAACTCAAAATTTGTGAACAACATGAATCCCGAATGGCACAAGTTTGTCACCTCTATGAAGCTCACTAAAGGATTGAAGAATACAAACTATGAGCAACTCTATGCCTTCCTCCTTCAGAATGAGAGACATGCCATGTTTGAAAAGAGGATTCTTGATCAGTTCAAAGGTCAGGGAGAAACAAGCTCTACAAATGATTCAACTGCCTTTTTCACAAATGATGGGATTACCACAAATGCTTCTCAAGTTGTACCCACGAATGACGATAATCACAAACCCATTTCTGATCTAAGGTTCAAGCAACCTGATGCAAATGCTGTCATGGAACATTTCATCACTCAACTGACACTCATGGCTAAAGAGAACAGGACACTTTCACCTCACACCAACAAACTTCACACCTGCAATGAGATCCGAACCGCCTCCAATCTTCACAACCATGCTTTGATCAGAGATGGGAAAATTATGGGGCAGTCAATTCAAGAAAGGCAGTTTGATCAAGGAAGAGGTGGAGCTGGTAGAGGTTATTTGGTAATCAGAATCGAGGAAGGAATGGTAATCATGGTCAAGCTAAGCCGATCAAATGTTATAACTGTGGTGGTAAGGGACACATTGCAAGAAACTGCACATCTCCAAAGCGTCCATAGAATGCTGATTACTTCAGAGATAAGATGCTACTTGTACAAGCTCAGGATAATGGTGCTGCTTTGGATGAAGAGGAATTGTTGTTTCTAGCTGAGGGCAATGCCAAGACCTATGATGCAGATGTGGATGAGCAGCCTATTCAGGAGATAGGTCACAATCATCAGAATGCCTTTCAAGTCGCTGATTGTGATGCATACGACTCTGATGTGGATGATGGACCTACTGCACACACAATCTTTATGGCTAGCATTTCTCCAATGGTTTCTCCCAAGGTCTCCTCTTCACCACAAGCTGGCCCATCCAAAGACAAACTCATCTCAGAGGTACTAAAACTATACGATGATGCTGATGTGCAAAAGATGCATGACAAAGTACTATCAACTGAAACTATTGAATCAAATATTGAAAATATGGGTAATATCATTGTTGTCCCATATGATCAATATGTGAAACAAAGTGAAAGTGAAGTTGTACCAAGTGATGCATCTCCTGCAGTCAACAATGACTATAATTTTGATGAATACACTGCCTGTGCCCCTGATGAGTCTGTAATTTCTGAACTAAATGTCTATAAAGAACGTGTTGCTATTTATGAACAACGTGCAAAATTTGAGTTGACCACTCGTGAGCAGGAAATGGATGACCAAGTGCGTACAATCATTAGAAAAAGTAATTTTCGAGAAGAAGTATTAAAACAAGAGTTAAATTCTTTGCAAGAAAAGCTTTCTAAAACTGCTAAGCAAAAACAAGAACTTCAAGAAAATGTGAAAATGCTTAAGCAAGAATTTAATGCAAAGGAATCAAAAATCTTGAAAGATTTTTCTAATCTGAAAACTTTGAAAAACAAACTTGAAAACAAGTTGTACATACAAGGGAACACCATTCAGACTGCTCACATGATCCCTAAGCATAGGGTCTTAAGCGATAAGCATAGCATTCCCCTTGTTAAGGAACCAAATCCAGAGGTCATTAAAAGGGCTAGAAATGCTCATAAGGTTCTTTATGATGGCAATGAAATCCTTAAACCTAGACAGAAACCTAGTTGCGTTGAGTGCACTGAGAAAGATAAGAAATCTGATGAAGTCACTAGGGAAAAGATGAACAAGAAATTAGATGATCCTAAATGTAGAAAGAAGAAAATAAAGATCACACCCCATGATTACAAGAAGGAAAACTGGATTTCCTTGAACATGTTTAAGCCTCAGACATTGTTGACTCCCGAACAAGTTTTCTGGAAAATGGATTTAGATAAGCAGAAAGCTGAAAATATTGTTGAAACAAACCCTCCCCTTTGGAAAATGCCTAGAGCGACTGTGTATCCTCCTAATACACCAAAAGGTTTCCCCTCCCAAACAAAGTTGTTATAAAAGTCGAAAGACGAATAGATTTAGGTAAAAGGTCTTTTGAACAAGCCCTCAGTTGTTACAGACTCCGAATTTGTACAAGTTCCTTTAGGTCAAAAGGAAGAACATTAGTACCCCACACTAGAAATAAAAGAAGAAAGATGTAAATCCTAGTAGATTAAAGAACAAGTAGAAAAGGGATCACTGAAGTAGTCTAAAGAATAGAAAGAGTCACGTGAGTTGCGTTGATCCAAAGACAGATCCAAATTCCTAAAGTAACGGTAGTATTTCTTGGAATACTCGTAAAGATCGGGAAAATTACTGGAGACCTAAACCAAGGAATTGTTCCCCTTACGATACGAATAGCGAATTCTGGGATACGAATCCCTAGTACACTCGTCAGACTTAC
>BPTQ01000005.1:142320919-142455886 GCA_019973895.1 Chrysanthemum seticuspe | reverse complement strand
CTTAAAGAAAATGTCAAAACTTCAAATATCAAGACATCCTCAGATGCTCCAGAGTTTGATGCAGTTTTTCAAATTAACAAACGTGATGAACAGATTCAAGCTCAGTGCAACACGATCAGAAAGTTGAAAGCCCAAATCTCTCAATTAAAGGGTCAAACGAACAATATGACAGGCTCCCAAATGCCTCCTCCTTTAGATTCTCAGAATTCTCAAACGTTTCATCTTCAAAACCTAGTAAATGCATTACAAAAGGAAAACGAAAGTTTTCTAGAAGAAAATGAAAAGGTTAAACGTCATTTCAATGAGTTATTTGAATCAATAAAGGTCACTCGTAACAAAAATAACGAACAAATAGCCTCATTGCAAAAGGAAATTGAGAATCTGAAGAGTCAGGTAAAAGGGAAAATGCCAATGACCAATGGGGAGAATGGTGTATCAAAGGTTCACTCTTGTAATAAATATGCTTTGTCTGTGAAATATGTCCCTCCTCATCTCAGGAACAACAAACTTGCTGTTCAAACATACTTCTCATCCCTTAAGGATTGCCTAGAATGTCTGCGTGAGATTGTTGAAGAGGATAAGTTAGAGAAACCTCATGATAATGCAATTGGACATGCATGCTTATATGCCAAACGATCTCAAGAAATCCTAGAATACTTGATCACAATATGCCCAAAGTCATTAGGTGAGAGAGTTAATCCTTTGATTCCATGTTCGATGCCTAATGCCAAGTATGATATTCATTCGATGCCAAATGTCTTGAATGTGAACCTTAGTGTGCCTTTAAGTAGTTCAGATTCCAGATCTGTCAATGCTATGAAAGAGAACTCAAGTGTGCCTTCTAGGAGTACAAATCCCAGCACTTCCAGTTTTAAGAAAGTGAACCTTAGTGTGCCTGCATGTAGTTCAGATCCCAGCACATCTAAACAGGTGATGCAAAGAATAGTAAAACCAACTATTGTTCCCATTCCCTCTACAGGAGTAATCAGTGACATTAAAGGGAGCAGGTCAAAGTCTCAAGACAATACAAGGAATGATAGGACCTCGCAAGCTAAGAATGTGCACTGGAAAAGAGTAGAAGAACAATCTAGGAACTTTAAGCTTGAATCGAATAAAACGAATCGTGTTGATTCTAGTATTAGCCATAGGCGTACTGTAATTAATTCGAATTCTGATACTATTTGCAAACCTTGTACTGATGTCTGCTTGAATTATGTTTCTAATCATGAATGTGGTGTTAATGTTTTGCCTAATGATGATAATTGTCCAGTTAATGTTGCTAATATTCATGCTAAAAAGGCAAAAAGGCAAAAACGAAAGAAAGTTAGAAAACAGTGGAAACCCACAGGAAGAACATTTAGTAAGATAGGCTATTATTGGATACCTGTTGGTCATAAGAATAATCAGACAATGGCCACTAGAAAATGGATGCCTACTGGTAGAACTATTCCCTTAAGAAGTGAGCACACTGTGAACAGGGCTAATACAGACACTAGTACTACATCAATTCACAATGATTCCAGTGCCTTAATTTCTGATATGAATGCTTCTTTTTCTGATGTAGGTGTTCCAACCATTGTTACCCATTCTTGCATGGGGATCCCAAGTATCCAGTTATCCATTCTTGTCTGTGTTCAACTGCAGATCGTTCAAATCGTTCTGTGGTACCTGGACTCAGGCTGTTCCAAGCATATGACTGGAGACCGGTCGCGGCTCACGAACTTCGTGAGCAAATTCATCGGGACTGTTAGATTTGGTAATGATCACTTCGGTGCAATCATGGGTTATGGAGATTACGTTGTTGGTGATAGTGTCATCTCTAGAGTATACTATGTGGAAGGTCTGGGTCATAATCTGTTCTCTGTTGGTCAATTCTGTGATTCTGATCTAGAAGTAGCCTTCAGAAATTATACCTGCTATGTTAGAGAACTTAATGGTAAGGAACTGTTAAAAGGAACTCGTGGCTCAAATCTTTACACCATCTTTATCGATGACATGATGAGGTCTTCTCCAATCTGCTTGTTATCAAAGGCTTCAAAAATAAAGTCATGGTTATGGCATCGTCGTCTCAATCACTTGAACTTCGGCACCATCAATGATCTTTCCAGAAAGGACTTAGTTGTAGGTTTACCTAGACTAAAGTATGAAAAGGATCATCTTTGTTCAGCATGCCAATTGGGTAAAAGCAAAAAGTATGCCCACAAACCCAAACCTACAAACTCAATTACAGAAGTTCTTCATACCCTTCATATGGATTTGTGTGGACCAATGAGAGTGCAGAACATCTTTGGTAAGAAATATGTGTTTGTTGTGGTTGATGATTACTCTAGATTCACCTGGGTCAAGTTCTTAAGGACAAAGGATGAAACTCCTGATATCATCATCAAACTCATCAAACAGCTGCAGGTTCGACTTAACAAAACAGTCAGAATTATTTGAACAGACAATGGAACTGAGTTTGTTAACAAACAACTTAGTGACTTTTATGAAAGCATTGGAATCAGCCATCAAAGAAGTGTTCCACGAACTCCTCAACAGAACGGTGTAGTTGAAAGACGAAATCGAACCCTTGTGGAAGCCGCTAGAACAATGCTGATTTACTCAAAGGTTCCAATGTTTCTCTGGGCTGAAGCTATTTCCACTGCATGCTACACACAAAATCGTTCCCTGATTCACACTGTTCATGGAAAGACACCATTTGAACTTGTCCACAACAGAAAACCTAATCTCTCTTTCCTTTGTGTGTTTGGAGCATTGTGTTATCCAACTAATGAAGGACAAGACTTAGGCAAACTTAGAGCTAAAGCAGACATTGGAGTATTTGTAGGGTATGCACCAAACAAAAAGGGGTACCGAATCTACAACAAAAGAACCTGAAATATCATGGAAACAATTCACGTTACGTTTGATGAGCTGACCGGTCAAATGGCTCATGGACAATTCAGTTCTGGACCCATACTTCAAAACAGTCCCATTGGTTCATCCCTTGTTCCAAACTCTTCTCAAGAAACTCCATATGTACCTCCATCTGAAGATGATTTAAAGAAATTGTTTGATCCTATGTTTGATGAACTTTATGATCCAAGTACTAATGAGGTGTCGATTCCTACAACAGAGGCTGCTCATATTCCTGTGAATGAAGGCAATCCCTCAGTCTCAATATCTTTAAGTCAAGAAGCGCCTGCTGCTGATCCTTCAGTCTCATCAACAAATCATCATTCTTCAAATGTACATCATGGAAATGTTTCTGGCATCAATGATGAAGTTAATCCCTTTGCTAATCCTAAAGATGCTCCATTTTAAAACATATTTGCTCCTGAATCTTCATCAGAACCATCTTCTTCAGGAGACATCGACTATGCTAGTTCAGTTCCTCAACTACTGCCACATGAACACCTTAGAAAATGGACTCACGATCATCCACTAGATAACATCATTGGAAATCCCTCTCGTCCTGTTTCAACACGGAAACAACTTGCAACCGATGCCTTATGGTGCTTCTTCAACTCCGTACTATCTAAGATCGAACCAAAAGATGTTAAAACTGCCATGAATGAAGACAGCTGGTTCAATGCTATGGAAGATGAAATTCATGAGTTTGATCGACTTGATGTATGGGAGTTAGTACCTGCTCCAGAATGTGCCATGATTATTGCTCTAAAATGGATCTTCAAAGTGAAACTAGATGAGCATGGTGATGTATTGAAGAACAAGGCTCGATTAGTTGCTAAAGGATACTGTCAAGAGGAGGGTATTGACTTTGAAGAATCTTTTGCTCCAGTTGCTCGAATCGAGGCAATCAGAATCTTTCTGGCTAATGCTGCTAGTAAGAACATGGTAGTCTATCAGATGGATGTGAAGACGGCATTTCTGAACGGAGACCTTAAAGAAGTCGTCTACGTCAGCCAACCTGAAGGATTTGTAAATCAAGAGCATCCTACTCACGTTTATCGTTTGAAGAAGGCCCTTTATGGTTTAAAGAAAGCTCCAAGGGCATGGTATGATACACTGTCAAAGTTTCTTCTATCTACCGGATTTAGAAAAGGAGCAGTTGATCCTACATTGTTCACCAGGAAGTCAGGCAAACATTTAATTCATGTTCAAATTTATGTTGATGATATTATTTTCGCCTCGACAGACCCAATGGAATGTGATCATTTTTCTAATGAAATGAGTTCAAAATTTCAAATGTCAATGATGGGACAAATGTCATTTTTCTTGGGATTACAAATTTCACAAAGTCCCGGAGGCATTTTCATAAATCAATCTAAATATGCAACATAAATCTTAAAGAAATTTGGATTTGATTCAAGTGACCCTGTTGACACCCCCATGATTGATCGAACCAAACTAGATGAGGACCACTCAGGGATCATGATTGACCAAACGAAATATCGTAGTATGATTGGATCCCTGATGTACCTCACTGCTAGTAGACCAGACATCTTGTTCGTTGTTTGCACGTGTGCTAGATACCAGGCTAAGCCTACTAAAAAGCACCTTGAAGCAGTTAAACTGGTCTTTCGGTATCTCCAAGGAACCATCAATATGGGTCTTTGGTACCCGAAGGACACCGGTATGTCACTAACAGCCTATGCAGATGCTGATCATGCAGGGTGCCAAGATACTCGTCGAAGTACATCTGGAGGTGCTCAGTTTTTGGGTGATAAGCTTGTGAGCTGGTCTTCAAAGAAGAAAATGAGTACTTCTATTTCCTCTACAGAGGCTGAATACATAGTCATGTCATCCTGTTGTGATCAAATCTTATGGATGAGATCTCAATTATCTGACTATGGCTTTGAATTCAACAAAATCCCTCTGTACTGTGATAATAAAAGTGATATTGCTCTCTCATGCAACAATGTTCAACACTCAAGAGCAAAGCATATCGACATTCGACATCATTTCATCAGGGAACAAGTGGAAAAAGGTGTAGTGGAACTCTATTTTGTGAGGACTGAATACTAGTTAGCAGACATCTTCACCAAAGCTCTTCCAAGAGAACGTTTGAGTTTATTCTTCCACGACTGGGCATGAAAAGCCTTCAACCAGAAACACTCAAACGTCTTCAGGAGGAAGACGAGGAGTAAAGTTCTATCTTCATCTATCTCCTGTATATATCTATTCGAAAATCAAATAGAAAAATATAAAACTTTCAAAATCCATAAAATTTTGAAAAATTCGAAAAATCTTCAAAAAATATTGTCATTTTGTCTTGTTTCTCTCGATTCGATAATATCTACGATCTTGTTGTTGTCATTCAAAGAATGACACGGGACTTTAGATGTTGTTCGAATTTTAAAAAAAAAAAAAAAAAAAAAAAAAAAAAAATATATATATATATATATATATATTTTTGGGAGAAAGAGAATAAATGGTTTATTGTCATTTCAGGCAGTAACCCGCTTTTCAAACAAAGAACAGAGCCATGCTTTACCATGTTTTCAAACTCCATACTCTGATTCTATAAACATTTATCTGCTGAAAACTAACTGCTTTGAAAAATAACTCGGTCTCTACTTTTGATAATCATCAGGACTTATTTGTCAAAATCTCTATCTCTCAATCAACAACCTATGTTATTGATTGAGGGGGAGAATGATTTCAATTAAATTAAAAAGTTATTTGGCATTAAATTGTTTTCAAAAGATGTACATGCATGTTTTATCAATGGAGTTTTAAAGTCTAAAAATCCGATCCTTATCAGTTAAAACGCTTTCATAATCAAGTCACAATTCCCCTTAAAATCTTCCAAAATCAATTTAAATCAATAAGAGATCACAAATCTCAAATGATTTGATAATTGTGATTGGGGGAGAATGTGTGATTTAAATTGGATTTAAACTGATAATTCGGTATATGGTTTTATAAGGATGTACATGCTATCCTTCCCACATGTGACAAACGATTTCAAATTTTCCATGCACATGTTGAGGGGAAGCATCTATCTTAAACCTATGATTTGAAACGTGATCATTTATCTCAATGTGCAGGTTCCCTCTAATATGTGCAAAACTCTTTTCAAACCTCGAGGCACATATTGAGGGGGAGCAAACTTATGGAAACCTCATCCTTCCCGGAAATGCTTTATCTACTTGATTTGATCAAGGAAGTGATGGTGATATTTTTTTTGAAAATGGTAATCAAAGAAGTAATTTCTTCCTCTTGCCTCCGTGTGCAAAACGATTTCAAACAATTCATGCACATGATGAGGGGGAGCACTTATTCTAAAAAATATCAAAAACAATTCAGGTACAAAATGTTTTGATAATATATCACAAGTATCTGGATTGATTTTCAAATGGTTTTCAATTGGTTCCAATGGCAGATGAACAATACCAAACAGACCGACCAACTTTACTTTATGTACGGTGATATAAGGATGATAAGGTTAGGTATTGGTTCCCATGATCCGCCAGAACCGGAGGGATCTACCCAGGGACAACCCACTAGTTAGTGTAGAAGTCCTTAGGTATGATGATAAAAGGAGAAAAGTGAGATATGGGAAGAGTGCGGACTGAGGCAGAGCAAGTACTGGAACATACCCAACAAGGTTCTTGCTATGAAGTATCGGTAAGCATTGAAGGGGTTGAAGAATTAAAAAGAAATGAATGAGAAAAGGGTGAAAACAAATAGCCCTCCATTTATTCAACCTTAGGGCAGAAACCGGGTTCAATTCATATGCTACTGATGGTAACATCGGTATTGAAGACAAGACGTCATGGACCCAGTGACGCACTGCACTTCGACTTTCCAAACCACTCAAGTTCCTCTTAAAAGGTCTTGTTTCATTCTCACGGGGAACCGACATTATCTATTGACTTTCTCTTAGAGATTGTTGATATTGAAGAAGGAGACCCTCTCCCTAGTCTCCGGTACAGGATTCAAATATGCACAAATTGAGTCTAGAGCCACGAGATCATCAATAAATCTCATTAGGACACTTTCAATGAAGACTCTCTGTTTCACACAATGTGGAAAGAGAGATTATATCTTGAGTCCTACGCATTATCCTTGTGGTTTTGCCTGAACATCCGAGTGATATGTGAACATATTCACAGTGAAGATGGAAAACCTTCTGGAGCCAACATCACACAAGCTCCTGGTAGGTGGCATGTGAGATCTATTATATAGATCAACCATGTGACAACTGAACAGAAACAATGGGGCGATTCAATCTCTTGAATCAATCCTGGTTCAGATTATGGATTGACGGATACCTTTGAAAAACCGGTCTTTGTGCTTAACAAATCTTTTCTTTAGCACATCGACCGTGTACTCATTTTTCAAACCAAAAGGTGTTTTTGTGATTGATAATTGATTTTCAATAAAACCTTCGTTGTATTGCAAAAACAATTTCTATTGAGCAATACACGATTGTTTTTCAAATCTCTTTTCATCAATCAGTGGACTTAAAATTCGTTGGTTCACTCACTCCGTGTTGTCTTCTTTGAGATGTTCCGGTTTGAGAACAGCTAGAGCAGCTGCGAAACCCTGTAAAGGAAATTCTTCAGAATTATACCTGATCACAGGCAGTACATGTACTGATCAACGGGGAACCGTGGGCCGTGTACCTCAATTCAACGAAAGTGATCAGAGACACTTTCGTGCGATTTATTGCTAACTGTTGTATGCAGGTACACCCGACGTTTGCAGCTGATCAGAATGAAGCGGTCAATCCATAGCCGCATGCTCACACTACACATTCATCTCAAAAGAAATCATGATAAGTGCATCAATGACTCTGATATTTTCACTCCATGCTTCTGCTACGCTGCTGCCAATATCATGAATCAACGAAAGCTTCCGCTACTCTGATAAGAAGATTTCATGATCCAGAATGTGAGCATGTCGGTCCTAAAGTCACAACTTTACATAATACCAACACCACAAAGGATGTCTCAGAGATTTTTGATAGCTGATGATCTCAAAAGCTGGCTCAAATTTATTATCACGTGGATCAGTAAAAGACATCCACCTGGAGTAACCAAACATGCAATGAGAAGAATCAATGACTACGAGCTTCAGAGCAAAGTACTACATCAAGAATGCAAGAACTATTTTAATGAAATATCTGGTTGTATTCAATGTAACTTTTGTACATGATTGAGGTGACCTCCCTTAGGGGGAGATTGTTAGGAATTAGAAATTCCAGGTATTAAAGAGTCGGTCACCTCAAGTATATGTAATCGATAGAAAGCTCGTAGTCGTAGTTTATTTAAGTTAAGTAGTATTCAGTTAAGTAACACCGTGGAGGACGGACGGGTCTTTACCCACTGTATGCCTGATCCACAGCCCGTTGTGTGGCGTTTTATTGTAAGACTATAAATACTCTCTACCTTCCAAGGTAGAGAGTTGGAGCTCATAATAAGATTTTCTTTCTCTCACTAAAGTGCCCTAAACCTCTAACTTTCTCTCTCTAAAACTCATCTTCTATACGCCTATGTTTGATTGTGTTATGATGTGTATGTGAAAACCAATATCTTACAAGGAACCATCAAGGACTTGATCATATGGATGAACATCCATTACCACCACCCTCATTCATAGTAGAACCTCACCCTACTTCTCTTAATTAAACCCCACCATCATTCATAGAGCCTCCTCAAAACATCCACTTTCCTCCGGTTCCAAAGCAAGAAAATAATTGCTCTAATTGTCTAATCACCCAAAGACTTGTTTAAGAAGTACGAAATGAGTTGCATTTCATGTTTAATCATCTTCTTGATAGACTGGACCAAATCAACAAGTCTACTCATCCTTAGACTCAAACACTTTGTTGCATTCTAGACTTTAGTAACCTATTAGTATTAGTAGAAAATGTGTGGCTAAATGATAATGTTTTAAAAGGTACCATTTTGAGGGGTCGTTTAAGTCCTTATTTGATCACTTTTGTATCCGTTATTGCTTAATATCGTTCCTTTTCACTTTTTAGGTCTCTTGAAGGCAAAATGCTAGAATGGCACTTATTTGGACGAAAAGGCGCGAATATATGAAGAAAATGGCCAAAGTCAAAATCGAGACACTCACAGTTGCTGAAATTAGAAGGCGACGGCGTCAGGTGCTAATGGTGACGCCGTCCCAAAATTGTTGTGACGGTCCAGAACCCAAAACTCGTATTTTCAAGCGACGACGTCCAGTTGTAAAAAAGTAGGCCGTCGCTACTCAGACGGCCTAGATGCAATCCAGACGACGTCAGAAGCTGAAGAGGACGGCGTCACGGACATAAGGTGACGCCGTCGCAAGGTTAACGTGGCCAAGACGAAACCCTAATGGCAGCGACACGACGGCGTCACAAAACATAAGGTGACGCCGTCGCATATGTAATCTTATATATAGAATCCGAATTTTTCAGTCTTTTGTGGAGAGTCTTTTGGAGTAAAAACCTAAACCGAACCTAAGATGTCTTGTACAGTATTTTAGGGTTTTAAACCCTATCTTACATCAAGATAAGTCTTTACTTCATTAATTCAATTATGTCTTTGATTATTTGTGTGTATGCTTGCATGTTCTCCATGTCCGGCTAATTTATTTGTGTGTTTGCTTAGAAAGTATGAAACTTAATTATTGAATATTGATTGGTTGTTTCTTATCTTAGTTGATTAATGATCTAGTAATGCGATAGGTCATTCGTTGTGTACTTAATGCTTGATTCATCTTTGTGAACCTTAGAATATAATTACCTGAGTAGTTGTAGGCTAAACCATCCAAAGAGCGCCTTAGAGTAGGAGTTTATCATCCCTAGTGGGTTTGTAGACGAGACCCTTTGGTAAGTTCAAAGAGTTAGGGAGAAACGCATACCCTACAACTTTAGACACACAACGCAATTAAGAATAAAACGTGACAACTCAACCATCAATAGGAGATAATTAAGGAGTAATACAACCTAAGTAAACACATCTTTAAACTATCATACGAGCACACATTAATTAGACATAGACTCCCACAACCTTAGTTTAGATAATTAGATAATAGTAGAGTAATCGGTAGAAATACCAAACCCCCCAAATCCAATACCCGAGATTCGTACCTTTCCATTTAATAAAACATAAAAAGATAAAAAATAATCTTCCTCAATCTTAACCTTAGCTTAGTAACTCCTTACTAGCATTCCTATTCCCCTAGAGAACGATATCAATACCCGTGGCTTACCCTAATTACTACACTACAACGATTAGGTTCACTGCCTAGGGTGTTATAAAACTTGCTCGAAGAAAAGGAAGTTTCCTTGACCCCGAACGACGCGTGTAGCGTTATCAAGTTTTTGGCGCCGCTGCCGGGGAATAGAATAGCTAGTTAGTAGTCCACATCGTTTAGGTTCTTTGCTTGATTCCTATCAAGTAAATTTTTTTCTCATTTTTTAGCTTCCTCTTAGTCTATCCCCCTTCTTCGTGACCCTTTGTTCGTAATCCCATCACTTTTCATCATGGAAGGTGATAACCAACAACCACGTCCCCATACAAACCCCCTTAAGCAACTTAGAACCCGCAGTTCCACCAAAACTCTTCTTGAACCATTTGCAGAACCCGAAAGAGAGCTCAATAGGCGAAGGAAAGCTCTCCATGATTCAGAACTTCAAGGCACTTCCATCAATTTTGATGAAGTTACATCTGATGAAGAATCCCCTCATTCCCCACAATCTCCTGAAACCATCATCATTGACAATCTGAGTCAAAATGGCGAGGAAGTTCTTGCCACTCCAGCCAATGAACCCATAAATCCTCCTAAAGCGAAAACCCTCGGGGAATACTCCTCCCCTTCTGCATCTGGATTCACCGATGCCATTGTCTATCCCTCGGAACAGATCAATGAGGTATTGCATGCATCTGACATTTGGCTAATCCAAAAGGCATGTCAATTCCATGGATCCCACAGTGAAAACCCAATTCACCACATCAAACAGTTTCTAAAAATTGTTGATGCTATCTATACCGACGGAGCATCTAAGGAGACATCTAGACTCCGGTTTTTCCCATTTTCTCTTCAAGGGCGAGCCAAGGAGTGGCTCGATAAGCTCCCTCCAAGGTCCATTTTCACATGGGAACAACTTACAACCAAGTTAACCAAAAAGTTCTTTCCTCCTGGAAGAACTGCAGCAGTTAGGAGCAAAATTCTGCACTTTCATCAACCCGATGGAGAATCTATCACCAACTCCTGGAGTCGTTACAAAGATCTTATTCAACAAGCTCCACACCACGGTATCAACCTTTGGTTGCTTGTTCAAATCTTTTACGACAATGTCTCCCGAAAGGATCAAAAAGGGATTGATTTCTCGACTGGCCGAAGAATCGCGAACCTCACCGCAGAAGAAGGGTGGAACCGAATAGAGGAATACATCCAATATCAAGACAGCCATTGGAATGAGCAAGAAAACGCGTCAAGCATTTCTACTTTCTCAAGTGAAGAGTTATCCTTCGATTATCGGATTGAGAAAGCACAAAAGAAACTAGCTTACCTCATAAAATCACCAGAACCAAAAAGGCTGACTAACCCATATCTCATATGCGACATATGTGGAGGATCGCACGAGAGCGATGAGTGCGATGACACACACCGAGAAAGCGTCTTCCTCTCTAGTCATGATATCTATGATGACCCTTCACTCCTCGCATTTTATCAAACCGATGAATGTGATCCTTGGGGCAATCTGAAATGGAGAACGGAAGGAAAGGACGGACCTGAGTAAACCATCCGCGACCCTTTTGAAGAAAAACTCAGGCAGTTCACCATGGAAGGGGCTGCACTCTTGAAAGGTCTTGAGGGGTTTATCCGAGAGAAGCAAGCTGAATTAGAAAGTCAGTTCACCGATCTCCACGAAAGAATGAGTGGACCCGGCCTAGCACTTCACGATCCAACTTGCGCAATCACTACTCGATCAGGAACTACTACCAAGGATCCCCCACATCCCAACCGGAACCCCATCACAAGGGAACCCGAGTTAGGAAATGAGGCGATTCCCGCACCTCTTCCAACTCCTCACGATCCTCCCCCACAAACACCAGCAGCAGCCCAGCGACCAACTCTCGCACGGATTCCCTATCCCTCTCGTCTAAAGAATCAAAAGGCTGAAGAAGACAATGAAAGAATATTGTCTTATTTGAAACAAACATCCGTCAACATACCACTCCTTGATGTATTCTATCATATCCCTAAACATAGTAGATACTTCAAGAGGTTGATATCTAATCGGAAAAAGCTTGAAGGATTGATATCATTAGGAGAAGAATGTTCAGCTATCATCCAAAAGAGCATGCCCAAGAAGAAGGAAGATCCGGGCAGTTTTACCATTCCTTGCTCTATAGGGGCGCTTTCTATGAAAAACGCCTTGGCAGATCTTGGGGCAAGCATTAACCTGATGCCTCACTCCCTGTTTCTTAAACTCGGATATTCAGGGCTTAAACCGACTAGGATGAGTATCCAATTAGCTGATCGATCAATCAAATATCCCATCGGAGTTTGTGAGAATGTTCTTGTAAGGGTGGGGGAATTCAATTTTCCAGTCGATTTCGTAATTTTAGAGATGGAGGAAGATAATTCCGTCCCAATAATCCTTGGAAGACCCTTCTTGGCTACAGCTCGGGCCATCATTGATGTTCATGATGGTAAACTCACTTTACGAGTAGGATCCGAGAGCTTGACCTTCGACATTAAGGATTCTATGAGACATTCTTCTTCCTGCGGTCGCCCCGTATATTTAATTGAAGAAGTTGATGAATTTGTTGACGACATAGATGGCTGCATTGACGAGTATCTATTAAACGAATTCATGAATAATGATAACAACGTAATATACGACGACCAAGAAATGGAGATGGTTGGAGCTGTGTCCTTTTATCCTCGTCAGGATGAAATCGAACCTATTGAGCTTCATAGGCTGGGAAACAAGCTAAAACCATCGATCAAAGAGCCTCCTACCTTAGAACTGAAAGATCTCCCGAGTCACTTGGAATACGCCTTCCTTCAAGGGGAGAACCAACTCCCTGTCATCATAAGCTCTTCGCTAACCACTATTCAGAAAGACAAGCTCTTAGAATTTTTAAAAGAGTATAAAGGGGTGATTGCGTGGAGTGTTGCCGACATTAAGGGAATCGATTTTACATTCTGTACTCACAAAATCCTCATGGAGGAAGATTACAAACCAACCGTTCAACCGCAAAGGCGGGTTAACCCTAACAACAAAGAGGTAGTGAAAAAATAGGTCATTAAGCTTCTGGATGCAGGTCTCATCTACCCCATATCAGATAGCCCATGGGTCAGCCCGGTCCAAGTGGTTCCAAAAAAGGGAGGGATGACGGTTGTAAAAAATGAGAAGGGTGAGTTGGTGCCGCAAAGAACGGTTACTGGGTGGCGTGTATGTATTGACTACAGAAAGTTGAATGATGCCACCCGGAAAGACCATTTTCCTCTGCCGTTTATTGACCAAATGCTTGAAAGGTTAGCAGGGCACGAATACTATTGTTTCCTTGATGGCTTTTCAGGATACTTTCAAATTCCAATTGCTCCTGAAGATCAGGAGAAAACTACATTTACATGTCCTTATGGAACGTTCGCCTACAAGCGAATGCCCTTCGGGTTATGTAACGCACCGACAACCTTTCAAAGATGTATGATGGCCATATTCCACGAGTTAATTGAGGACAGCATGGAAGTCTTCATGGATGATTTCTCGGTGTTTGGAAATTCTTTCGACCTTTGTCTTTCAAATCTTAGGAAGATGTTGAAGCGATGCGAGGAAACTAATTTGGTTTTAAATTGGGAAAAATGTCATTTCATGGTAAAAGAAGGAATTGTCTTAGGGCATAAAGTCTCGGGGAATGGAATTGAGGTCGATAGAGCAAAAATCGAAGCAATTTCCAAACTCCCCTATCCTACTACCGTTAAAGCCATTCGCAGCTTTCTTGGTCATGCAGGTTTTTATCGAAGGTTTATTAAAGATTTATCGAAAATTGCCCGGCCAATGACACAGCTTCTTGTTAGGGATGCCTCTTTTGATTTTTCTGGAGAATGCAAGGAAGCATTTAACCGACTAAAGAAAGATCTCACTCAAGCACCTATAATAGTCACCCCTGATTGGTCTCAGCCATTCGAAATCATGTGTGACGCTAGTGATTATGCTGTCGGCGCAGTGCTCGGCCAAAGGAAGGAAAAGCATTTTCAACCAATCTACTATGCTAGCAAAACCATGAATGTAGCACAAGAGAACTATACAACCACTGAGAAAGAACTTTAAGCCGTTGTTTTTGCCTTCGACAAATTCAGGCAATATCTCGTTCTCTCTAAAACTGTCGTCTTCACCGATCACTCCGCCTTACGCTATTTGTTTTCAAAACAAGATGCTAAACCTCGCCTGATTAGGTGGATCCTATTACTTCAAGAATTCGACATTGAAATTCGAGATAAAAAGGGGGCTGAAAATCTCGCTGCTGATCATCTATCACGCTTGGAGAACCCTGATCTTGAGAAGTTAGATCACACCGATATTCATGATTCTTTTCCCGAGGAACGGCTAATGGCGATTAAAGAAATTGAGCCATGGTATGCGGATTATGCTAACTACCTGTCCAGTAGGGTTTTGCCAAATTACATGACAAAACAAGATAAAAAGAAGTTCTTCACTACGCTAAAACATTACTTCTGGGATGAACCCTTCCTTTTCCGTATATGTCCCGATCAAATCATTCGACGTTGCGTGGCCGGTAGAGAGATTGATCGAGTTCTGAAAGAATGTCATGCGAGACCATCTGGAGGACATCACGGTGTGATTATCACGGCACGAAAGGTTTTGGACGCCGGATTCTATTGGCCTACTGTTTTTCAAGACGTTAAGAGATTAGTTCAAATGTGTGATGCATGCCAACGATCCGGAAATATTTCACGACGGGATGAGTCACCTCAGAACTTTATCCAAGTCTGCGAAATATTTGACGTTTGGGGAATAGACTTCATGGGACCCTTTCCATCTTCCGGAGGAAATGAATACATTCTCGTAGCTATCGACTATGTATCCAAATGGGTAGAGGCTCAAGCCCTTAGAACTAATGATGCAAGGGTAGTTATTCACTTTCTTAAAAAGCTCTTCGCACGATTTGGGATTCCCAAAGCATTAATCAGTGATAGAGGGACTAACTTTTGCAATGCTCAAATGGAAAAAGTGATGAAGAAGTATGGCGTCCCACATAGATTTTCTACTGCATATCATCCTCAGACAAATGGACAAGTAGAAAACACAAACAGGGCATTAAAGCGGATACTTGAAAAAACGGTCCACCAAAATAGGAAGGATTGGGCATTCAAACTGGATGAGGCACTTTGGGCATTTAGAACTGCTTACAAAACACCTATCGGGACAACCCCTTTTCGCCTGGTATACGGAAAGGCTTACCACGTCCCTATCGAACTTGAGCAGAAAGCATATTGGGCCCTTAAGGCCTGTAATATGGATTATTCTGAAGCAGCGTCAAATCGGTTCTTACAACTTCAAGAATTGGATGAACTGAGGCTGGAAGCATACGAATCATCAATCACTTACAAAGAAAGGGCAAAAAGATGGCATGATCAACGAATAAAGAATCCTAAAGAGTTTTTGGAAGGGGATAAGGTGCTCTTGTATAATTCAAAACTCAAATCCAGGTGGTATGGACCCTTTTCGGTAAAAAAACAGATGAGCAATGGGGCGGTGGTGCTACTAGACAATGATGGAAGAGAATTCACCGTTAATGGGCAACGGGTGAAGCATTATCAATTGGATAATATTGAAATGGTGAATGATGAGGATATTGTTTTAGAAGAAGAGGGCAGTAATGAGAAAACGTAGGAGCACGACTATGAGTCTAGCTACAAGACTCTTAAATAAAGAAAAGCGCTTCGTGGGAGGCAACCCATGCTTAATTGTTTGCTTGTTAGTGTCATATATCTTTTATTAATTGTTTATCCTCATGTTTAAATTTGTAAAAATGCTTTATTTTGTTTTTAACCTCGTCTTAATTGCATGTAAAGGTATTTTACATAAGGGATAAGTGTAGGGAGGATTACACACGTTTTCAAAAGAAACGTAAACATGAGAATAACAATTAACTAAAAGATATTTATGTTTGTTTGTTCGAGTCAAATGCTTGTATCGAGTCATAATGGATGTTTTGCAGAAATTTTTCCAGATTCTAAAGATGTCAATTTTCCAGGATTTTTTCCAGAAAATCGCAGACCAGTTTTTGTCAGGATAACCTGACGGCGTCAGGATTGCAACCTGACGGCGTCAAGAAGGAGTAAAAACATTAGATTATTTTTTTCTCGTTTTCTGAGCCACTTATAAATTTTTGGAATTTTCCAGGTCTTAATTTTCTTAGAAATTCTGTAGACATCCATTCCACAAGCATTATATCCTAGTTTAAATCGAGTCTTGTATATATTATTACCGCCGATTTTACGCGAAGGTTTCGTTTGTTTTCTTCAAGTGTGCAGGTTTAGTTTGTCAAGAAGAAGTTACATAAGATTGGAAGGAGCTTTTCACGCAATAATTCTTCTTGAAAAGAATTTAACCACCACTTTACACGGATCCTACCGAGCTAATCAGGGGAGTACTAGTTTCTTTCGTTTTTTATTACCTTCTTTTATCATAACTTTGATACTTTCGGGGAACATTGGGGACAATGTTCAGTTTAAGTGTAGGGAGGGAAAATAAAACGGGAACTTTGAAACTATGCTTATCCTTGACTATTTGCTTTGTCCAATTGTGATTGTGTAATAAACCATGAGAAAATGTCGGTTAGGGTAATTTTGGCACCAAATTTAAAATTTTTTATGACATATAGGAGTGGGCCATTAGTCTTAACAAAAGCGTCTCATGGATAGGAAGTTGCATGACTAGCACAAAAACCCTTTACCACCTAAATTCCACAAAAATGTGAGGATCGCCCTTAGATTAGTAGGAATTAAAGCATTCATCTTTAATGCTTAAGAGTGTGAACCGGTAGTATATTAGATTCTTGAACTTGTTTTGTGATGCATTCCGAGATCGCAAGTGAGGCTACACTTGTGTAGTTAGGAATAACTAAATGATAAGAGGCATTAGGATAACCCTTGTTTGATACCTGTAATATAATTACTTCTTCCATATCGGTTGAGTAATTACCCCACACCTTTGCGTTGTACTCATCTTTATTACACGATACCCCTAGTTAACCCCTCAGAGCCTATCCTTTTCGCGGTTCTCGTGATGTTTCGGTTTTTCCGGAATATCAATGAAGAGCATTGTTTACACCCCACCCCCAAATATACACCCAAATCGCCTTAGCCTACCCCTTATGCACTCACTTTTAGTGCAAATGTTTGTTATCACCCCAAACCCTTAGTTCAATTATCTAGTTGCTTGTATAAGTTGCTAAGTCGAGTCATATCCTTTGTATACAGTTTTGGGATGATTGGGATTCATGGAAAAGTTAAAGTTTATGAAATGACGGGAAGGGAACGTTAAATTCAAATTCCCTTTGTTTGCATAATAATGTACCCCAAGTGTTTTGATCTTTTCAAATCGGGTCAAATTAGTGTTAGAGTAATAAAAACTCAAGTGTAGGGATATGCCTGTAAATCCCTAGTATTTTGATGTTATCGTAGAGGATGGTAGAGTAAAAGTGTATGAAAAAAAAAATCGAAAAAAAAAATAAAAAAAAGAGAAAAAGAAAAAAAAATAGAGTGAAAAAAAAAAAAAAAATACGGGCTACCATCCTACATTTATCCTTTAAATTTATGTTTATTTATTTCAGTTATCTAGAGTTTAGAGTGTCGAGTCTTGGCTTAGCAACGCCATTCTTCATATGCATTTAACATAGAGATTTTTGACTTGCCACCACTAAATAGCCTATCCCACCAAACCCTTTGTTTCCCTACCGTAAGCCTAACATTACAACCCTTTAAAGACCTCTTTGATAGTCTTTCCTAGGTGCTTACGCCAAAGCGATGGAGGTTTGATCTATTCTCAAGCCTATGGTAATCTATGTACTAGGACCGGTTAATGAGTGTTTATCTTCCATTTCCTATTTGTTATATTTCATATATACACCCGAGAGAGATGTGAGTATCCAAACACCCCATGTGAGGTGCTAGTATGTAATTTCCGTGCTTGTTATGACTTTTGCGGGGCTTATATGTGTTGTGGACCGTTTTGAATTAATGCTTCATGACCCCTAACTTATAAATTAATTGGCTAAAAGCACATTTGCTTGAGGACAAGCAAATAACAAGTGTAGGGATATTTGATAAGGTTTTAAAAGGTACCATTTTGAGGGGTCGTTTAAGTCCTTATTTGATCACTTTTGTATCCGTTATTGCTTAATATCGTTCCTTTTCACTTTTTAGGTTTCTTGAAGGCAAAATGCTGGAATGGCACTTATTTGGACGAAAAGGCGCAAATATATGAAGAAAATGGCCAAAGTCAAAATCGAGACACTCACAGTTGCTGAAATTAGAAGGCGACGGCGTCAGGTGCTAATGGCGACGCCGTCCCAAAATTGTTGTGACGGTCCAGAACCCAAAACTCGTATTTTCAAGCGACGACGTCCAGTTGTAAAAGAGTAGGCCGTCGCTACTCAGACGGCCTAGATGCAATCCAGACGACGTCAGAAGCTGAAGAGGACGGCGTCACGGACATAAGGTGACGCCGTCGCAAGGTTAACGTGGCCAAGACGAAACCCTAATGGCAGCGACACGACGGCGTCACAAAACATAAGGTGACGCCGTCGCATATGTAATCTTATATATAGAATCCGAATTTTTCAGTCTTTTGTGGAGAGTCTTTTGGAGTAAAAACCTAAAAACGAACCTAAGGTGTCTTGTACAGTATTTTAGGGTTTTAAACCCTATCTTACATCAAGATAAGTCTTTACTTCATTAATTCATTTATGTCTTTGATTATTTGTGTGTATGCTTGCATGTTCTCCATGTCCGGCTAATTTATTTGTGTGTTTGCTTAGAAAGTATGAAACTTAATTATTGAATATTGATTGGTTGTTTCTTATCTTAGTTGATTAATGATCTAGTAATGCGATAGGTCATTCGTTGTGTACTTAATGCTTGATTCATCTGTGTGAACCTTAGAATATAATTACCTGAGTAGTTGTAGGCTAAACCATCCAAAGAGCGCCTTAGAGTAGGAGTTTATCATCCCTAGTGGGTTTGTAGACGAGACCCTTTGGTAAGTTCAAAGAGTTAGGGAGAAACGCATACCCTACAACTTTAGACACACAACGCAATTAAGAATAAGACGTGACAACTCAACCATCAATAGGAGATAATTAAGGAGTAATACAACCTAAGTAAACACATCTTTAAACTATCATACGAGCACACATTAATTAGACATAGACTCCCACAACCTTAGTTTAGATAATTAGATAATAGTAGAGTAATCGGTAGAAATACCAAACCCCCCAAATCCAATACCCGAGATTTGTACCTTTCCATTTCATAAAACATAAAAAGATAAAAAATAATCTTCCTCAATCTTAACCATAGCGTAGTAACTCCTTACTAGCATTCCTATTCCCCTAGAGAACGATATCAATACCCGTGGCTTACCCTAATTACTACACTACAACGATTAGGTTCACTGCCTAGGGTGTTATAAAACTTGCTCGAAGAAAAGGAAGTTTCCTTGACCCCGAACGACGCGTGTAGCGTTATCACTAAATCATTCTCTTAGTTTTAGAGATTTGCTGATTATCTCTTTGTTTATTGAATGATGACTTATTTGCCATATTGCCTTGAGTATATGTTTTTTTGTATGTATACATATCTCACTCTTATATTTAGCATTGTTTGGTATATCACCTTTGCTGAATAATATGTCACTAGACAGACGGATCCCTGGAAATTGCCTAGACGGATCCCACAAAAGAGGGAACCGTGGGATCCGTGGTACAGAAGAACAAAATTCTACTAACTTGAGTCTTATTTGCAGGAATTTATGCACTATACTCTTGTTTTCTAACCTTTATTTTGTAGATTTTCAAAATACACATGAAGAACTTGACACCCTAAGCTAGAGGGGAGCTTTGTGTCAAACCAAACATTGCAAAACAATTTGCAACTTAATCCTTATTTGGATTACACTTCATGACACCCCATTGCAAAGTTGCAATCTTCAAGGGGGGGGGGGCATTTTCGTCACAAGGACGAAACCATTTGCAAACAAAATTGCAATTCGTTAGCTTGTTAGTTTATATTTACTTGACGCCCTCACAAAGGGATGGACTCATCAAGGGGGAGTTAAGACGAGAACCATTCATGTCACTTGATCTTTTTACATCTTTTTACATGGTTTTCTTAAAAAATGTGTTAGTTTCTTTTCGACACTCTTTTTGTTTCGACAAAAAAAGGGGAGAAGAGAGTAAAAACTCAAATTCGAACGTTTACGAATTTTAGTTTTTCCTTAAATAATTTTATGTTTTGTCATCAACAAAAAGGGGGAGATTGTTAATACAAATATGCCGTAAAAATGTTTATTTATATTTTACGATCTTCTAATGTTTTGTCGATAACAAACGTAAAATCATTTTAACGAAACAAATAAAATACGTAAATAGTTTGAGCCAATAGTTTTCTAACACACTTACATTTTCACATAAAACACTAAAACAAGTATAAGTGATTTTATGATACATATGTACAACAACTAGTGTTTACATATTGGGCAAAATATATACATAACTAGTATGTATTATAAAATGGGTAAAAACTAGAACCCATGGAATATTTTCATAACCCATGGTATTGACCCATACCCATTTGACTAGGTGCATTGCACTCATTAGATACATTGTATCTAATAAAAGACCCATGGATCAATCCATAACCCATGACCCATGACCAATAACCAAAATACCCATGGGCAAAGAGGAGCGTCCCACGGATCCCTAGTTTTACACTAGACGAATCCCTTGTGGGAGGGATCCGTGGGATCCGGGGAACAGTAAGCATTTCTCCTCTATAAATAGTGAGCCATTTTTTCCTTTTGGTTTGCCACTCTTACACATACTTTCCCCAAGTATTGTAACTCTCTAACCACTGATCCTAAGGTATCTTTCTATGTAGTATGTCTTTTGTTTTCGTGTGATTCTCTAGGTTCCTCTTAAAGGCGAGATCACCACTTCTAGAAGTCGACCAAGCTCAAGTCCATGAGTTGCCATGCTTCGTCATCATCAAGACTATTGAGGTTCTCTTGTTGATAGTTCTTTCTTCCCCTGTAGATGTGTTGTGGTGAAGGCATTAGTGAAGGACGCCAAAAGAGTCAAGACGAAAGCATTAGTGAAAGGTGCTTAAACGTCCGTTTCAAAAGCATTAGTGAAGAATGCTAAAGGTGTCAAGACGAACGCATTAGTGAAAGGTGCCAAGCGTTGTGTCAAGGGCATTGGTGAAGGATTCCTAGAAAACAAATCAAGTGGCATTAGTGAAGAATGCCTAGGTCGTATAATCGATGAGGTGCATCGTTATACATATAGTGATTGTTTATTTTCAAGGATGTTGATATCCTTGATGGTGTTGTAATAAGGAGTAGGTCTCCTTTGGGGATAGGTGTCGTGTAGTGTTGGGTTGTAGTTCCTCCATTGTAATGGAACTCGGTACTTAGCCTAGTACCGGATAAAGGGTAGGCGACGTTGTGGTAGGTTTGGTTCACCTTGGTGTGAAAGAACCCCGGTGGTTAGCCTAGTACCGGAAAAATAGTAGGCGACGTTGTGAAGGCTTCTCCGCCATAAGGAGTTGGTGTCGTGTAGTGATTACGAACTCTCGAGTAGGTTACTCGGGGAGTGGAGTAGGGCCTTGTAGCCGAACCACTATAAATACTCGTGTTGTAGTTATGTGCTTCTTACTCTTTATCTTTCATTACACTTTTATATATCTATCTATCAACGTCCAACATACACATCTAAATAGATTGACATAAGTCGATCTAAATGTTTTAAAGCGAAGTTTTAATTGGTAAAAATATTCAACCCCCCACCCCTTCTAGTTTTCCACATCCTCTCTCACATTACGCCGTAACTAAAGCGTGGCTCAGAAACCCAACTCAACAGAAGATTACGGCGTAACTCTCCCAAAGATTACGACGTAACCAATTAGGTTAAATGAGGTTCTGTGTCGCTGTAAGCTACGCCGTAACTATTGTATCAGTTACAGCGTAACCAAGAATTAATGAAGATACGGCGTAACTCCTTCCATAGTTACGCCGTAACCAGCATTTTAGTGCAAAATACAAAGAATTGGATGTTATGGCGTAACTCTTATAATTAGTTACGCCGTAACCAGATCTGGCCTATAAATACCCCACGATTTCCAGCATTTTAAATCATCCCATTTCACACACAACACAAAGTGAACGTGAGTAGAAGTCGAAGGAAGATCTAGAGGAGCATACAGAGCTATTTCCAAGGGAGAAATCACTCCCCTACGATAAGCATTAGCATTTTATCTTTTCTTCACTTTCAATTCATGTATTTCGTAATGTTAAACATTGAATCAATTGTGTTAGTTAATATGAACGGCTAAGCACCTCTGGTGCTGGCCTAATTATAATTCCTTAATTGTTTTGTTTGCGTTTACATTGCTTCCGTATAATTATTTCTAAGTGTATGCATGCATAGTTTGTTGGTAGCTACCCTTGTTTCGGTAGTTTTGAATGGCGGTAGTGGCTAGTTACTTAGGAGATATGACAAACTGACCCTAAGTAGGTAGACTGAGTGGGAAGGGTAAGATATGACCAACTGACAACCCTTTCTGCTTGTGCGATTTGACCAACTGATCACCTATCGTTTGGATGAACTTAAGAAGTAGGGGGTGAGTGTTTAAGATGCTAGCGCCCTGGCACTCACTATTATGAATCTAGCATGTAGCGGTACTTAATGACTTAGCTTAGGGGACTAAGAATGGCTGGACTTATGACGGGTCAACTAATTTCTATAGTGGGACCCTTTGCTGATAGGTTAGGATGAACTGACCAAATGCTGTCCTAGCAACTTTGACCCCACCTGAAGTAGTTGGAAGTAATTAAACGTAAACTTATCTAGTTAGGATGAGTAACTAGGTTAGCACCCCTCTCCTCTATTGATCACATCCCTTGCCTTTATTTGCTTTAGTAGTTAATTATATCAAAATCATATTAAAATCTGTGACACCTAGACTTAGTTTAAATCCGCACACATAGCTCTTGGGATGACCTCGGTTTTACCAAAATACTACGCTACACACGACCGGGTACAATGCTCGTCAATGCATTAGGGTAGACCATAGGTATAACGAGTAATTATAATTATTAAAACCTGGTCAGTAAAACCTGCATCAATCATCATACGAGCACATCTACAATTAGCATAATCTATCCTAGTTAATTAGTAAGTAGTTATTAAAAGTAGTTAAAATCGGTAGAAGTACCACCCCCACTCCTA
Organism: Chrysanthemum seticuspe; assembly: GCA_019973895.1. Taxonomy (NCBI): domain Eukaryota; kingdom Viridiplantae; phylum Streptophyta; class Magnoliopsida; order Asterales; family Asteraceae; genus Chrysanthemum; species Chrysanthemum seticuspe. Next base: position 142,432,454 of record BPTQ01000005.1, on the reverse strand, counting down.
TACCCCGAGATATTTTTCTTGATTTCTAAAAAAACATAAAAAGACTAAAAAGAATCTCCATCAACCTTACCTTCTCGTCATACATCTCTTTCTAGCATCTCTATTCTCCAAGAGAACGAATCAATCCCCTGGGCTTACACCATAATACACTACAACGATTAGGTACACTGCCTAGAGGGTTGAAAAACATGCTCGTAGAAAAGGAAGTCTACTCGACCCTGAACCTACACATCAAGTTTTTGGCACCGCTGCCGGGGAATAGAATAACTAGTTAGTTTTCTATCTCGTTTAGGTCTACTCGCTTGATTCCTATCAAGTGAGATTTTTTTCTCTTTTCCTTAGTTTTCTTGTAGTCTATCCCCTTTCTTTGTGCTTTTGTTTGTAACCCTTTTCATTGACTATTCCGTAAGCCATTATGGAGAACGCGAATCCGCCAAATTTTCACCCAATCGACAAAATCCACTACTTAATCTACCTTTTCCACTCCAAAATGAGATCTTGAAGTTTCGAAAACATCATGATGAATCCTTTCCCGATGTGTGGACTCGTTTTAAATACATACAACTAAAAGTCCTTCATCAAGGCTATGATTTATTGTGTCCACTCCAATTATTTTACATTCGTATCGACCACGAAACCCAAATGAGACTTGACTATATAGTGGATGGGGATCTTCGGGGATATGGTGTTAAAGATGCATTGGAAATATTTTAGACTTTCGCCCAAAGTAGAAGTGGAACATGGGACCCAAATAACAAAGATTTAGACATGTTCTCAAAGTAGAAGGCTCAATCAGAATGGTTGTTGAGGAGTGAAATGGTTAGAGTCGAACCACCTAGTTGCATGCATGGGATAGATTTCAAAACATGTGACACGCATGAGGACTCCTTTAGGAAAATAAAGCATAGTGATCAAGTTTTTGAGAATGATTCTTATGAATCGGACCAAGAATTTAAAATGGCTAAAGAAGGATTTTAGATACTTAGTAGTGTATTTGGGTTAGATCTTACTAAAACACATAATGAACATATAGGTGATCTAGATATAATGGAGAATGAGGTGAAAACTCCAAGCCCACAAGCCCCACCATCATGTGAGGAATACACACCACCTATGACTTACCCAGAAGAGGAAGAAGAGACTATAGGAACCCCGATTTATATAGAACCTTTGGACTAAACACCATTTGAGGATGTAGGTTTGAATGCTTGTAGTGATGACCTTTCTCTTAGTTCTACGGAAGTTTCTAGTTTTGATGAACCGGAGCCTCAACCAAAACCTTACCCAATTTTCCATCTTTAGATGTGAATTTAGGAATTAAATTAGGCCCCAATTCACCCGTCAAACCATATAGTCCGGGTAGTTACAGGATAAAGATAGTAGACTCTAAGCCATGTAGAGTGGAAGCTAATATAAGAGTAACCCATGACCTTACACACTTACATCACCCATTCATGTTTGATAACAAGAAAATTTATGGGCTTAAACCGGGATTATTAGGTCAAGATAGATCCTTAACTAAGAATCTCTCGAAGTTGATATAAAATGATCCCTTTCTAGGAGATGGACTTTATATACCCGCTACACCAATAGAATTAGGTAAGGTTAGTATGATAGGAGCACACCCTTTTAGGCATATAAATTACCCATCACCCTCTCCTCACATGGCCAATTTCCACCCTAAGGGTGTGTATCGCTACTATCACCCGCACTTAAGCTCGTGACTCGAACAAAGACAAGCTCTTCTTTATCCGTTAAATAAGGGTAGAGTCAAGCTCGTGACTCGAACAAAGACAAGCTCTTCTTGAGAAGCAATCCATGTTTATTTATTTGCATATTTATTTTTCATTTTTATTTGTGTGTTTTATATATCTTTTTCATTATTGGTTGATTCTCATGTTTATATTACTTTGTGAAAATGCTTTATTTTGTTTTTAACTTCGTTTTAATTGCATATAAAGGTATTTTACAAAAATATAAGTGTAGGAAATATCACATATGTTTTAAGAACTTGCATGAACATGAGATTATCAATAATTAAAATTGTATATATTTGTGTGTTTGTTAGAGTCAAATGCTTGTATCGAGTCATAATGATTGTTTTGCAGAAATATTTCCAGGTTTTAATGAGGTAATTTTTCTAGATTTTTTCCAGAAAAACGCATCAGACCACCCTTTTTCAGGACAACCTGACGGCGTTAGGATTAAGACCTGACGACGTTAGGCAATGTGGAAACAGAATGTCAGTTTCATTTTCTGTGTAACTTGTGATTTTTGGAAATTCCCAATTCTTAATTTTCCAGAAACAAAATTTTGATCGGTCCCAAACGGTCAACCCAAATCAACCAGGTGAATGGTCAACAAGAGTCAATCAACCATAAAAGTCAAACAGCTCGGAACAAAATGCAATAGAGTCCAGAGGAGTTTAGTGTTTCCCCGGGTCGTTAAGTCCCAACGAGGTGTGAAAACTGTAATACAACGAATCTGTGATCGGGTGATATTGAACAGGAAAGGGGTTATGATTGATTACACTAAGGAAATTAAATCTAATAAAGACTTTGAAGTCATTTTAATTCTATATTTAAAATCGTTAGATAAAAAATGCAATTTACATCCTACGAGTGCAAAAACAATTTTCCTACATTCTACATGACAAAAAATAATTTTGGGAAAAAGCCGGGTATTTTTTTGATTTTTATTTTATTTTCTACAAATAAAAAACTATTTTCAACTAATTAATTAATTAAAAATACAAAATATTTTTAGAAAATTCTAAGAAAATTACAATAAATACTTTAAACACCAATGGTTTCAAGAAAAATATATAAGATATGTACTGCTTTAGAAATAAGTAGTTAAAAAGTCCTAATAAGCTAAAAGGCTTAAACTACCAAATGTAGTTAAGTAATTAATAAAGGGAATTCTAACACAAGAGCAAGTGTAGAGCAGATGGTTTTCTGATGGGCATGTGGGAGTGCTTGCAGCAGGTGCCTAGTTCGAATCCCACTTCCTGCAGCCTTAACTCACTAATTTTATTTTCTGACTTTCCTTTTTGCAAACTAAATCTAGGATTAAAATAAGACTTTTCATAAAAAAAACTTAACTCAGAAAAGCTAAAATTAGGCTGGAACTAGCTGAAATTCACAGCAGAAGCTGTTAAAGGACTAAGGGGACTGTTTGGTTAAAGGTTACTAAGGGGACTGTTTGGTTGCTGCACAGTTGTTGTTGTGATGAAGCTGTAACAGAACCAAGACAGTCCCAAGGGGTGACACTTTTTTTTTTCTTTTCTCATTAAAACTTCTTTCCTAAAATGTTAGTGATAAGCTGTATAAACAGCTTTTGAGCTGCTGTTATGGACAGCATACAAGCAAACAACCCATATGAGATTTTGAGCACAAATCAAACATGGAAAGCAGTTAAATGATGGAAAAAAAAACAAATAAGCTGAGTCTAACAATAATAAGCAAGTTGAAAGTAAAATAAGCTGTAAAACTCAGGGGATAAGCAGTTGGAAAAGCTAGCTTTACTAGGGGAGTCTTAAGCTAAAGAAGATGGATAAATAAACACTCTAAAAATTACAAATAAGCACTAACGAGCAAAGAAGTGGTCTATCCTAAACTAAGTTCACTAAAAGACACCTAGAGAATCTGAATAAGCTAATAAAAGTCTAATAAGGACTTAAAAAAATGATGAATGCTGCTGTGGTGAGACTGCAACCTTGGGAGCAAAAAAGCACTTTTAATCAAGGGAAGCAAACAGAAATCTTAACTCATTAACTGAAATAAGCCAAATAATTAAAAAAAAAAAAAAAAAAAAAAAAAAACTAACTGAAGTGTAGATAAGCAGTTCAATAGTGCGAAAGGAATCCTAAACTAACTAGGGGACAAGTAAGCGTATTAGGGGAATAAGCACTAAAGAAGATGAACTAGGCTGAATCCTATACTACCTAAAAACACTTCTATCTTTATTAACTAAGCTGAATTACCTACTGATAAGCTAGAAAATGAGTACTGACCTGTGCATTGCAGGATCAAAACAGCCTGCAATGGCAATTTGGAGCTTATTTTAGACGAGCTAGAAGGAGAAACAGGTCATGAGCTTCTGGAAACCTTGAGTCCACCAACCCATCTAACTTTTGCCCCCAGTAAATCGCCTTAATAAGATGTTTACAGCTTATAAATAAGCTGCAAAAAATGGTGCAGGGGTTGCTGTTGAAGGTTGTTGAAACAACCTTGGGGGCTCATTTGGAGCTTATTTTTAAGCCACCAATAATCTTCCCAAGCAAGTACAAGCTACAAAAAATCAGGGTTAACATGGTAAATGTCCTAAAAACACTAATTGGTGGGTAATAATGACACTGTACAGCTTATAAACAAGCTGTACAATGTAGCTTCTGGGCTGAGACAGAACATAAATTTGGCCAAACCAGCACTCTTTTTTTCTTTTTTTTTTCAAAACTTTTTCAAAACACTTATCAACTAGTCAAAACACTTTGAATTTAACTTGCAAAACTGAAATTCACCAACTTTAACAACCTTAAGACTTGAAATGCAAATTGAGTACGTGACTAAAGGTAACAGCATAAAAATAATTAAAAGTAAACTGAAAAGTTCATTAACTGGAAATTAAAGAGTACAAGTAAAATGACAATAAAACTTAAGATGGGACTAGAACAGAATTTCTAGACTAAAACTAAAAAAACAAACTTAAAACTAAAAAAAACTGCCTTATACATTGGCATACAAACTATTTATACTAAAAAGCTCTGAGGTCTTCTCATCTTTCTTCGTGTCTTTTTCTTTTTTGCTTGCTGCTGCTTCCAAAGCCCGACATTGATGGGCAAGAGATGGGCAAAAGGAGTAGTGTGATTGTCAGGGACAGTGATGGGATGGGTTTTATTATTGGTTTGGTGATAACTAGGTAAAGGATGGGATGGAGGTTGAGTGTGTCAGGAGAAGGAAGAAAAGAGGAAGGAAAAAGGAGGGAAAGGTGGGCAGGGGTCGTGGGTGTCTGGTGGGTTTGTGTTGGGTTTATTAATTGGGTGAGTTGTGTTGGGTTTATTAATTGGGTGAGTTGTGTTGGGTTTATAAAAGATAGGTCCGGTTTGGTTTGTAGTAGTATCACAAGGACCATAATTGCAATTTAGCAATTTTTTCGAGGACCGATCTTGCCAAATTTCCAAAGTTATCAATAGGACCAAACTTGTCAATCTTGAAACTCCGGGGACTAAACTTGTAATTTCTGAATCTTCAGGGATCAAAACTGTAATTTTTCAAAATTTATTATAAGGACCATTTTTGACAAGTTTAATTTACCCAAGGACTAAAAATAATAATTTTCAAATTAAAAATGTCCAGGGGTAAATTCTGTCAATCTTTGAAACTTCAAGGACCAAAGTTGCCATTTTGATAAACTGAACTTTATAAGGGTAATTTTGACAACTTGAAACTCCCTGAGGGCCTTTTATGAAAAATTAACTTGTTTTGAAAAACCAGGGACTAGATTTGACAATTTATGCATAAAATACAGTCTAAATATTTTTTCTGTCTTTTTGAGACTTTTTCAAAGTGTTTTTGACTGTTTTTGCAGTGTAGAAGGAACAAAAATGATGAGTATTTAGACACTCATCAATCCCCCACACTAAACTATTGCTAGTCCCTAGCAATCTTTTGAGAAAACTTAATGGATTTGAATCTCTTTACCAAAAGCCATTACTTCTGGAGTAGCCAATTGTTTCAGTTCAAGTAAGAACCTTGGTACAATGATAACCAAATGATTTTGAGCAAATCACCAGCTATAAACGGATTCGATTTGTCTTTACCAGAAGCCGTTTGCTTCTGGACTAGCCAACTCTTAGCTAAAATATCTTTGGTGAGTCGATTACCAATTATGGCTTTCCAACTGCCTTTACCACAAGCCATAAACTTGTGGGCTAGCCAACTCTTCACTAATTAAAGATATGGTGAGCTGAACACCATACAATTTTGGGCAAATTGCAAGCCGTCAACGGATTTGAGATATCTTTACCAAGAGCCGTTTGCTCCTGGATTAGCCAATCCTTTTGTTTATTAGACATGGCGGACTGATAACCATAAGCTGAGTAAGTGCAAAACACTTACTCCAAAAAAAAATTTTGGCCAAAAATGGGGGAATTGGGTGGTATAATTACATGATAAAATTCGTGAGAATTCCCCCCCACACTAGAAATGAATATTGCCCTCAATATTCAAAGTACCGGCGGTTATGCCGAAACATAGAACGTAAAAGGGAAATACTACGGCCATTATTTGAAATATATATATATATATATATATATATATATATATATATATATATATATATATATATATATATATATATATATATATATATATATATATATATATATATTTTTAGAAAACTTATATACAACAGCGGGGGGCAACTCCCCCACACTAGGGTGGTACACACGGGTGAAAACCCATGTTTAACTACTGTTTTTGATTACCGAGTCGCTAGCTTGACTCGACCCCGAATTAATTTGTTCATGGGGAAATAAGTGGAGGAGACAATCTTCATCGGACTTTCATTCAAGATGTTTGTATAAACATTGAAGTACGTGAAAGTTCCACACCGATGAGATATACATAGACAGACCCGGCTCACAAATGCTACATGGAAATGCCGGGGTCAAAGATGGTATCTTCACTCCCGGATGAGTGAAGAAGAGAAGAAGTCACGGGATAGGTGAAGAAAAGAAAGAAAGGCATGATGAAAATCATGACTAACTCATCTTCATCCATAGGAGAATCCATAATTTCAGTATTATGAATCTCATCATTTAAGCTCACGTGATCAAGACAAATCTCGGGTGTGTCATGATCAAAGTAGAAGTTGTCATACTCCGGCGGAGATATGATATGAGTGAGTTCACCGGCGAACTCCTCGTGAATAGAATCAATCACAAGATGTAAATCTGTGAATTCTTGTTCCACTGTAGACTCATCACTATCCTCAATCTGAGTATCAATGAGTGGATTCTTAGAAATTAAAGTGACTTCTGAGTCGAATTCAAATAGAGGATTAGTGAGAGTTGTTTTGAATGCTTCAGGAACAAAGTGATCAACATTCTCTATTGGACTGTTGGGATAAGAAGTGGGTGAACGATCATTATAAGGGAGACTTTCAATCTCTCCCAGATCGGCTTCGAAATCAAAGAGACCATCGCCAATTTCTGATGAAAGTGGACTGATGTGAGTGAGTTCATCGGTGAACTCCTCAAGAAGAGGGTCAGACTGTGGGAGTGATGCCTCAACATACTCGATATCTCCATAAGAAGCACAATCGTCGCTAAAATCGGAGAAAGTCTCAAAATGATCTAGAGAAGACTCAAGAGGGGAAAGAGAATCACACATATGATTAGAAATTCCCTGTGACTCTCTCGGGATTGGGATAAGGTTCTCAACACTAGACTTTATGAATTCGTCCGATTCCTTTTCAGGAACAGTGTCAAGATGCTTGTCCCCCATGTTCAGAGAATGAGTGGGAGTTTCGGGTGTGATAGCATTTATTTGAGATGGAATCTCAACTGCTCGGATATCAATTGATGAACTTGATGAATCTTTATAGAATTGAAGGATATCAAGTGTATCGTTATCATCACTGTCATCAGGAATAAAACGAAATTGAGAGCTAGATCTGGCTGCTTTTTCTTTTGCAATTGATTCCTTAATAGATTTTTCAAACACAATTTGGGAATTTATTTTAGCAGCCTGCTCTTCAGCTAGCAATTCTTCCATGGATTTCTCATGTGAATTTTGAATGACGGGACATTGTGGGAGTGGAGATTTGTCAAAACCGGAAGGTTGACATTGATAATCATCATGAGGACCCCCACAATATACACAAGAAAAACTGGGAGCATTTCGAAATGCTGTTTTACTCAACTCCTCAGTTCTTTTTACCAACTCTAGAAGCTCTAGATAAGTGTCTTGTTGGGTTTGCTGAGGAGTTTGAGTTATTTGGCACTGTGGAGGTTGGTCGTGATATGGATAGTCGTAATTGTTACAAGGAAATGGATTCCGTGTTTGACAATCAGAGCTGAAATGGGGACCTCCACAGTTCTCACAACAAAATGATTGTTGTGACTGATTTGGTGAATAACATGGATATTGATCATTTCCAAAGTTCAGAGTGTTATTAGAGATTTGTTCATAGAAAAACATGTCTCTGGTCTGACACTCAAATCCTTGGTGAGGACCTCCACAAAATTCACACAAGTATGTCTGAATCTCATGATGTGGTAGCTGATGAAATAAATTAGTCGTGTCATGGTAAGAATAGGGATCTTGGTTATAGACAGACCCATTTCCTGACTCTACCATGCTAAAACTGAGACAATTATCATCATTATGAGGGCCACCACACCATTGACAACCAAAATGGTGTGGATACGACATAGGAAAGAATCAAAGGGTTTCAGAGGGGTTGGGATGAAGAATCAAAGATGTGAGAGGGTAAAGATGGATATTTTTGGATTTTTGGATAAACATTTTGTAAATATAAGAAAGAAAATCTTTTTGGGTTTTGGTGTTTGTTGAAAACTGATTTTAAAATGTTTTCGGGAACCGTTTTGTTTTTATATGATAATAATAAGAAAATATGAACAAGGATGGTAAATATACAATGGATGTATATTCAACAACACTGATGCTTCGAATTCGTAGAACGCATCACACCTCCCCGGCAGCGGCGCCAAAATTTTGATCGGTCCCAAACGGTCAACCCAAATCAACCAGGTGAATGGTCAACAAGAGTCAATCAACCATAAAAGTCAAACAGCTCGGAACAAAATGCAATAGAGTCCAGAGGAGTTTAGTGTTTCCCCGGGTCGTTAAGTCCCAACGAGGTGTGAAAACTGTAATACAACGAATCTGTGATCGGGTGATATTGAACAGGAAAGGGGTTATGATTGATTACACTAAGGAAATTAAATCTAATAAAGACTTTGAAGTCATTTTAATTCTATATTTAAAATCATTAGATAAAAAATGCAATTTACATCCTACGAGTGCAAAAACAATTTTCCTACATTCTACATGACAAAAAATAATTTTGGGAAAAAGCCGGGTATTTTTTTGATTTTTATTTTATTTTCTACAAATAAAAAACTATTTTCAACTAATTAATTAATTAAAAATACAAAATATTTTTAGAAAATTCTAAGAAAATTACAATAAATACTTTAAACACCAATGGTTTCAAGAAAAATATATAAGATATGTACTGCTTTAGAAATAAGTAGTTAAAAAGTCCTAATAAGCTAAAAGGCTTAAACTACCAAATGTAGTTAAGTAATTAATAAAGGGAATGCTAACACAAGAGCAAGTGTAGAGCAGATGGTTTTCTGATGGGCATGCGGGAGTGCTTGCAGCAGGTGCCTAGTTCGAATCCCACTTCCTGCAGCCTTAACTCACTAATTTTATTTTCTGACTTTCCTTTTTGCAAACTAAATCTAGGATTAAAATAAGACTTTTCATAAAAAAAACTTAACTCAGAAAAGCTAAAATTAGGCTGGAACTAGCTGAAATTCACAGCAGAAGCTGTTTAAGGACTAAGGGGACTGTTTGGTTAAAGGTTACTAAGGGGACTGTTTGGTTGCTGCACAGTTGTTGTTGTGATGAAGCTGTAACAGAACCAAGACAGTCCCAAGGGGTGACATTTTTTTTTTCTTTTCTCATTAAAACTTCTTTCCTAAAATGTTAGTGATAAGCTGTATAAACAGCTTTTGAGCTGCTGTTATGGACAGCATACAACCAAACAACCCATATGAGATTTTGAGAACAAATCAAACATGGAAAGCAGTTAAATGATGGAAAAAAAATCAAATTAGCTGAGTCTAACAATAATAAGCAAGTTGAAAGTAAAATAAGCTGTAAAACTCAGGGGATAAGCAGTTGGAAAAGCTAGCTTTACTAGGGGAGTCTTAAGCTAAAGAAGATGGATAAATAAACACTCTAAAAATTACAAATAAGCACTAACGAGCAAAGAAGTGGTCTATCCTAAACTAAGTTCACTAAAAGACACCTAGAGAATCTGAATAAGCTAATAAAAGTCTTATAAGGACTTAAAAAAATGATGAATGCTGCTGTGGTGAGACAGCAACCTTGGGAGCAAAAAAGCACTTTTAATCAGGGGAAGCAAACTGAAATCTTAACTCATTAACTGAAATAAGCCAAATAATTAAAAAAAAACTAACTGAAGTGTAGATAAGCAATTCAATAGTGCGAAAGGAATCCTAAACTAACTAGGGGACAAGTAAGCGTATTAGGGGAATAAGCACTACAGAAGATGAACTAGGCTGAATCCTATACTACCTAAAAACACTTCTATCTTTATTAACTAAGCTGAATTACCTACTGATAAGCTAGAAAATGAGTACTGACCTGTGCATTGCAGGATCAAAACAGCCTGCAATGGCAATTTGGAGCTTATTTTAGACGAGCTAGAAGGAGAAACAGGTCATGAGCTTCTGGAAACCTTGAGTCCACCAACCCATCTAACTTTTGCCCCTAGTAAATCGCCTTAATAAGATGTTTACAGCTTATAAATAAGCTGCAAAAAATGGTGCAGGGGTTGCTGTTGAAGGTTGTTGAAACAGCCTTGGGGGCTCATTTGGAGCTTATTTTTAAGCCACCAATAATCTTCCCAAGCAAGTACAAGCTACAAAAAATCAGGGTTAACATGGTATATGTCCTAAAAATACTAATTGGTGGGTAATAATGACACTGTACAGCTTATAAACAAGCTGTACAATGTAGCTTCTGGGCTGAGACATAACATAAATTTGGCCAAACCAGCACTCTTTTTTTCTTTTTTTTTTCAAAACTTTTTCAAAACACTTATCAACTAGTCAAAACACTTTGAATTTAACTTGCAAAACTGAAATTCACCAACTTTAACAACCTTAAGACTTGAAATGCAAATTGAGTACGTGACTAAAGGTAACAGCATAAAAATGATTAAAAGTAAACTGAAAAGTTCATTAACTGGAAATTAAAGAGTACAAGTAAAATGACAATAAAACTTAAGATGGGACTAGAACAGAATTTCTAGACTAAAACTAAAAAAACAAACTTAAAACTAAAAAAAACTAAAAACTAACTGCCTTATACATTGGCATACAAACTATTTATACTAAAAAGCTCTGAGGTCTTCTCATCTTTCTTCGTGTCTTTTTCTTTTTTGCTTGCTGCTGCTTCCAAAGCCCGACATTGATGGGCAAGAGATGGGCAAAAGGAGTAGTGTGATTGTCAGGGACAGTGATGGGATGGGTTTTATTATTGGTTTGGTGATAACTAGGTAAAGGATGGGATGGAGGTTGAGTGTGTCAGGAGAAGGAAGAAAAGAGGAAGGAAAAAGGAGGGAAAGGTGGGCAGGGGTCGTGGGTGTCTGGTGGGTTTGTGTTGGGTTTATTAATTGGGTGAGTTGTGTTGGGTTTATTAATTGGGTGAGTTGTGTTGGGTTTATAAAAGATAGGTCCGGTTTGGTTTGTAGTAGTATCACAAGGACCATAATTGCAATTTAGCAATTTTTTCGAGGACCGATCCTGCCAAATTTCCAAAGTTATCAATAGGACCAAACTTGTCAATCTTGAAACTCCGGGGACTAAACTTGTAATTTCTGAATCTTCAGGGATCAAAACTGTAATTTTTCAAAATTTATTTTAAGGACCATTTTTGACAAGTTTAATTTACCCAAGGACTAAAAATAATAATTTTCAAATTAAAATTGTCCAGGGGTAAATTCTGTCAATCTTTGAAACTTCAAGGACCAAAGTTGCCATTTTGAAAAACTGAACTTTATAAGAGTAATTTTGACAACTTGAAACTCCCTGAGGGCCTTTTATGAAAAATTAACTTGTTTTGAAAAACCAGGGACTAGATTTGACAATTTATGCATAAAATACAGTCTAAATATTTTTTCTGTCTTTTTGAGACTTTTTCAAAGTGTTTTTGACTGTTTTTGCAGTGTAGAAGGAACAAAAATGATGAGTATTTAGACACTCATCAACTGCAAACATCCATTCCAAAAGCATTATATCTTACTTGCTTTCTAGTTTAGTTGTGTGTCATATATAGTTTTACCGCTGATTTTGCGTGAAGGTTTTATTTTGTTTTCTTATAAGTGTGCAGGTTATATTGGACAAGAAGATGAAATACATATTGGAAGCAACGCTTATTACTTATTCATTCTTAAATTCCCGTAGAGTTAGAATGTATGTACTATATACTCTTTTCTTGGCAAACATAAATTTTTATCGGTGTTGTCCTACACTATCTGTGTAAGTCGGTATTCTTCCGTGTTTGGTCTAGTGGCGCTACTGAAAATTTCAAGTCTAAATTGAATACTCAATTACCATGATATCTTAAGGTTCAATGTATTTTCCTAGTCATTGTCAGAGAAGTGACATGAATAGTAAGTGTTTGATTGTGTCTATGATGAGGTGCAAAGTCTTTCTTTTCGTGTTCGATGTTCGGGAACCAAGTGTCATGCGTTAGCACTTTATTTAGAAAATACATACCTTAGTTTTGAAAATTTACTATTCCATCCGTAACATGACCCCTCATGGATTATACATAGGTGATCAATCTATGTATAGTCGGGACCGTTAATGTAGTGTTGGGCATAGTTTTGCTTTATGAATTACAAAATTTTGAAAAAAATGACATTTTGTGGCAATAAACATTTTGATTGTTTCAAAATACTCTAGGCTTATCCTTAGGGCTTGCATCGCCTTAAGGTTTCCGCGTCGAGTAAAACAAAAATGACTCATTACGAAATCAAAATTCCTGTCTTTGGTGAAAAATCCCAAAGTGGCTTTTGTGATATTTGTAAAAATGGTTTTGTAAATTCGTGATGCTATGTTTGGGTGTAGTCGATTGAATTCTTAGGGTGACTTTTTCTTAGCTTAGGAAGTTTTAAACAATGGTCAAGTGGTTGGAAGTCTTTGTGGAGAAATGAAAGAATAACAAGGAGAATAAATGTTGAAATAGCACAATAGTATTAAAGGATAACAGATTCATTGAATACGGATACTTAGCACATGAAGTTACAAAAGAAGGTTCTTAGAATAGATTTCTAGGAATTAGACCATGAAGCTAAATTTTATTACATAGAGGAGGGTCTCCAATCTACTTCATCTTTACTCGTGTGATCGTTGTAGTCTAGACGAGCCTTCTTTCTTCCTTCTGGTAAGGATTCTAGAAAGTCCTTAGTTTGGGGTAGTTCTTTCCCCTTAGATACACTTTCCCAGTGTAACCTTTCATTCCCCATTTCCTGGTATGTCGGGATCGATTGGTAAAAATCTTCAGATTTTCCCAGCTCATGTTCTGGTCTTTTGAGGCATGCTCCCTTGTGATGGTACTAGCAAGAGTAGCACTTATGTAGTGTCCCAACATACCCCTTTTACTCTCTAGCGCCAGTAGTTCCAATGCGGGCCATCCTTTGGCACATATTCGGCTGTTGAACTTACCTCACGGTACCATTGTACTTCCAGTTTCTCTCATCGTTACCATCATTTCCTATTGTCTTTCCCAGGCTTAGTTGTCCAGTTATCCTAGGGACTGAATGGATAGCCCTTCTGGTAGACCCGGGTGTGAAGGAAACGATGTTCCCCTGGATCCTTGGTGAGTGTTCCCACTCATACACTTCAGTCGTCCTTTCCTCGGGCTTTGCTATGTCATGGAATAGTTGGGTCAACTCGAGAAAATGGTTGGTGTATCCCCCAAGGTCATTTCCTGTCATAGTCAGCCCCCAGAACTCTCGTTCCATTGCTCGCATTTCACTTCTTGTGCAATATTCCGCAATCATCATTTTCATCAGGGTGGCCCACTAAAGAGAGTATGCGGTGTCGACTCCCACTAAGTGGACATAAGCATTCCATCATGTGAGAGCTTGATGCTGGAATATGCAAGTAGCAAACTTGATCTTGCAATTGTCTGCACAACACTCTTTGTGATAGATTGAGTCCATTTTTTCAAACCATTGTGCCAAACATGTGGCTCCTTCATTTACCTTGAAGTTTAAGGGCTTACGGCTTAAGAATTCTTGATAAGATAAATCGTGTGTCGTGAGATCTTCGCGTTTAGTCTCTTCTCTGTCCATTTGGTTGGCACAAATGTTGTGGTGGTTGGCCATGTAGTTTGCGATTTCAGTGGCAACCCATTCTGTAACGAGCTTCTCAATGTCAGATGTGTTCGCGTTTTGCTTGACTGGAAACATTGTCCTTCAGTCATAATGAATATGAAAGTGAGTTTCTATATAAGAACAAGGGTCATTATAAGAATAATTACCGTTTTGACATGTACAACATGTCGATAAATTTTTTTAATTATGTCATACTATTCATGTGTAGTGCAGATCTTGTCTATTCTATGTATAGGTTTATGATGATAAAAATACAGAACCTAGAGGAGATGGATTTAACACAAGAGAACCATAATGATATTGCATAGAATTTCATTACAACATATTCGAATACATTTAGGAGAGTTTCGGTTCGTAAGACCGATAAATAGAACAACAACATCAATGAGTCATATTAGTTCGTACAACACAAAAACTACTACTTTACTACCACCCTGAACATCTTGTGGCTATCACAGCACTAAACTAAATACTGTATGGTGCTGCCCCGGGCTGAGTCTTCTGAGTCGCCTTCCATTCCGCAAACTCCCTAAGCCGAGCCTCTACCCTAGCAAATTTGTCACTGGCATTGTCTGCCCTACGCTCCATAGTAAGCCTCATAAAATCTACAGCATCCTCTAGGTACCTAGACTAAGTTAGTGCTACTGTCGTAGCGGACTCCAAAAGTGTCAAACGTCCCTCAATATCCTTGAGACGTCCCTAAGTAACATGGTGGGTGTCCAGATTCTGTAGAGTACCCTCAGAATTGGAATTTTCTTCAATATGGTCTTCAAGTCGGGAAATTATCTCATTCATCTTATCACGAGTTTCAACCAATGATGTCCATATGTTGTTGTTGCTTTCCCTAAGCTTTTCACTGAGCTCTTGTATCTCTTCCACCACATCCTCCATTCCTTCAATTCTTTCTAGCGGTATTGCATCCATGTGGTTTAATATCCCTTTCATTTGTTCCTCATGACGTATCATGCGTGCCATGAATGCATCAAGAGCTGGTGGTCGGGCGGTGGATGCTCCAGAACTTTCTCCAACTTCAAACACACTGGGAGGTGGTGCCTCAGAATCAGAAGATGGTGGTGATGATACGGAAAGACAGATCCTGTTACCATTGGATATATCCGAACTGGGTAGTGGATCTCTTTGGTGTTCTTGTGGAGGTGCAGGAATGACAGGACTAGCAGGTACAATAGTGATGGTAGCGGTAATCTGAAAGTGAGTGGGTGGAGTGTAGGCGGTACCCTCCTGGGGAACCTAATACACAAGCATGTATTGAGTGGGTGACAAAATCTCTGTTATGTCACTGCATCTAGCTCCAAAGTGAGGGGAAGGTATGGTATGTGAAAAAAGACGGTATACGTGTGTAAGTACATAGAAAATACTTATAGTATTATAGTGTAACTAGATAATAATACTGTTGGGAATAATACTAACAGTTACCACAGATAGTATTGTGGTTGACACTACTGAAGAAAACACTAGCAGCGGAAACTTATTCCCACTGCCAGTACAATTATTACCACTGCTATTTGATAATTTTTTAGTATTCGTATAATGATAAGTATAGAATAGATTGTGTGTATATTTTATATTGATAGGTTTATTCTTATCTTGTAAAGGACTCCTTGTGCTATAAAAGGAGGTCCTAGGTCATTGTCTTATGTACTTAGTAAATTATCTACGTACTTACAGCTTCAAGGTGTAACCCTAGTGATAAGCAAGATCACTCGTATTATTCATTAATAATATTGGAGCTTAAGTTTAGTGTTTAATCTGTGTTCGTTTACAATACATCATATAATATGTCTTCTAAGTATTACTAAGTAAATTCCGCGTGCTTAATAATATTATACAAAATATCATTGACACAAGGTGTGTGTCTAGATCCATCAAGTGGTATTAGAGCGAAGGTTCTGATATTTTGTTTTAGAAGATCAAAGGAATAAGCTTAACCTACTCACTCAATTCAATGGAGATGGAAAACAACTAGTCCAACTCTTCTACACCAAGGCTACCTAAGCTCAAACTTAATGAGTTTGAGATATGGAGGATACTGATTGAGCAATACTTTCTCATTCAGGACTATGCTCTATGGGAGATCATCTTAAATGGTGATTCTTTCCAGCCTATAACAAAGACACAGAAGGTTGGTGACACAGATGTGGTAACAGTTTATGTGCCTGAATCTAGTACTGAAAAGGCACTGAAGAAGAATGATCTAAAGGCTACAAGTTTGTTGCTGATGACTCTTCCTAGAGATCAGATCATTGCATTCAGCAAGTTCAAGTCAGCTAAAGAACTCTTTGAAGAGATTTGCTCTGTGTTTGGTAGTAATGATGCTACAAAGAAGACACAAAAGACATTGTTAAAGCAAAGTTATGAAAACTTCTCTGCTTCAAGCAATGACTCTCTTGATAGCATCTTCACCAAACTTCAGAAAATTGTTACACAATTGACTATGTTTGGCATTGAGGTAGAAAAGGAAGACCCCAATTTGAAGTTTCTAAGAAGTTTGCCTTCAGAGTTTCAAACTAATGTTACTGTCTGGGAAAATAAAGAAGATATTGAAACAATGAAGCTCAATGATCTTTACATCAACTTTAAACTCATTGAACAAAGATTGAAGAAGGCTGGGAAACTCAGTACAAGCTCAAGCATCTTGGCTTTGATGTCAACCTCTGTTGACAGTGATGATTCTGAAGATGACAGTGGTGATGATATTGCCATTGCTGGTTCTACAGTTTCCACTGGTAATGTTAGTGTTACCACTACAGGTTCAAAGAAGAAGGTTCATGGCATTGGAGATCCTACCTTTTATGCTTTTATCTCCACTCAAGTTAATTGCTCTATATTAACTCATGAAGACATAGAGCAAATTGATGAAGATGACTTGGAGGAGATGGATATTAAATGGCAAATAGCTCTTCTTAGCATAAGAGCTAGGAAATTCTACAAGAAGACTGGCAAGCCTATTCACATCAATGGTAGTGAAACTGCAGGCTTTGATAAGAAGAAAGTGGAGTGCTTTAACTGCCACAAGTTGGGACACTTTTCTAGAGAATGTAAAAGACCAAAGACCAAGGACAACAGGTCTACTTGGTATAAGCAAAAGAAGGAACCAACTGTGGAAGAACCAAAGGCAATGTTGGCTATTGATGGGGTGAGCTATGACTGGAGTTTCATGGCTGATGATCAAGAGGAAGAACATTCAGATGCTGCTCTTGTTTCTACTGAATTTGCTCTCATGGCTTTCTCTGACTCTGAGGTACAAAACTTTAAAAGTTGTTCTAAAACATGTAGAGCTGCTAGAGAAGTTGAAATGCTTAATGATCTATATTCTAATGAAAGACAAGAGTTGTATACAGCTAATTATACTGTGTCAAATTTTAGGAGAGCTATAGCTGTTTTAGAAAACCAACTAGAGCACTATAGAGAAAATGAGTCAAAATATAATGATGACATGATTCTTCTTAGAAGAGAGGTAGAACATACAACAGCTGTGAATGTAGCATACCAAGAAGAGTTTGAAAAACTTAGAAAGAAAATTGAGAATGTTGATATAACTATTGACACTTGTTATCATCAATCTAAGTCAATTGATAAAATTTGGGATGCTCAATTTTATAATAAAGTTAAGTCAGGTATGGGTTATAATACAGTGCCTCCACCACTAAGAGGTGTTCCATCACCTCCAGGTATAGATTTAGCTCATACAGGCTTAGAAGAGTTTCAAGATCTTGAACGAGAATATGGTCCTTTAAAGGATACAACTGTGAAATTTGAGGAAGAGGTTAAGCATGATAATGATGTTTTGAGAGTGCTAGTGACTCATCTGTTGTTGATGAGCATGTTAAAAAGAATGTAGATACTTCTATCCCAAAAGTTGTTAATATTGTTACAGAGGAACCTAGGAAACCAGTTAATAAACCTAGATCAACTGTAAGGTATGCTGAGATGTATAGGAACAAGCCTACAGCTCCTAGGGGTAACCAGAGGAGTTGGAATCATGTTAAATCTCAAAAACTAGGTAGTGATTTTGTGATGTACAATAAGGCATGCTATATCTGTGGCAGTTTTGACCATTTACATGCGTATTGTGACTATCATGTTGGGAGAAGGGAAGTCCATGGGAATAAAAGGGTGGTGTCTAACAGGTTTCAAAATAATGTACACCCTAATCCTAATTGCAAAATGGTCCTAAGAGCAGTTCAACTAAGAAGTGGCCTTAAAACTTTTGCCACTACAAAAACTGTTAAAACTGCTTACCCTAAGTTACTTGTTAACAGTGCAAAGTCCAAAACAACTTTTGCAAAATCTGCACAAATAGGGAAAGGAACTTTTCAAGCTAAAAAGGTTAATTATAACCAATAGTGGGTACCTAAAACTAAACCAGCAGTTTCCACTGCTCATTTAAAAGTTTCCACTGCAAGGGTTGTAAACAAGAAAATGGGACATGGGCAATGTTGTGAAGGCCTCAGCATGTTGGGAATGGAAACCTAAAGGAACTATCTCTACAACCAATCCCAATGGTGTATCAATGACCTTTGATAGATTTAACTATATTGATACACGAGGCAGATCCAAGTCAATCATATGTGCAGGAACATCCAATATCAAAAATATCAGATCAAGGATATACAGATAGTGGGTGTTCAAGGCACATGACTGGCAACAAGTCCTATCTCTCAGACTTTGAACAATATGATGGACAGTATGTCAGCTTTGGTAATGATGTTAATAACACAACATGTATGATGCAAGGAAAACATGGATCATTATTATTATTTCACAAAACTGCACACTGAGTGCAGTAGATACATCCATGGATTACAGACTACAAGCATCATTACAACAACTGAAGACAACTAACAACAACCTACTCCAAACAAAAGAAAGCTTCAACCTAACCAGCATCTACCACCTATGGCTTCTTTGGGAAAGCCCACTCTAGCATGACCTTAGGCGCATTTCGCCTATCTATCACATTGTAAACCTTAGGGCTTACTAATCCCATCACCACTATCCCACCAGGTGGTGAGGATGATGAAGGATCTATTGGTGGTGGTGGTGTCAACAATGGTAGAGAAGGTGTTTATTGTAGCTCTTTAGGAGGGGCTATTGCATTCAGAGGGGGCACACTCAGGACTCTTCCAGACGTCTCATCATCTGTATTTTCATATGGAGATACATAGGAGCTGATCTCTGAGCTATCATCTTTGATTTGTGCATCCTGAGGCATGGACTGTAGTGATGAAGGACCAGCAGAAAAAGGATTTGAGAGAACACTTGAATGTTTTCTCTTTCTGGAAAAAACTTCCTCATACTCTTCTTTCTCAACTCTCCCAGTTTTCAAAACAAATTCATCCCAAAAACTATCAGATGAACTGCTAGAAGAAAGGTTGATTGGATTGGAATGGCTCATGATGTTGTTGAAGAAATGAGTCTTTGAGAAGAGAAATTTCTGGAGTATGTGATTTGGGTGGTTTGTGAGTTAAAGGTCCTTAAATAAATGTTAAGTTGGATTCAGTAAGTTAATGAGGGGAAGATATAAGTGGTTGAGAAGTAAATGAAGTCTTTGACTTTGATGACCGGATTAATACCTTGGAGTGGACTTGTTGACTATGTAGTCTAACCACTGCATGCAAAATTGTTGCATCTACTTAATTTGTCCAACCAATGCTGTTCTTAACAATGCTTTCAATGTTTTAGTTCTGTGTGTGATATACAGGATTGAAGGAGTATTTGTCTAAATCATGTTGTGGCTGTTTAGTGCTTGTATTTATGTTTGATCACTCACTTTTATACAGAAAATAAGCCTAACAGTAGGAACTATAATGCAAGCAGTGGAAATAAGTTAGTCTCAAACTAGAAAAAGGAAAACAAAGATACTTCAATTCAAACAAAAGAGTCATTACATCCAAAAGAGAGTGTCTACAACCACAATCAAAACACAAAAGATAACTTCCTACATTCCTACACCCTAAGTCAACTACTCCATTGGCTTCTTGCCTTTCCCCACATAGCCATGCTTGTTTTTCTGTGCTCTCTTTCTTTTGTTCTCAAAGGTGGATTGCATTCTTGGACAAGGAAGACCAAGAACTTGTGGAGGAGGTTTTGGTAGCATTGCAGACTTCGTTGGTATGGATATCTGCTTCATGTTGGAGATAGCTGTTTCTAGTGCTTTTGTAAGAGCTCTTGGCAATTCTTTGGCCATGGAATAGGTCTCATCATTCTTCTCATCATCCTCTGATGAGCTGGAGTAAAACTCAAGAGATGGTGCAGGTTTAGCAGCAGGTACACGCTTGGCAGTCTCCTTAGTGTACTTCTTGGATGAAGTGCTTCCAGCCCATGATGGAAAGTATCCAGCCCATCCTGATGCCTCTGAGGAAGTTTCTGACTCGATCACATACTCTTCTTCTGAATCAGAGGAGATGTTAATGGTGTTGGAAGGATTACTCATGTTTATATCTAGGGGTTTTGTGTGTTTGAATGTGTTTTTGATGAAGATTACAATACGCCAAGCCTCCTTATATAGACAAAGTCGGTTACAAGGGTTAATTAATGAGTATATTTACTTTTTCCTATTTTGGTAGGTTAAAGAGTAAATATAGATATTATTGGGTTGACTTTGGAAGATATTTTCTTGATAGTGGCTTGGTTAAAAGTAACTTTAGTTAAGAACAGGTTGGTTATTCCTATCACATGCAGATACATAACCTTTATGCAGCATAGATGGGAGTTGATCTTAAAAGGTGTATAACTGAGATACACAACTAATGGTTATTGATTCACCATGTCTAACCCACATAAGAATCAACTAGTCCAGAGCAAACGGCTACTAGTAAAGACTTGACAAATCCATTTATGGTTGATAGTTTACCAAAAACTATATGGTTCTTAACTCACCATATTCTCTATGATTAAGAGTTGGCTAGTCCATAGCAAACGGCTCATGGTAAAGACATATCAAATCCGTTGATAGCTGGTACTTTCCTAAAAACTATGATAAGAGTAGTCTAGTTTTCATATGTTTTTCTTTTCCACTGCTCTTTGAAATTTTTGTGAAAAATTATCACTGCTAGTTCACAGTTTCCACTGACAGTGTTATTTTACCACTGTTGTTCTAGCCGTTACAACTGTTGTGTCAGTAACAAATTTTTCACTAGCCGTTGTAGAAAAATGGCTTTCCATATATATAGGGTAACTTTTAGAAAATTATCTACTTTCTTATTTGATATTTATCTACTAAAGATAAATACTTTCCATAGATAATTTGTCTTGCGCTATACTCTTAAACCCTACCTCTATATATCTTTTTATCTCAACTGGCTAGTTATTTCTTCGATTATTACTGACATACTATTCTTTTTCGTCAAAAGTTTTTATGGCACCATTAAAATTTGCAGATGAGCACAACCAAGTGGCCTACCTACAAAAGTCAAACGAGAAGAGTGGCCCTGTTTTTCATCAGATTGTGGACTTTCTCAATACTACCCATATAAGGTATGCTTTGCTTTTAAAACCCACAATCTATATCTCTCAAATCAAACAGTTTTGGACTTCTGCTCAGTCCATACCACTTGAGATTAGAGATAAACATGAAACAGTGGAAGCTCTAAGAGACACTGTGGATGGGGTAACTATTGATGTTACTGAGGCATCCTTGAGGAGAATTCTCCAATTGGATGATCTCAATGGTATCATCAACTTTACCTATGCCAGAAATTCATGATACTTTATCATCCATGGGGTATGATACCACTGATAAAAAGGCTACTTTCAAAAAGAGTGGTTTTTGTCCCCAATGGAGATTTTTGATACATACTCTGTTGCATTGCCTAAGTCCTAAGAAAACATCTTATGAGCAATTTAGTTCAACCATGGCTTACCCTTTGGTTTGTCTAGCCACTGATAAGATTTTTAACTGGTCAAAATATATTTTTACAAGTATGACTGGCAATGTAAAGAGTTCAACAAAATTTTTAATGTATCCAAGGTTTGTGCAAGCAGTTCTAAATGAGTTTCAACTGCAACCCCATACTAATATTTATA
This sequence comes from Chrysanthemum seticuspe, assembly GCA_019973895.1. Classification (NCBI taxonomy): domain Eukaryota; kingdom Viridiplantae; phylum Streptophyta; class Magnoliopsida; order Asterales; family Asteraceae; genus Chrysanthemum; species Chrysanthemum seticuspe. The sequence continues at coordinate 142,410,221 of BPTQ01000005.1, read as the reverse complement.
AAATCAGTTGCCTCAAGCCTAAAGTTTTTCAAAACATGAACAAAGATGGGAACATGATTTTTACACCTCTTTTTCCTCAAATGCTTGCAAAGATTACAACTGAACAAAATACACCCATAATTAATGTTCCAAACATTGATTATTCTCCACTTATTTCTCACACCTATGAGAGGAGGAGCAAACAACCAACTTCTTTCATGACAACACAACATGTTTCTAAACCTTTTGGTCTAGGAACAAGCAGTGGTGGTTCTAGACTTCAACCTAGTCCAACTAGGGAGGAATCTGAGCCTTTGCCCCATGATTCACCTCTCCCAACAGGTCACATAGTTGGAAGTGATGAAGGCAGTGGGAAACAAATGGAATTGATTGTTTTGTGTACAAAGTTAGGCAAGCAGGTTGAATCTCTACAGAAGGACCTGGCACATGTCAAGAAGCAGCATGCCAAGGATATTAAACACTTAAAAGAGGAGATTCAGACCTTGAAGGAAGAGTTGCAGGGGTTGAAAAAGCAAAGGAAAACTGCAAAGTTGGTGATCTCATCTTCATCCTCACCTAATCATGGTGATTCAGCTGGTTTTGATCAAGATTTGGGAAATTCTCCCAAACAGGGGAGTAAAACAGGTGCTGAAACTCAGGGGAGGATAATTGATTTTGAAGATGAAGGTGTTTCCAATAAAGGTGCAGAGGAAGCTGATACTCAAGAAGAGCAACTAGAGCAAGATATTTTCTGTACTGCAACTGATTTTACCACTGATCCAATTTCCACTGCAGAGCCAAATATTACCACTGATGAACATAATGTTGTCACTGCAAGTGAAGAAATTGATAAACAGAAGAAAGATAAGGGTAAAACTGTAATGCAAAGTAAGGAGCAAACAAGAAGAAAGATTTCAAAGAAAGAACATGTTCAGATTGCTATTGATGAAGAAGTTGCATGGAAGATTACTGAAGAACAAGTTGCTGAAAAGAAAAAGCTTGAAGAATTGGAGATTCTAAGCTTCATGGAGGCTAAAAGATTGGATAAAATGGAAGATCAAATAGAAGATCCTCTTTCCACTGTTCAACCTACAATATTCAGAGAAAAGACTCCAGAGTTCAGCTATGTGCCTACTGAAGAAGATATTGAGTTCTTGATTGTTAACAATTCAGAAGTCAAGAAGAAGGCAATTGACCTACTTGCTGATATGTCCTTAACTGAAGATCAAAGAACTGCTCAGTTGAAGGATTTTATCCAAATGATGAATAATCAAGCACTTCAAGAAGCTATTGTTTCAGCCAAGAAAGGCCAAAAGAAACCAAGACAACCAATTAAGGCTCAAATTATTGTATACATGAAGACTTACTGTTGCAATGTTGGTGGTTGGAAAAGAAATCAATTCAAAGGAATGTCTGATGATAGAGTTGAAAGTATCTACTACAGAGTTCAAAGATTTGATAAAGATTTTATTCCAATGAATTCTGAAGAAGAAGCAAGAAGGTTTCTTGATTTGAAAAGAAAGGCCAAAGACAGTGATTCTCAGTTTGTTAAGAAGACAAAGTTTGCTGAAGAACAAGATGTTCCAACTGAGAAGTTCACTGAAGAACAAATGACTGAAATGATTGTGATAGAAGAAGAAGATTTTTATCCAGAACCACTGCAAGTTAGACATCCTATCATTGATTGGGAGGTTTACACTGCTAGCAATTTTCTTCCAACATGGAAGATCACAAGGCTAGGTGGTGAAACATCCTCATTCATTCAATTTGAAGATCTCATCAAAGCTTTTGACAGAGATGATCTTGACAAATTATGGAAATTAGTTCAAGAAAGGTTTGATGCTCAAGGTCTCAAGGATATGAAGGAGATGCAGTTATGGATTAATCTTAGAAGGCTCTATGAACCAGATGTTAATGATGATTTCTGGAAATTCTCATGTTCATGTCCTGGTACTAAATGGTTTTACTATGATTCATGTGAAGTTCATCATGTTTCTACAGCAAATGAGTAGATGCATTCATGCTTGCTGAGAAAGAATATCCACTCAGAGCTAGAACTCTCACAGTGATGCTATGTTCTAATATAAGAGTTCATGAAGATAGTGAGAAAGTCAAAGCATTGTTACATAGGCTTCAAGATCAATATTCGAGAGCTATTCAGATGCTAAGGAAGAAGTAAAGTATTTGATTGAATTTCCTAAATCCTTGAAGATAATGCAGATTGAAGAAACTTGTTGATTTGCAGAGAAATCATAAGTTTAGGGGAGGATTGTTGGGAATAATACTAACAGTTACCACGGATAGTATTGTGGTTGACACTGCTGAAGAAAACACTAGCAGTTGAAACTTATTCCCACTGCCAGTACAATTATTACCACTGCTATTGGATAATTGTTTAGTATTCATATAATGATAAGTATAGAATAGATTGTGTGTATATTCTATATTGATAGGTTTATTCTTATCTTGTAAAGGACTCCTTGTGCTATAAAAGGAGGTCATAGGTCATTGTCTTATGTACTTAGTAAATTATCTACGTACTTACAGCTTCAAGGTGTAACCCTAGTGATAAGCAAGATCACTCGTATTATTCATTAATAATATTGGAGCTCAATTTTTGTGTTTAATCTATGTTCGTTTACAATACATCATACAATCTGACTTCTAAGTATTACTAAGTAAATTCCGCGTGCTTAATAATATTATACAAAATATCATTGACACAAGGTGTGTGTCTAGATCCATCAAATACAGTATATTATATAGCTACATCGAGTATGAACTTAGATAATCATAGCATAAGAGTCAGTCAGATGAGTGCTAAGCAAGGCTGGCAAGTAAGTGGCGATCATAGAGGTTTTTCAGAAATAATTTCCCTGTTTGAAATTTTTCGGTTATAGTTTAGGGTTTATATGTACCTTTTTCTCTATAACCTTGGCTTTGATACCAATCTGTAACACCCCCAAAACTAGTACAGCGGAAGCAACATGGGGTGCTACTTAATTGGAATACACAACACAAGATAATGAAGAACCGAATACATACTCCGTTTAAATTTTATTCATAAAATAAATGAGTTTTACAAAAATGTTAAGTGTGGAAATGTGGCCCATATGTTTAGGATGTTTCATAAAAATAATTTTTAGTTTTTGTAAAAACACTTCAATGGATAGTCTATGACCATTGCCTTGCCATTTCCTTGCCTGCATATTAAATACCTGAGAAAAACAAGCTAAAAGTCAGCAAAGCAATGGTGAGTTCATAGGTTTAAGTGTTCAAACAGAGATGGACCCATATCATAATCATTTCAAAATAGTTGTGAAACATGTTACGCTTGCACTAAGTTCATATAACCAAATCTTAACCATAGTGTGCATGCTCTAGAAGCATGTTAAATAAAGGCCTTACAAGTGTTGAAATCCCAAAACACTCGAATCTCGACATGATATACGTCTGGTTGCCTATCCGGTCAACCCGAACAGGGGAGTCACCCCCAATAGATCTATTTATAACATTCGCGCTTCCCATTAAGGATTAACAGTTCATGAGTTTGGCCAAAAAGGGGATTTAAATGCTTGGGCTACTCTACGTAACTGTTTAAATAAAAACATAGTTGCATTTGGTCCATAGAAATGTTTTGTATATTTCTCACCCCAAAGTTTATAAAACATTTTAACAGATAAAAGTGGGGCTATAAACTCACCTCAGCAAACAGCGGTGTGAAGTGAACAATCAAATGATGGAAATGCACGGCTCTGAAGCGCAACCTAAATTAGTACGACTAGTTTTAGTCTTTATTCCATGTTTAAGACTTGATAAATGTTGGAATCACTCCTAAACCATAATCAAGTGTTAGTAATTATTATGTAATAGTTAGCTTTATTATGGCCTTTATGTTTGTTATTAGCCTTAAGCTTATGAAGAAGGCCCATGAGGTTAGGCCCAAGCCTATTAAAGAAAGGATGGAAACTAGGAGTGTTGCCCTAGCTTTCCTCCTATAAATACTCTATGTAAACCTTCATTTGAAGGTTGGTTGTTCAAGTTATTTCCTTTCATACTCCTACGCGTAAACCGTATCATATTATCGTGTGTGTGTGTGGTTTTACTTGTTCAATCACCTCATCTCTTTCTTATAAGCTTGTGTTTGTAAAACTAGTGACCTAACAGTGGTATCAATCGCCTAATAGTTGAGTGAACGTATTGTTTAAAGTGAGTTTTGGTCTCACGCCTAACTTGCGTATACCTCACCTTTGGCTTGATCACAAACGTATTTTTTACACTTTTGAATCCAAGATTCTTGTACTTTCAACGTTTTAAGGTGTTAAAATACTTGTTTTTGGCAAAAGGTTTCAAACTTTATGCGTGGATAGTTGTTTTTCATCTGGTTTTTGAACGTGGGTGTAGTTCTACGCGTAACTGTTTTAGAGGCTTTGGTTCATCAAGTTTCACACTTTTGTGTATTTTGGTTTTATTGAAGCTATTTTATCACACAAAAACTGGTTTAGAAACACTTTTGGACAGAATCAAAGTTACGAGCATTTCTACGCGTAGTAAAACCCTAAAACTACGCGTAAGTGCTTCCTTGGTTTGATCTTCATTTTCGTGGTTTATTCCGTGTTTTCTTACTTGGATAAGTCTGAAAATACGTCGACTTTGGATATCTTTTGCACTGTGATAGTGTAAAAGATCATTTGGGCAAAAACCCTAAAATTACGCATAAGCATAAGCTTACGCGTAGAAATCCTACGCCTAAGATTTTTCTTACGCCTAAGCCTAGTCTTACGCATAAGAAAATCCTACGCCTAACTTTCTACGCCTAAATTTTGTCTACGCCTAACTTTAGTGCTTTTCCCTACTTACGCGTAAGCTAAATCCTACGCGTAACTCCTTATTGTTACGCGTAACTTTGGTGTTTTTACGCATAAGTGCTACTTGGTTCTTGTCTTTTCTACGCCTAAGGACACTTCATCAACAAAGGTTCATTCGACTACAAAGATCCATTTTTACCAACACAAGTTTTCAACATGTCTCAACCACCATACTCTAACTATTTCCCTTACACTTATCCTCAACGACAACAACAACTAAGTCCACAACATCAACAATGGAATCAACAACAAGCAATTTATCAACAACAATTTAATCAACAACATACTCCACAACTTGGTGCAATTCCCCCACCACAAATGGTTCAAACACCGCCAAGTCTTCAAGTTCAACCCTACACAAATGAATTCAATCAACATCCATCAAGGAACACTATGAAGGAACCCACTTGGTTTGCAAAGATGTGTGAAGCTTTAAGCAGCCAACAATCAATTCATGAAGCTGGATCACTTGATAGACCTCCAATGCTCACTCCAGGAAACTACGATCAATGGGTGATAAGGTTCTTTAGGTTTTGTGATCTGAAGAAGCCACATGGAAAGTTCTTAAAGAAGGTTATCTTGGAAGGTCCATTTGAGATGCCTACTGTCATTGTACCCGGAGATCCTACTGCTATTCCACCAAGAGATGAACAAACAAACATTGCTACTGTTGCAGATCTAAATCCAACAGAACTTCTACACTATGAAGCTGATGAGCTTGCACTGCAATATATCCTTTTCGGATTACCTAACCCAATTCTTCGAAGTGTTGATGCTCAAAAGACTGCAAAGGAAATGTGGGACCATATTCATCTTCTTATGGAAGGATCTGTACTCAATCAGGAGGATTTGGAATCCAAAATTTACTTGGCTTATGAACACTTCATGATTGAACCTGGAGAGACACTAGAGTCTTATCATCATCGATTTTCAGACATCATCAATGATTTGGAGAAACACAACATCATCATGCCAAGAATTGCAGTGAATACTAAGTTCCTGAGTAGTCTTGGTCCTGAATGGGAGAAGTATGTCATTTTTCTCCGTCAAGCGAAGAATATGCATCATTCTACATATGGATTGTTGTACGATTACTTGAAGCCTCATGAAAAGGAAGTTGATCGGGAAAGGATTCTCCGTGCTCAAATTGCTCCACCTACACATCCGGAAAATCAACAACTTGCCTTATATGCTCAACAAAGTTATCCTCCTCAACAAGCAACTCAACCAACTACCTCAGTCACACCAAACGATCCATCACAGCAATCTCAACAAAATCAATTGGTTCCTTACAACAACAACAATGATCAAGCACTTCATAGTCAAACTAATGAGGAATCCGATCCGTTCGAAGCATTGCAACAGGGATTTGTTATGATTGCTAATGCTTTTCGCCGTTATACAAACAAATCCAACAATCGTATTTGTTCCTCATCCAATACACGAAATCAGGCTGTTGTGAACAATGGACGAGTTGAAGTTCAGAATCGTGGTTATGGTCGTCAAATGGGAGGTGGTCAATGGTTTAATGCTATGGGTAGGAATAACAACAGAGCTCAAGTGGTAGAACAGGGAAATGCTCAGAATGGGTTGAATGGTCTTGGATGCTACAACTGCAATGAGAAGGGACACCTGGCTAATGTATGCCCAAAGCCAAGGACTAGGGGCAGTGCTTACTTCAAAGAGGCACTTCTTTTGGCTCTTAAGGATGAAGCTGGTGGATCTATCACAAACAAAGAACAGAGCTTTATGGCAGATGCAGAATCAGATGATGATATGGAGGACTTGCAGGCCAATGCAGCTGTTATGTTGATGGCTAATATGCATGAGTTACACATGAGTGAAACAGGCCCAGTGTATGACACTGATGGCTTGTCTCAGGTACCCGAACAAACCATCATCATATCTGAACTAATATCTCCGCCAATATCTGAATCCGGCACGGATCAGACTGTTCAAAATGAGTCATCTACATCTCATTCTGACGATTTTCAAGTTAACCCTGTAGTTACATTTGACGATCAAGATGACCTTATGGTTTCCTTTGATAATCAAATTGACTCCGTGGTTGTACTTGAGGATCTAAATAATGATCATGTTGTAACTCACGTTGAACAAGCTGAACTGTTGCCTCATCCAGATTTTGCTCGTTTAATTCAAGACCATCAAATCAAAATGGAGGAATGTTATGCATTAAATAAGGACTTAAAAAGCAAAAATGCACGGTTAACCAAGGATTTCGAATGCTTACAAATGCAACTCAACTTTTTCAAAACTCAAGAAAACCGTGAAAAATGTTTTGAAGCCGCTTTTGCTAAATCTCATCAAAACGAAAAATATTAGAGAGACAGATGCGTGATCTAGCAGCTTCGAAGAATGCTTTGTTGTCTGAAATAGAACAACTGAAACATGAACATAAAAAGCAAATTAACGCTCTCACCTTGGAAAATCAAAAAGCTAAGGCTGAGTTGTTAAATTGTCAAAAACAGTTCTCAGCATACAAAAATCATTCAACGAATCGGGTAGATGACCTTCTTGCAGAAATTATTGGCTTGCAAAACAAAATTAAAGAGTTTAAAACTGTTGTTTACAAACATGGTGAATCAGTAACAGCTATTGAAAAGTTTACCTTAAAACCCAATCCAAAAGGATATGGACCAAATCTAGCTGATTACAAACCAAAGCTTTCACTCAAAACATTCAAACCAAATCCTGAAGTTTCCAGTTCAGAATATAAAATTAATGATACTGTTATGAGTGTTGTTGAATATCATCGTCAAGAGGAATTAGATGCAGAATACGAGAGTCGATCAAAATTAAAAACGGTTGTTTACAACAAACCTTTTAATTATTCAAAACCGGTCACTTTTGTCACACCAACGGATTCTTCTAACACACCAAGGGTTATCATCAAAACACCTGAGTCTTCTAATGTTAATCCCCAACCAGATTATGCACAAATTTATGGTCCTTTACCTTCAATCAGTGAAGTAAACCCCAAACCTGAAAATCACAAAATTCTTAGATATTTTGATATTTTCATGGCTGACCTCAAAACTTTAGAACATGAGATAGAACATCATTCTGAAATCAAAGTTCAACACTTTCAATCGCCTTTAGCGCGAGAACAAAGAGACATTTTTCAGAAAAATCTTTTACCAAATGTTAAAAATTTGAAAAGTTGTGCATTAGCCTGGGAAAAGGATTTTCATAAGGAACTTGGAGTGATGAAGGTCGTTTTCGAGAAAACTGAAACATCTATTTCTAATACTAAACGCAAAAAGAAAATGTTGAGAAAAGATGTTGATCGACTCTTGGAAGATGTTATTTGTGCTGATATCCATAATCTTGTGTTATTCTATTCTTTGCCACATGCATCTGATTATATCTCTGCTGATTATGTTGACTCTGTGGTAACTGTTGAGAATATTGATAATGTGCTTCAGATCGAGTCTTTAAAAGCTGAAAATAAACGATTACTTAATGAACTTTACAATGCAAAACGTCGTCTTCATTGGTGTGAAAAAGATATTCACAACCATCAACTTAGTTTTCAAAAGAAAATCGCTCAGTTGAGTGCAAAATCTTCTGATCCTAAAATTGAGCAACTAGATGATCAAAACGTGTCTTTGAAAAGTCAAATCTCTAAATATGAACAAGAACTTGTAACAGTTAAACAGGAATATGGTGTCATATTTGATTTACTCAATAAGACTCGACATGAAGCATCAAACGAACTTGATCACTATCTTGCTCACACTAGAGAAGTCATGAATTTTGCTGGTAATATTCGTTCTGAAAATCAAGATTTGATTCACACTATCTCTAAGTTAAGAGAAATGTTAGGAAAGTATGAACAACTTCCGACAACCATCATTAAGGGATTAGCACCAGTCACACTTAGTAATCGTGCACCTAGAATCCCTACTACCAAATCACAAGTTGCTAACGTGCTTCCTTCTACTGAAACAGGAATAGTTGCGTCTTTTCCAAACGTCCGCACTTCACAGCCTAGGAGCACTCAATCGAAGTATAGGAAGTTGCGACCTAAGAAAAGATCAATAAGGAATGCTAAAGTAGAAGAACACCCTAGGACTATGAATAAGACTCACGTTGCTTCCACTATAGATTTTGCGTCTGGCAAATGTAATAGAAATAGTGATGTAACGAATGCTAAACCTTTAAGCACTTTTGATATTCAGTCTGATGCACCTTGTGTTATTTGTCATAAAAGTATGAATTCTGATTGTCATGACAAATGTGTTGCTAAAGCTATAATCTCTCGTTTACGGAATCCTAAGAATCGGAATACCTCTAGGCCCACTAATCATTCTAAGTCTGTGCTTGGTAGACCGCCTTCTTTAGATTCTAAGGCAAACATTGCTGTCACTGTAGCTCCAGTTTCACCTCCTAAGAATGTAGTACCACCTAGTGCATTCACTAAGACTAAAGCAAAGAGTAGTTATAGATGGCAGAAATGGATATATAACACACTAGGATTTACATGGATGCCTAAAATCATTAATGTGTGCATGTCTCATATACCTGCTTCGGAACCCTCTAACATTCCGGGTTCCACATCTACTTCTATTCCATCTGTTTCGTCTGTGTGTAATGCAGGTGATACAGATCATTCTCTGGATTGTTGATAGCGGATGTTCCCGACACATGACAGGCAACCTTAAACTGTTATCAAACTTTATTGCAAAGTTCATTGGCACTGTCAGGTTCGGGAATGATCACTTCGCAGCTATCATGGGCTACGGAGATTATGTCAATGGGAACATCGAAATCAGCAGGGTTTACTATGTGGAAGGCCTCGGTCATAATCTATTTTTGTGATGGAGATTTGGAGGTTGCTTTCAGGGAGAAAACTTGTTTCATTCGTGATCTACAAGGAAATGACCTTATGTCTGGCTCGCGTAATTCTAGTCTCTACACTATCTCTATGCAAGACATGGTTGCTTCATCTCCCATCTGCTTACTTTCAAAGGCAACATCAACAAAATCCTAGCTCTGGCACCATCGTCTCTCACATCTAAACTTTCAAACCATCACCAACCTTGCTCGACACAAACTAGTTGAAGGTCTTCCACGATTCCGGTATTCAAAAGATCACCTTTGCTCAGCCTGTGAACAAGGAAAAAGCACTCGTGCTCATTTTCCTTCAATGGTGGACCACATCTCTCAGCATGTGCTTCATCTTCTTCACATGGATTTGTGTGGCTCAATGCGCGTGCAAACGATCAATGGCAAACGCTACATCTTAGTAATTGTTGATGACTATTCACGATGGACTTGGGTCTACTTTCTTCAAAGCAAATACCAAGCTCCACAAATGATCATCACCTTTCTCACGAAAATACAGGTTCAGCTCCGCAACACCGTCAGGCTAATTCGAACAGACAAAGGAACTGAATTTGTTAACCAAACCCTTCGTGAATTCAGCATCAAACATCTATTGCACGTACACCTGAACAAAACGGATTTGTTGAAAGACGAAACCGAACGTTAGTGGAAGCTGCAAGAACAATGTTAATCAATGCTAAACTTCCAGATTACTTGTGGGCAGAAGCCGTATCTACTGCATGCTATACTCAAAACCGTTATATGATCACAAAACGCCACAACAAAACACCTTTCGAGCTTGTCCACAACCATAAGCCGAATCTCAAACACTTTCATGTATTTGGATCCCTTTGCTATCCGAATAATGATCGTGATGATTTTGGAAAGCTCAAAGCCAAAGATGACATTGGAGTCTTTATTGGATATTGTGAGAATTCTAAAGGTTACCGGATGTGGAATCGTCGTACAAAATAGGTGATGGAAACGATTCATGCTCATTTTCATGAACTCACGAAAATGGCTTCTGAGTACAACAGCTTAGAACCCGGTCACAACCGTTTAAACTTCCCTCAACCACCATCATCAGCTGAACAAAGCCCTCAGCTAACTCGTCAACAAATGGAAAGGTTATTTGCTCCTCTGTTCAGTGACGATATTGATGAACGTGCTCCAGGTGTATCCGCTGTTTCCGCTGCACAACCTGATAATATTCTTATACCTGATACACCTGCTACAACAACTACTGTTGAAGATGCACCTACACCAGTTGACTCCAACACAACAGTTGAACACACCGCTTCCAACAATGATGAACCGTCTGATGATATTCTGAATGATGTACCCCCACCTGCAGATTTTGACCCAAATGCGTTCTTCAACCCGTTTGCTAATGAGACTGCTGCACCAGATGTCGCGGAATCTTCAACAAACCATTTGAATCCTCAGAATCTGCACAATGTATACCAACATCAACCCTCTACACATCGATGGACAAAAGACCATCCTCTGGCTAATATTATTGGCAACCCGAATCAACCAGTCATTACGAGACAACGTCTTCACACAAATGGTGAACATTGCATTTATGCACTCACTGTCTGCCAATCTGAGCCTAAAAACATTAAAGACGCAATGACAAAAGACAACTGGATTGAATCCATGCAGGAAGAACTCAACCAATTCAAACGTCTTGAAGTATGGGAACTGGTTGAAAGACCAACAGGGGTCTACGTCATTGGTCTCAAATGGATTCGGAAAACCAAATTGGATGCTGAAGGGAACGTCATCCGAAACAAGTTACGTCTCGTTGCTAAGGGTTATCGTCAGGAAGAAGGAATAGACTTTGAAGAATCTTTTGCTCCGGTTGCTCGTCTTGAGGCTGTTCGGATATTTCTCGCGTTCGCGGCTCATATGAACATGACGGTCTTTCAAATGGATGTCAAAACTGCGTTTCTCAACGGACAACTGAAAGAAACGGTTTATGTCAGCCAACCCGAAGGATTCGTTGATCCAGAGTGCCCGAACCATGTCTACAAACTGAACAAAGCTCTTTATGGTCTCAAACAAGCCCCTCGGGCATGGTACGATAAACTATCATCTTTCCTCATTGCTAATAATTTCACCAAAGGCTCGGTTGACCCAACTCTTTTTATCCAATATCATGGGGCACATATCTTAATTGTTCAAATTTACGTGGATGACATCATTTTTGGGTCTACACATAAAAAGTTTTCAACCGCTTTTGCAAAACTAATAAAGAAAATTTTTGAAATGTCCATGATGGGTGAACTTACATTCTTTCTAGGATTACAAGTTCATCAATCACCCCGTGGTATTTTCTTGAGTCAGTCCAAATATGCCCTTGAATTGTTAAACAAATTTGGAATGAAAACCTGTGATACTTATGCCACACCAATGACTCATACCAAGAAGCTAGACGCTGATTTACATGGGAAATTAGTTGACCCTACCAAATACCGAAGTATTATTGGGTCTCTCATGTATCTAACAGCTAGCAAACCTGATATTGTCTTTGCCGTTTATCTATGCTCCCGTTATCAGTCGCGACCAACTGAAACCCACCTCTCTGAGGCTAAAAGAATCCTCCGATACATCAAGGGAACCATTAACTTGGGGATCTGGTATCCGAAGGATTCTGGTTTTGAACTAATCGCTTTTTCAGACGCTGACCACGCGGGATGCTTAGACTCAAGGAAAAGTACTTCAGGAGCTCTACAATTTCTTGGTGATAAACTGGTGTCTTGGCAATCAAAGAAGCAGGATTGTACATCGCTGTCATCAACCGAAGCAGAATATGTAGCCATGTCCGCGTGTTGTGCTCAAGTCATCTGGATGAGAACACAACTCAAAGACTATGGTTACGTATTTGACAGAATCCCGATGTACTGCGACAATCGGAGTGCCATTGCGATCTCGTGCAACTCAGTTCAGCACTCGAAATCAAAGCACATCGATCTTCGCTATCATTTCATCAAAGACCACGTGGAACAGGGTACCGTTGAATTATACTTTGTGGGTACTGAATACCAATTGGCAGATCTTCTCACCAAAGCCTTGCCTCCCGCTAGGTTTAATGAGCCGATCCACCGGATTGGTATGAGGTGTTTGACTCAAGAGGAATTGGATGACCTCTTAAAACAGTCTTAAAAACCTGTCAAACACCAAAACTCTCTTTTGTAAATAAATTTTTCAAAAACAAAATACAAAAATATAAAATCTGATAAAACAACAAAAATATTCTCCTAGTCTATTATTCTTTCAACATGGCAAGTACATTTCTTCCGTCAACACTTTAATCTTTCAAAATTCAGTATTTTTCCGATCAAGTGTTGAGGGGGAGAAAATAATCTCTTAACTGTTTCAAAACATCTGTGCACTTGCATGTTATCATATCTCGGTTGTTTCTTTTAACAATGGCGGTGAATTTTCTGGTTCAATGACACTCCTCGGACTAAAATTAATAACCTTTCATTATTTTCTCAAGAAAAGGGGGAGTGTCGTCAAGTTTCTTTCCTAAAAACTTTGTTTGGTAACCAAAATGAAAGTTAAATGGCTTTGTTTGAAAAAGGAAAAGGTGGAGGGACCAAAACTGTCAAAATGTTAAAGTTAATTTTAATAAAATACCTTCACCTAACTTATTCACTTCTCATTTAATTCTCTCAACCTAACTAATCTACGCCTACAATTCAACCAAGAAATCCGTCCTTTTGATCATCATCTTGTAAGTAGTTTTGTGATTACAACATGTTTTTAAGCTAAGGTTTTAAATTTCATGCTAATCCTACGGCTAAAACGTGTTTTACACGTGATTATGTGTTCTACGCATAAGCGTATGAACACACAATCATTGTGTGTGTGTTTTTGGATTAATGGATAGTGTCAAAACGGTTCTAATACATCAAGGATATCATTTTAACCATCAAAACCCACCCAGAAACACGTATTGATGATTTTTGAAAACTAGGGTTCTTGAGTCGAATTGGGTATTTTCGAATGTGAAGCGTTTTGGTCAAAAATATTGTTGGGTTATGTTCAATATTGTTGGGTTATGTTCACATATTGATGAATTGATGATTTCCAAGGTTGTTAACCACCCAGAAACTCTAAATGTTTAACAATTTGGAATTAGGGTTTAAAGTTCATAACTTTGGGTAATCTTGATTCTCAACGAATTAGATGTTATAACTTGTTTCATAGACTCTCTCAACATCATAGACCTACCATAATTTGTTTGGTGCAAATCCCATGGCTAGAAATGATACGCGTAAATCTTAACCCTTAGGGTTTTGACCTACGCGTATGACTTTATACGCGCAACCTTTAAACGAATGATTCATGCCATGTTTTGTTGATAAAATGAAGTTTTGTGTTAATGATAATGATTTGATGAAATTATTTCAGGCTTTGCTTCGCTTAATATTCAGAATCAAGGTCATTTGCAACTCTACGCATAAGGATTACCCTACGCGTAGGCAGGTTATGCATAAGAATAATCCTACGCATAACTATTACGCGTAAGGTTCTACAATGGGACTACGCGTATCCTGTGAAGGATATGCGTAAACAGTGACCTCTACGCATAAGGTCTACTCTTACGAGTAAGCCTTACGCGTAAGGTCCTTATACGCCTACGCGTAAGCTCTACGCATAAGGTCCCCCTTTCCTACGCGTAACTTCTCTTACGCGTAAGTTAGGATCCTACGCGTAAGCTTTCGTCTACGCGTATATCATCTCTGTTTACGCTTAACTTTGCTAAAACTACGCTTAAGCCTTGATTGACCTTCATTATGAGTTGTTACGTGTACAAACTTGTTAATAAACTTATCATATCATCACGAATCCAATAATGTCACTAATAAACTTAAACGTTTGATATGTTGTGAACCATAAGTGATAACATAAACTTTAAAACCTAAAGTTAACTTACTCATGAAATATTTCACGACATCATTGGACAATTGGACAAATAAGTGACTTAGGACTCGTAACAATCATTGACACTGTACATTCAATAACTAGACAATAAGACCTTCTGTTGACTAACATTATGTCTTTCGATATGTTGGTTCTTTTGGCTAATGTTATTTCAGATCACGACATGGCTGAACAAATGAATGTGGATGCATCAGAAGTTCTTACAATTGCTGATATCTTTCCAGAGGGTTATCCAAGAAAGCTTGGAAAGAACAACCTTAGGGTTGACTTTGACACCCTCACATGCTCAGAATCTTCTTGTCTCATTGCAGTGGATATTATCAGGAATCATCCCTACCAGAACATGCTCTCACACTCTGCCACAGTTCCAGAGGTCTACATTCAACAATTCTGAGATTCTATGCAGAGGATCACTGGTCAAAATGCTGTGAATGTGACTCTTAATTACAAACAAGTCACTATTACTCCTGATGACTTACGAGCTGTTCTCATCATTCCAGACATCGCTCCAACCGACTTCTTTGCTACCCCTACTGAAGAGACTGTCCTGCAATTCTTGATAGATATTGGTTATGATGAAGCTACAGGAATCATTACTAAGAACTCTCACGTAGAGCTGAAGAATATTCCTCAACCATGGAGGACACTCTATATGATCATCACCAAATCAGTCTCTGGTCGTGACAGTGGCTATGAGCATCCCAAGCTCATGGAACTGCAAATTTTCTGGTCGTTGATCAACAAGAAGGACATTATAATTGAAGCACTGCTATGGGAAGATATGATGTTGTTTCATAAGAAGCTTGGCTCCAAAATTCCCTATGTCAGATACACCAAACTGTTGATCCAGAGAGCTCTTGGACTTCATCCTAATATCCCCAGGAGACTCAATGACCCAGATAATCATGACATCTTGACTGAGCCCATACTATCTGTCAGAATCAAAGAATCGTCTACGAAGAAACAGGGTGCTGAGTTGCCCGATCACCTTCTTACAAAGGAAATCAAAAAGCTGGAAACGTACAAAAGGTATCGGGTAGCCGTAAAAGAAGGAAAAGTTGGCCATCTTGATGAAAAGGCTTCTGGGACACCTACTCGGAGAACCAGAAGAGGCAGTGCTGGAAGTGCATTAAGCATAGAGAGTCAAAGGAAGTTCCCCAAGAGGAACCCTCCTTCAAAGAGGATTGTTCCATCTAAGGAAGCTACTCCCATCCCAATCCCCAAGCCCGAACCGCAAAGAAAGCTTTTGGACGAAAGCTCTGAAGGTACTGACACAGATGAAGAGATTACCTACTCTGAAACTGCAAAGGATGACAATCCTTCAGTACCAAAACCTCCAAGTCCTCAAGCTGATAAAGGAAAAGGGAAGACTCCTGCACTTGTGCCCTATGATGAAAGCTCTGAAGAAGAAGAAGAGCTACTGGATCAATCCTACAAGAAGAAGTTTAAATTAGTTAGACACATTCAAAAGGCTGAAGAATTTGCAAAAGACCAAATGGGTGGCCCCGGAGGATCAAGTGGTGCTGCCCACTCCTCACCAGATCCTGATGCGGTTAATCGACCAGATAAGGGATCTGGTGCCACCACTCTTGTGCAACAACAAACGCTTGTGGAGGAGTCTACTGATTATAACATTGAGGAACCAGAAAAGGATAAGACTGAGAAAGAGAAAACTGATGAAGAAGCTAAGGCTCAGAAGGAAGAAAAGGCTAAATCTGGACAAGATGATGAAGAGAATTATGATGATTATCTTCTCAAAAGTCCAACTCGTTCCAAGGAGGATACTTCTGCACCTCCTAAGGACCCCGAGTCTCCTCATGTCTCCTCCTTATCAGATTCTTCATCTCACTCCTCACGACCACCATCAAAGAAATCAACCAAATCAACATCCAAATCTGTGAAGAAACCACCTCGATCTTGGATTTATCAGACTCATGAAAGAATTGTGAAAGCTGTCCAACAAGTCAGAAAGAAGGACATGCTCTACAGAAAATTGAATTGGTTTGCTGACCAAATACAGTACTTAAATGATGAGAAAGACAAGATGTAGAAAGAAAGGGAATTTGTTCAGAAGTTCATGAAAAGTCATCGTCAAGAGGAACTGAACAAAATGATCGAAGGTTACACTAACAAGTACCTTCAGGATTTCGTTCCTAAAGTCATAAAGGAGATGTTTACTAGACAACTATATCCGAATCTTATGCAGATAGCCAAGCAAACTATAAGATCCACACCTTTAACCGTCACAATCAATCCATCTGATCTTGTAGTTTTCTCGGATAATGAATTGGTGGCCAAGCTTGTCACACAAATGTCTACACGATCTGGGACATTTACTTCTGAGGAAGGAAAGCTGTTTCAAGCATTGCTGGACTACCAACTCAAAGAAGCATGTAGATTCGAAGCAGAAAAGTCTAAACGTCCTAGAGACGATGAAGACAAGGATCAGGATAAGCATGACAAAGCTAAACGTCAGAAGAAGTCTGGTGAATCATCTTCTATGTTACCTCCTCTACAACGGACTCCTACTCAACAAAAGTCCCCTCCTCGTTCTTCTACAAATAAACCTCAGGACGATTTCGAGTTACCACCCCTGACTCAGAAAACCGGTGATCAATTTGAGTATACGGGTGGTGACGATGAAGAGGTCCTTGAGCCCCTAAAACAACCCACCTCTCCCAAACAAGTGCAGAAACCAGAATCATCATCAAGGCCTTCTAAAAAGAAGAAGAAGACGACTCAGCCTGAAGTCGTATCATGGCTAGATGACGATAAAACCGAAGAATTTGAATGGTTCTCCACACTTGTCAATCAAACTCCCTACCCTGATGAAGGTCAAGATCTGGTCGAAGGTTCTACATTGGAGCATGCTAAAGTTTTGCAAGAAAAGTTCCATGTGAAGAAAATGACGAAATCTGAGTTGAAGCGAATCAAGAATGAAGTGTTTCAACTTCTAAAAGACAGCTGTGAAAGTGCCCTCGAGGTCGAATATCACCTTGACAACATTGCTCGAGCTATGTCTAACAACATGGATTGGCTCAACCCGGAAGCAAACATTGACTTCACAAAAAGGGACAACCCTCCATACTACACCGATTGGACCAAACCTCTACCGACCATTGGCCAACCAGATGAACCACGGATTCCCTTCCGATATTTTTTCAACAGAGACCTGGAATTTCTTCTCCATGGTGGCGATGGTTCAAGGAAATATGCTACATCCTTGACATTTCCATTCCCTGCAGCTATCTACTCAAATTGCATTGCCATTGAGGAACGTGCCAATCACTTGTTCTCCAACACAGTGGAAGCATACGACCGAGATGCATTATATGGGATTCATCACTGGCCAGAACGCCGACGAAACTACTACAGAAGCTGTCAGGTTCAGAAGTCACAACATGTAGTGTTTAGTACTAAAGACATCGTTGCCATCCAACATGTTGGTCTTTCATCCAAATGGGACTACACCTTTCTCAAGAAGATTGTGGTCAAAAGACAGGATGAAAGGGATTATGCATTCTGTGAAGCTGACTTTGAGAATTTGTCTCTCAACGATATTGAAGACATGTACCTTGCCAAAGTACAGGGTCGCATGAGACAATTTTCAACCGAAATACAACGTGAATTCATCAAGTCACTGCTCATTTTCATCAGACGCATACTCATAAAAGAACGTGTTGAAGATCTCCAGCTTGCCGTTGAATCATATCAGACACGTGTCAACTTCACTCCACCGCAGCTTGATCTTCCCGATATCAACCAGCTATCACAATTAACGCTCATCAGCAAACTGTTTGGTGTCGTTTATCGTAGTGAACTTCATCGCAATTGCTTGATGGCGTGTAATGAGCTTCACAAATTTGGAGATCATACTCTGAAGATGGTTAGGGACGGATTAACTTATCGATTGAAGGATATACGTGAAAACATAGGGAACCCTAAGCGATGGAATTCTCAGGATCGGAGGAATGTGAGAAGGATAATCACCATGATTGATGAACGGTTGTTCATAAGGGATCAGTTCAGACGATTGGAGAGCTGCCATGTGCGCACTCCTAGGAACATCACTGCACTTCCTGGTACCCCTTGAATTGTTTCCTTCATTATTACATTTGGATGTGCGATTATTTATGTCTAATGGCTTGTGCACACATAACAGTGTACAACCCGTAATTTGCAAGAAAGGACCCTGTGGTACGCTTCAGTGCCACAATCCTTATAAAAGGAGCGAAAGCTTCTTATTTCTGAGTAAAACCTATTAAACCTTTCATTTTTAAAGGTTTTGCTCAAAAGAACAAGTACTTCCCCCGTAAGATTTTCAAAACCTCAACCGTTTGTATCACTTGTTGAGGGGGAGTATTTGCATTAAAACTTTGTTCATAAAATGTTCATAGTGGTCATCTTCCCGCAACACTCGAAATGGTCATATTTATTGTCAACTTTTCAAAAATAACATTTGATATGCCATTTTTGAGGGGGAGAAAATTGTGTGATAAGAAATATGTTGTGCAAAATGCAAAATGAATCTGTGTACTTCAGACTTAACCAACGAATTGACGGTACTACACTGTTAGTAACTCGAAAAGACTTGTCCTGGACGGGTAATAATTTCAAGCTAGTTCGCTAGTAATGTAAATGTGTCTCGCAAAGGACTTGTCCAATTAGAAAGTACCATTCGAGATACTCTTGGTAGACATGAACTCTGACCGGTATGACAACCTTTCGAGGTTTGTCTACACCTTCAAGGTAGTTATTAGAGCTAGTTGCCACCTAAAAGCTGACAATGTAACTCTTTAACTATGCAACGTAACCGTGTCTCGCGGGGGATTGTCTATCTCCAGTGGATCAATTCAAACTGTGCGCGCTCTTTCCTCACTGTGCATTTAAACCATTAAAACTCTTAAGCACATGTGGAGGGGGAGTATTTATGCAAAATCCTAACTCTCACAGTGGTTCAAACATGATTTTCATTTACAAACCCTTTGAGAGATTCTTCACAACTGTGTTTTTAATGGCAACATAGGTTAGTCATGGAGTTATAAGGTGACTAAGGTTAGGAATAACCGTCCTATGATCCGCCAGAGCCGGAGGGATCTACCCAAGGACATCACAAATAGTTAGTACTTAGAAGTCCTTAGGTATGATTATAAAAAGGAGAAAATGAGAATCGGAGAAAGAAGGAGTTGAAGAATCAAAAAGAAATGTAAAGAAAAGGGTGAAAAGAAATAGCCCTCCAGATTATTCAACTTAGGGCAGACACCGGGTTGAATTCATATGCTACTGGTTGTCACTTAGTGACGCCGGTATTGAAGATTAAAAGTCGTCATGGACCTAGTGACGCATGCACTAAACCTTCTTAGCCACTCAAGTTTCTCTCAACAGAAGCTTGTTTCATTCTCACAGGGAACCCTACGTAAACTATTGGCCTTCTCTTAGAGATCGCTGGTATTGAAGAAGGAGACCCTCTCCCTAGTCTCCGCTCAGGAAATCCAAAACGCACTATTGAGTCTAGAGCCACGAGATTCATCAAAAGATCTCTTAGGAACACTTGACATTTAATCACTTGTTGATCAACAAATAAGATTATCAGTGGTTCATAGCGAGTCCTTCACAGATCTTAGCAATCTGTCGAGAACATTTATGAGAGGTTCACATCTGTGATTCTCAGTGATTGAATGGAAACTCCTGCCAGGGTCAACATCAAACAGCCCTGACAGCAGGTCACTTCGGTAACTCCCCGTGGATTACGCGGAGTGTGTCTCAAACGGTCTACAGTCGTGAGGTGATGCTTCGGTGTACCTCAGCGACTCATCTGAACTGTAGATGTACTTCGGTACATCGCGTTATCTCACTTGTGGGACTCCAGTTCAGGAACGGCCTTTGTGAGAATTATAGTTGTGTTTTCACACCATGCTGTTAACACTCTCGAAGTTCAAACTTGTAAGTTCCGGAATCCGCTTATTGCTAACCGTTTGAAATGTTTTCTTCTTATGGAAGCTCCAGAGCAGGATGATCGTGCTGATTCTTCTCATGCTCACGCCAACATCATCACTAATGGAAGTTCTATTCAAATGCAACACAACAGTCAGAATGATTCTTCGTCAAATCAAAGAATCTACAAAGTTAAAGACTTAAAGAACTTCATCAGTATTGAATTCCAACGTCAAAGAGCGTGTGAGCATGTTGAAGAATGACGTGGAGACACTGGAGCTGCGAAGCAGACCTGAGGCAGACTGATGCAGACAACAACATACCATAAAGAACAATAATCAAAGAACAAAGTTAAAGATGACGTCAAAGCATAACTGTTCAAAGACAACTATCTCTCTACACTGGGGAGATTGTTCGAATCGAGGCAATTCTTCTCACAAGAAAGAAGAATGTCAGAAGACGTCAGAGCTACTATTACATCTACGCCTTCACCGTTCATCACCAACACTTGAGGGGGAGATTGTTGGAATCACTCCTAAACCATAATCAAGTGTTAGTAATTATTATGTAATAGTTAGCTTTATTATGGCCTTTATGTTTGTTATTAGCCTTAAGCTTATGAAGAAGGCCCATGAGCTTAGGCCCAAGCCCATTAAAGAAAGGATGGAAACTAGGAGTGTTGCCCTAGCTTTCCTCCTATAAATACTCTATGTACACCTTCATTTGAAGGTTGGTTGTTCAAGTTATTTCCTTTCATACTCCTATGCGTAAACCGTATCATATTATCGTGTGTGTGTGTGGTTTTACTTGTTCAATCGCCTCATCTCTTTCTTATAAGCTTGTGTTTGTAAAACTAGTGACCTAACAATAAAGTTTAACTAAACTGTACAAGTTGTACAATGTTTGTGTTGTTGTTTCTTGTGTGGCATCATTTAAGTTTGAAAATAGTTGTTCAAAAGTTTGTGTGTATTGATTGATGATGGAAATATATCGAGAATGAACGAGACTTTGGTTCAGTGATGATCGATTGATGATGTACGGGAAATTGTACATGTATTATAAGACATTGTCGGTGTGAACGAAAAAGATATATATTTATGAAATTTGGTACAAATGTGTTTATTTTAAAAAGAAAATTAAGTCTTAAAAATTCATGATGTAAGTCTTAATAATTACATCCCCAAAATTATGAACATTTTTTTGTAAGGTTTCAGACTATAACTCTTCTTTTATACATTTAGAAAAATTAATATATATTTTAGAGAGATATATTTCGTTTTTATATGTAAGCTAGTAATATATTTATAAAAACAAATTTTGGCATGACCTGAGTCTATATTTTCTATCTATCTGAGCTGACTAATTACCAAAAGCTTGAAACGAGTTTTACCAAGTTATGTTATCCGGTTTACTAATTGGAATGTGGGTTTACATTTCGCGTAATTAGAAGTGTGTACACTTTTAAATCGAGTGATGATAAGTAGCGGTTACTTGTTTTAATTAGTTTTCCAAATATTAACTCACGTTATTGTTATTGTCAACGTAAATTGATGCGCGTACAAGGCGCGTTCGGGGTCAAAGGAAACTTTCTTTTCGTCGAGCAAGTTTTTCAACACCCTAGGCAGTGAACCTAATCGTTGTAGTGTAGTATTGGGTAAGCCTCGGGTATTGATATCATTCTCTAGGGGATCAGGAATGCTAGTGAGAAATTACTACGCAAAGTTTGAGGTTGAGGAAGATTATTTTTTTTATCTTTTTATATTTTTTTAGAAACTAAAGGTAAAATCTCGGGGTTTGGATTTGGGGGTTTGGTACTTCTACCGATTACTCTACTTATCTAATTATCTAAGCTAAGGGTAGTCTATGTATTTTTGAAGTGTGCTCGTATGATGATTAAAGATGTGTCTACCAAGATACTATTACTCCCTAGTTATCTTTTATTGGTGGTTGAATTATCACGTCCTTATTCTTAACGCGTTGTGTTTTCTAAGGTCGTAGGGTGTGCTTTTATCCCTAACTCTTTGAGACTACCTTAAGGTTAATGACTACGAAATCTCTAGGATTCATAAACTTAACACAAAGGTTATCTTCGGATGTTTAGCCTACAATTCCACTAGTAATTATTAGCTAATGTTCACAAAGATTAATCAAGCATTAAAAACACAACGATTGCTTCATGCACTGCTAAGCCAATTACAATTAAGATAAAAGACAACCAATCAATAATTAATAACTAGGTTTCATATATCTAAGCAAACACACAAGTAAATTTTCCGGACATGTTAAACATGCAAGCATACATACATTCAATTGAAGACATAATGAAATCAAGGGAATAAATAACTTATCTCGATGTAAAATAGGGTATGAGAATCCTAAAATACTGTCCAAACCGGACTACAATCGTTTTAGGTTTTTACTCCACAAGTCTACCTCTTTAAAGTCTGAAAATTCGATTTCTATATATAATTTTACAACTGCGACGACGTCTCCTTATAGGTGGGACGCCGTCTGATCGCCGCCATTAGGGTTTCGTCTTGGCCAAGTCATCACTGGGACGACGTCACGTTGTGGTTGTGACGTCGTCAGTCTTCAGTAGTGACGTTGTCTGAATCTGGATCTAGGCCGTCTGAGAAGAAAAGTTTTCATGACGCCCTTACTCTTCAAAGCCTGACGCCGTCAGGTGTAAAATAGAAATTTCGCTCCTGAGTCATCACAAAATAGGGACGGAGTCGCCCTCTGATTTGGATGCCGTCAGGTGTAAATTCAGCAGCTTGAGTGTCTTGATCTTGACTTAGCCATTTTCTTCACATATTCCCTCCTTTTCGTCCAAAAATGCATCATTCCAGCATTTTGCTTCCAAGAGACCTAAAAAGTGAAAAGGAACGAAATTAAGAAGTAACAGATATAAAAGTGGGCAATTAAGGGCTTAAATGACCCCTTAAAAGTGTATGTTTTAAATCCTTATCAAATATCCCTACAGTTGGTATTTGCTTGTCCTCAAGGAAATATGCTTTTGGCCAATCAATTTATAAGTTAGGGGTATAAAGCAGTGGTTTAACATCATTCATAACAAGTATAAGCCCCGCAATAGTCATAATAAGCACGGAAATTATATACTAGCACCTCACAAGTGGTGTTTGGATACTCTCATCTCTCGGGTGTATATGAAATATAGCAAATGGAAATGGAAGATAGACACTCATTAAGTAGTCATAGTACATAGATTATCATAGGCTTGAGACTAAATCAAACATCCACCGCTTTGGCGTAAGCACCTAGGAACAACTATCTAAGAGGTCTTTTAAAGGGTTGTAACGTTAGGCTTACGGTTGGGGAAACAAAGGGTTTGGTTGGATAGGCGATTTAGTGGTGGCAAGTCAAAAATCTTTATGTTACAAGCATGAAAAGAATGGCGTTGCGAAGCCAAGACTCGACTCTCTAAACTCTAGATAACAGAAACAAACAAACATAAATATAAAGATAGATGTAGGATGGTAGCCCGTATGTTTTTTTCATTTTTTTTTTCATACACTTTTACTCAACCGATGTGGAAGAAGTAATTATAATACGGGTATCAAACAAGGGTTATCCTAATGCCTCTTATCATTTATTTATTCCTAACTACACAAGTGTTGATAAGATCGTTTATAAGCTCAGCTAAGGATCAATAACAAAGATAATAAACATAATACGCAGCGGAATAATCAAAACAATACTTTGTTATTGAACAAGGTTTTCATCCACTAACTCTAACTAATACTAGACGTTTATAGAAACACGTCTACTAACTAAACTAATAACCTAGGCGTTTACATGAACATACGCCTAGGACACACTAATCGACTAACTAATACCCTAGACGTTCTACCCTAACGTCTAGGCTAAAGACACACACACCTTTAAGTCGACTACATTATGGAAGACATAATAAAACCTCCACCCCATGTCCTCTTTATATACTAGAGGATTAGGGTTTACAAATCTCTACTAAGGACTAAATAATAAAACTTCCATTGCAAGCAAGTCCTTCCATCTTTTTGTAGGTTTCCTTCTTGTCATATTAAGTCCCTCTTGTTTCATTCTTTTTGTCTTATCAACTCAAACGTATAATTCCCAACAAGTGTAGTCTCACTAGCGATCAAGGGATGCATCGCAAAACAAGTTCTAGAATCTAATATACTACCGATACACTCTCGAAGCATTAAAAATGAATGCTTTAATTCCTATAGATCTAGGGGCGAACCTCACTTTTTGGGGTGGAATTTGAGTGGTAAAGGGTTTTTGTGCTAGTCATATAACTCCTATCCATGAGACGCTTTATTAAGACTAAAGATCCACTCGTACAAGTCATGAAAAAAAAATTTGGTGCTAAAATTACCCTAATCGATATCTCTCATGGTTAATTACGCAAATGAAATAGGACAAGACAAATGATCAAGGATAAGTATAGTTTCAAAGTTCCCGTTTTATTCTCCCTCCCTACACTTAAACTGAACATTGTCCCCAATGTTCCCCAAAAGTATCAAAGTTATGATAACGGAAGGTAATCAAAAAAGAAAGAAACTAGTACTCCCCTGATTAGCTCGGTAGGATTCGTGTGAAGTAGTGGGTAAATTCTTTTCAAGAAGAATGTATGCGTGAAAACCATTCAATCTTATATTTCTTCTTCTTAATAAATAACACCTGCATATTTTAAGAAAATTAACGAAACCTTCGCGTAAAATCGACGGTAATATTATATATGACTCTACTAAACTAGGATATAATGCTTGTGGAATGGATGTTTGCAGATTTTCTGGAAAATTAAGACCAGAGACATTCCAAAAATTTATAAGTAGCACAGAAAATGAGAGAAAGTTAGATAAGTTGTTTCTGCTCCCCCTGACGTCGTCAGGTTGCAATCCTGACGCTGTCAGGTAATCCTGACCGAAACTGGTCTGCTGCGTTTTTCTGGAAAAATTTTGGAAAAATTGCACCTTCAAAATCTGGAAAAATTCCTACAAAACATCCATTATGACTCGATACAAGCATTTGACTCTAACAAACACACATATATATATCTTTTTCAATAATCGTAATTCTCATGTTCATGTTCTTTTAAAAACGTGTGTAATCTTCCCTACACTTATCCTTTTTGTAAAATACCTTTATATGTAATTAAGACGAGGTTAAAGACAAAATAAAGCATTTTCACAAATTCAAACATGATACTAAACAATCAATGAAAAGATATATGACACACAAACAAGCAAACAATTAAGCATGGGTTGCCTCCCATGAAGCGCTTTTCTTTATTTATGAGTCTTGTAGCTAGAATCGAAGTCGTGCCCCTACGTGGTCTCGTGCATGCTCACTTGCCCATATCTGAGCCATTCCAATGTTCTCTCACTTTTCTTGTACTCATCTCCTAACTCTAGGCATTTTTTATAGTACCGCTCATTTTTTTCATAATTATGCCTAAGTCCCCATTGTTTATCTCTCTCACTAAGTATTGGAATGGGAGCCATCCGATTGTACGCCTCTATATCTTAGTGCTTAAACCTAGGATGCGTACGGGGCATTTGATAGACAAAATCTTCAACTCCATCAGAGAATGTGATTAGGCCATCAATCATCCGTTCATTCGACCTAGTCATTCTCTAAACGTTTGTTCCAAATATTACTTGAGTGAGGCTTCCATCAATAAATTCTCCTAAATCTTCTAAGACCATGAATTCAACCACATAGGAAAAACATCCAACAAACACATCCAAGTAAGTGACCGCATCAACAACATTATCCCCTTTATAGGCTAATTCATTTACCTTAATTTTGTTATATAGATTTCTCGAGATTAAGTTTAAAGGTAAGAATGAGTGCAAGTTAGCATCAAAACTTTCAAATCCTATCTTACAAGGGAATTGCATGTTAAAGGGGCCATCAACCTAAATCTACACCTAGGGTCAAAACATTGGGAGAAGTCTTCTTCCATTTCAAAATTAACTTCATCGATGACCTCCCCGTTATCAAGTGCCTCACCATAGTCAAACTCCTCATCGGAATCCGAGTCATAGAAAGGACTATGTTGTTGCCAATTTATTTCATTATGCCCTAGGTGATTTCCAAAGTGATGAATGGGTGAAATGTTTTGGGGGATTGTGTTTTCAATTTTAGGATTGGGAGGAGGGTTAGGGGCAGGATTGGGAGCGGGTAGTTCAAAGTTTCTACAACGAAAGATGTGAATCATGGTGAGTGATGGGTTTTACGAACAAAGTCACGAAGAAAGGAGATAGACTACGAGGAAGCTAAGAATGAGAGAAAAATCTTACTTGAAAGGAATCAAGCAAGGGAACCTGTAACACCCCAACCCGACAAGGGTAGAAGTATCAAATAAGATAATCGATTTAATGACAAGGAAATACAATGTTCCAAAATGAAATGAAATCTCAAAACAAAACTCTTCAAGATAAGTCCAAATAATAATCAACTAGGGTTGGTCCACTCAGATAATCCAACTCTCAGCCCAATCAAAGCCCATCTTTAAACCTAAAACCTGCCGCAGGAAAAGAAATGCGGCTGAGCTTAAAAAGCCCAGTGAATAGATATAACAAAGCGAAAGCTAAATAAAATCTGAAATACAAAATGAAACAAAGGAACGGATAACAAAGTCGTAGCGAAATGAGAGTAATGAGTCACAGAGGATCCTGCAGAACACAATTATACAGATATCCAAAACGAACAGATAACAAGGAGAGCGAAGCGAAGTAAAGCATTCGATGACATATAAACATGCACATACAAACTAGACATACAAGAACGGAAACATAAGCAAACATAACAGGCATAGCATCCACACAACGTATATGTCATACAATCAATTCAGGAAATCAGAAGACATACAAGCCAAACAGATATCTATAGGAAAGCGGAAGCAATTAAATATATCAGTGAGCATGGCAATTCACACAGGTCAAAACTCTTAATTGAAAACATAATCAGTATCATAACGGTAGTCAAAACATGGCAGTCGCAAGTAACAAGTAGGAATACAGTATGAACACTATAATTAAATGAATTAAATACATAGCAGGGCAATTAAACAAGTTAACAAGCTAGACGTCATAAGTTGAACCATCCACCAAATCAAACAGTAGCATAAACAGAAATGCAAACATGGCAGGTCAACAACAAGCAGATAAGGACACCACAGATAGTCATAGTCCACGAGATTAATCGAACGAGGTACAAAAGATAAACAGATCAACAATCGATTTCACACAAGCACGGTTACCAGACAAATCAAAGGATCACGTAACAGTAAGATAGCATATCATCGGATGACAACAAGTAAATCTTATATCGCATACATACATATCATACGGATTAATCAGTAGTCGTATAAACATGAATATCATAATCAATCCAATGACATATAATAACCCGGTACGTGAATGGAACCATAGTCTGAAGTAACGGAATGAAAGTGTGACAGATCAATGTAATGGAGTATCTATATCTTGGTACAAGTAAATCATATAAGGGTATTGAGTAATGAACAAATAATACAGATTATGGTGCGTTGGGGAATACGAAAGGTACAACATAGGTTTATCAAAAGTGTAAGGGTTATCAGAAATCTACCCGAGCCCAGAAACATATCATATCATATCATAAGTAGCCATTGTATTCGGAGGGGTGACCTCGTAATACCATACATAATAGGAGGGGAGACCTCAGTAACAAATGGAGTAGCTAGCTCCCAGAATTGTGAAGACGCGGATTGCACCTGACATCATTCACCAGACAAAGCTCCAATCAGATCAAATCCCTCGAAACATATCATATCTAGGATGCATCCATACGCCCCCCGGAAACATAGTGGCCAAATCATATACATATAGTGAGCTCATAATCATATCATAATGGGGACGGTGTGGAACATCACTCAACCACACTAAAGTCATGCCATTGGTGCATCAATGACACGGTCAGGTTACCTTCCTGACTAGGAAACATATTTGGCTTGGGTATCAAACTGACGGGTCAAAGCATAATCATATCATATCATAAGGGTTCATATCATAGTTCATATCAAATTTCATATCAGAATTCATATCAAAGTTCATATCGAAGCTCATATCAAAGATCATATCGAAGCTCATATCAAAGATTCATATCAAAGCTCATATCAAAGATTCATATCAAAGGAAGCATAGCAAAGTCATAGGGAAGCCCTAATAAAGAGGCTTAGAGTAACGCATAACATATCAAGCTAGAATCGAAAGATGAATACGAATCATGAGAAACCTTAAGAGGTAAGGTCAGAATATCTGTACCTTATTCAGAGCAAATCACAATGAAAGTAAAACCAAGAAAGGAGATCAATCCCGTCGCCCGGAACCTATATGAATTAAATAACGTTCTATAAGAATCAGATTACTCGTTTAAGACGGCTTTCCATTTTTAGTAATCTTTCCATTTTAAGTACTTTCTATTTTAGGCAGGTTTCCATATTTAGCACTTTCCATAATTAGCAGGTTTCCATATTTAGTAACTTTCCATAATTAGCAGGTTTCCATATTTAGTAACTTTAGTCACTTATCTATAGTCAAATAATGAAAATGAGTATTATTATAATTTAAGGATCATTTATGACAAGTTACAAAAGTTTAGGGTTTAAAATGTCAATAATGTAAAGTATAGGGTTAAAAGTATAAATATAGCAAGTTTACTCATTTTACTCATTAAGTCCATTTAGTTACTATATTAACAAGTTAATCCATCAAGTTTCATAATTTACAAATAACCCCTTATCTTTATTAAATCATGTAATTACAAACCCTAGTTTTAGGTTATGGTTATCGTATTCGTTCTAAACCATTTTAGCTTGATTATTACAAGATTATAAGACTCCGTATGTGATATCATTTTAGGTCGAGACTCCCTCCCCAAAAATCAGTTTGTACGCCTCATGAAAGACCAAAAAGAGTTTGTAAATCATTCGTTATCGAAACCATTTATCATATACGTATAAGCATCTTTTCGTAAGCTCATTAAACCCATTCCAAATCCATACATATGTCTCGACATAAAGAGTAACCAAAATCAGTTTTGTATTCATATTCATATCATACATCATTCGAATTACATAGGTTAAGAAACAAGGTTTTATGTATACTTGCGTTATCATTTTATGTGACAAAAGAAATCATCATTTTATGTGTTTTATAAATCGAATACAAGCCCTAGAAAACATTTCCATAGCCACGAATTTGACAAGAAACAAAAAGGAAAGATGTGAGATGATGATACGTTACCCTAGTAGCGTGTGCGTGACAAAGAAACAAGAATCGAACCACCACGATCAAAACCAAGCCTCCTTGGCTTAATCAAACCCCACGGCTACAAACCAAACCCCACGTACAAGCTTATTTTCGAACCAAACACAATCCCCACATCCACCAATCGATCACCCACGATCACGAGCCTCCTAGGAACCTTTGTTTTGTTGGATTTTCGGATTAGAATGGAGGAATTATGATGATGCCGCCACTTAGTAAGATGAATGAGAGACTTAGGGTTTCTTGTGTATTTTGAAATGAGAAGGGAAGTGATAAATGAGATTTTAATAAAATTGATATGGTGATAAATGTGGGAGTAAATAGGGGCCGGCCACTTAGGGGGGGAAAGACCAAGTTTTAGACTTTCCCAACTTATCTCTTTATCATGTATATAGTCTTGTTTGTAGACCAAGTTAATTGTGTACATTTTGGTATGTTTAAATGTTACTTAGACTTTAATCATTTATGTTCTTTTAATCTATAACATAAGTTAATTATTTTCATACTGTGTATATATTATTTATGATATAACTTGTTAAACGATGTTGACGTGTTTCCCGAGTTTGTAAAATTTTAAGTTTGAGGGCAAAATTGTCATTTCACGCGTTTGAGATTTTAGGGTTTTACAGAACCTAAACGAGATAGAATCCTAACTAGCTATTTTTATCCCCGGCAGCGGCGCCAAAAACTTGATGCGTGTACAAGGTGTGTTTGGGGTCAAAGGAAGCTTCCTTTTCGTCGACCAAGTTTTTCAACACCCTAGGCAATGAACCTAATAGTTTTAGTGTAGTATTAGGTAAGCCTCGGGTATTGATATCATTCTCTAGGGGAATAGGAATGCTGGTGAGAAATTACTACGCTAAGGTTGAGGTTGAGGAAGATTAATTTTTTATCTTTTTATATTTTTTTAGAAACTAAAGGTAAAATCTCGGGGTTTGGATTTGGAGGTTTGGTACTTCTACCGATTGAAGTATGCTCGTATGATGATTAAAGATGTGTCTACCTAGATACTATTACTCCCTAGTTATCTTTTATTGGTGGTTGAATTGTCACGTCCTTATTCTTAACGCGTTGTGTTTTCTAAGGTCGTAGGGTGTGCTTTTATCCCTAACTCTTTGAGACTACCTTAAGGTTAATGACTACGAAATCTCTAGGATTCATAAAGTTAACACTAAGGTTATCTTTGGATGTTTAGCCTACAATTCAAGTAGTAATTATAAACTAATGTTCACAAAGATTAACCAAGCATTAAAAACACAATGATGGCTTCATGCACTCCTAAGCCAATTACAATTAAGATAAAAGACAACCAATCAATAATTAATAACTAGGTTTCATATATCTAAGCAAACACACAAGTAAATTTGCCGGACATGTTAAACATGCAAGCATACATACATTCAATTGAAGACATAATGAAATCAAGGGAATAAATAACTTATCTCGATGTAAAATAGGGTATGAGAACCCTAAAATACTGTCCAAACCGGACTACAATCGTTTTAGGTTTTTACTCCACAAGTCTACCTCTTTAAAGTCTGAAAAATTTGATCTCTATATATAATTTTACAACTGCGACGGCGTCGCCTTATAGGTGGGACGTCGTCTGATCGCCGCCATTAGGGTTTCGTCTTGGCCAAGTCATCACTGGGACGGCGTCACGTTGTGGTAGTGACGGCTTTAGTCTTCAGCTGTGATGTCGTCTAAATCTGTATCTAGGCCGTCTGAGAAGAAAAGTCTTCGTGACGCCCTTACTCTTCAAAGCCTGATGCCGTCAGGTGTAAAATAGCAATTTCGCTCCTGAGTCGTCACAAAATAGGGACGGCGTCGCCCTCTGATTGGGACGCCGTTAGGTGTAAATTCAGAAGTTTGAGTGTCTTGATCTTGACTTAGCCATTTTCTTCACATATTCCATCCTTTTCGTCCAAAAATGCATCATTCCAGTATTTTCCTTCCAAGAGACCTAAAAAGTGAAAAGGAACAAAATTAAGCAGTAACGGATATAAAAGTGGGCGATTAAGGGCTTAAATGATCCCTTAAAAGTGTACGTTTTAAATCCTTATCATAAATTTGTATATCGTGTTGCATATGGAAGAAATCGAGTGCAAATGGCATGTTGAGACGAGGCGGAAAATAAAGTTGATTGGACGGATTTTAGTCAGATACGGTTTGGGCATACGTACGTAATACATGCCCTGGTGGCTCCGGATAACCAAACGGACCTGTAACTGATAATGAGCTCCAGTACACTGGTACACACATACTTTAGTGGAATTTTGGGTTGGGCCAAATAATACCAAACGCACCATGTTGGACCTGAACGGGCTTTGCAGCCTTTGTGGATGCACAACCCTATCATTTAAGATTGGGCTTGAAGCCCAAGTGAGGTTTAACAACTTTTCATCTTACCCTTCCATTCTCAGTATATATGCTTGGGTGTGGTGTTGTTTATGACACGAGGAAACAAGTCAAAAAGCAAGACTTAACAACTGAAAACCGAACACTATCGAGACTCTTACAAATCCTCTATGACCATGTCGTGGCCCAATGTTAAACCGGGTAAAAAGAAAACACCCTCGAGGTGTCCTTCCTTGACTCGGAGCAAGTAAAACGATCGCACCCTTAGTGACTCGAAACCCAGGTGAACTACTACACCTCTTGAGGTTACTTGTATACTGAAAAATAAACTAACATATACACTAGAAGTTTTACTCGACTAATGACTAGTAAGTCGGGTACTACCCGTGACTCGCCACCGTCATGGTTATGGGTTTGAATGAGTCGACATGAGGGTAAACAAAAATGATTACCCTTCGAGTGGGTTGACCGCTAACCATGGCTACAACAATTTAAAACAACACTCTCGGGTGTGTGTTTTTTTTCCTTTCAGCCGAGACATGACAAGGATACGCAAAAGAGAACAAGCAAGCATATAAATCGAATGAGCTAAAAAGTACGCCAAACCCACACATAAGCCGAGTAAGCTAGAAATTAAGCCGAAACCAAGATAAGCCAATTAACAAGTTTTCATTTAGTAATTCCTCTTGTTTTACCACACTAAGTCAACAACAACAACATTTAACAATCACAATACCCATTACTCCTTTCATTATTTAATTCCAGTTGATCGGTTTTCAAGAAATAAGGTGACAAACTAATTAATTAACAAAACATATAATAAAGGAAATAAGTAAAATCTCTTAAAAAGTTGATGGTGACGATGGGTCGAATGAATAAAGAATCGAAACAAGAATATAATTGAACACGAGCTTTATTGGACAATTAACACCTCAATTAGACTATTTACAACACTAATTAACATAACCCCAACTCAATTTGAAAAACCCCCTAATCACTATGAACCCTAATTTTGTCTTTGTGTGTGAAAAGTGAAGAAAACTGTGAAAAACCCAACTCTATTTATAGTGGAACAAGAAAAAGGCCTCGAATCCTCTTTCCTCTCCCGGTTGTGGTGTGAGACTCCTCCTAGCTCACGTCGTTGTCCAAAGCTGCTCCCCAACACTTTCTTGTGACCTGACATGTTGTAGATAGCCATTTATGGTAAGGTGGGAAGGTTGAACTTGGTGTTGACCTCTTAAAAGAAGTTAACTGGTCCATTTTTGTGTTTGTTTTGTGTTGTACTTTTGAAGAGAAAGAGAAAGACACGGATAGGAAAAAGATGGGTCTTTTAGGGGTAGGGTTATTATAAGTTTTATTTTGTTTCATTATTATACAGTGTATTATTTATACTCCGTGTTTTGTCATGTTCTCGCAAAATCGTACCATCCCGGTATCCGCAAAATATAAAAATTACGTTTTTGGAAACGTTTTTGAGAGCGTAATATTATGGTATCATTATTACGTAGAATTTAGATTATATCATTTTTTCCATTACTAATTCGGTGTCGGTATGCGTGCGGTGCCGTGTTTTTTCTGAAATCACGAGATAATCTCTTGTTTTTGTTCATAAATCATCAGTAAATGTTGAATAGTGATTATTTCACTTATTTCAATGTAAAATATCGATTTCGCGTGTTACTGTGTTGTGCAGTATGTGGGATAAACTCCCAAAACAACCGTTTTAACTCTCATAAGTCTAAAACTTCAAAGTAAGCGAATAATAAATTGATATTTATTATAAAATAAATAGTGGAAAATTCTGATGTGTCACAGTACCTAAGGCATCTTGAAGCGATCTCCACAAGTTTGAAGTAAATCGGCTATCTCTATCAGAGATGATGGAAATTGGAACACCATGTCGTGCTACAATTTCTTTTATGTACAGCTGTGCGATTTTGTTGATGTTTTCTTTCTCCTTGATTGGTAAGAAATTAGTGGATTTGGTAAGGCGATCAACGATTACCCAAATGGTGTCATAACCGCTTGATGTCTTTGGCAATTTGGTGATGAAATCTATTGTGATACGTTCCCATTTCCACTCGGGAATCTCTGGTTGTACCAGGACCTAGGCTTTTGGTGTTCAGCTTTAACCTTCGAACATGTTAAGCACCAACTGACATATGTTACAATGTCCGCCTTCATGTTTAGCCACCAGTATAACTTTTTAGATCAAGATACACTTTGTCGAATTCAGGGTGAATGGAGTATTTAAACTTGTGAGATTCATGCATAATGAGATCTTGATTCCCTCCATAAAGTGGGATCTAACTCTTATCCTTGAAACATAACATCCCATCTGGTCTTTTCACAAAGCCATTCACATTTTCTCGCATGCCGTAGATCTTCTCGTCCGTTTGGTTTCCGCTTTGTAGGCTTCGATTTGAGCCTCAAGTATTTTTGACAGAAGGGGTGAATTGATCTTCATCCCCAATGATCTGACCCTAAAAGGTTTAGGTCGTTCTTTCCTGCTTAAAGCATCAGCGACTATGTTTTCTTTGCCCAGGTGATAACAAATTTCACAATCGTAATCATTGAGCAATTCTAACCATCAACGTTGTCTCATGTTTAGCTCCTTTTGGTCCAATATATGTTACAAACTCTTATGATCCGTGTACACTGTGCACTTCATGCCGTAAAGATAGTGTCTCCAGATTCTAAGTGCAAATACGACAGCTCCTAGTTCCAAGTCGTGTGTTGTGTTTTTTTTCTCATGAGTCTTTATTTGTCGAGAAGCGTATGATATTACTTTCTATCTTTTCATCAAAATGGCTCCCAAGCCTTTGTGTAAAGCATCGCAGTAAATGACAAAGTCTTCACTACCCTCCGGTAAGGACAAAATGGGTGCACTACACAACTTTTCCTAAAATAGTTGGAAAGCTTCATCTTCCTTGTCTCCCCATTCAAACTTCACATTCTTCTGGGTAAACTTGGTTAAGGATTTCACTATTTTAGAGAACCCTTCAATAAATCTATGGTAGTAACCGATGAGTCCTAAGAATTGACGAATTTCGGTAGGAGTGGTAGGTGCAATCCTTGATTGACTCGATCTTTGCAGGATCCACGTGGATGCCCTTGCTATCAATCACGTGACCTAGAAATTGTACTTTATCCAGAATTCGCCTTTGAGAATTTCGTGTACAATTCCTCTTTCTTTAACAGCTCTAAGATTTGCATAAGATGTTCCTCGTGTTCTTTTTCATTCTTTGAGTAGATCATAATGTCGTCAATGAAGACAATTACAAGTTTATCTAAGTAAGGTTTACACACCCGATTCATGAGATCTATGAATACTGCTGGTGCGTTGGTGATGTATATAAGAACAAATGACATAAATGCCCTTTCTTTATAAACTATATTATTTTCAAACTGAAAAACAAAGATGATGCTTGAATATACCATTCACGTTCATAACTATCGCCCTTGATTAATTTCACACTAAAATAACAAACCAAAACAATTATGCCTAATCTAACAAGTGGATCCATTCTCGAAGTCTTGAGAATATAAGAAGCATATAATTGATGAAAATTAGATCTACAAAAATCAATCAAAGAATACAACAATAAAGATGAAATCGAGCTCGAAGGGAAGGAGATTTGAAGAGCCAATGATTATATATTTGTAGGAGAGGAGCTTTACAAGAGCTGACTGAACTCGTACCGAGGAGATGGAAATGGAATGATTGAAATTTGTTGTGAGGAGGAGATAAGATTTTAATATATATATAAAGGGTATTTTTGTCCACAATAGGTGCTTGAAGCCTCCGTTTGTTTTGGAATTTTAAATTCATTCGTCAGCCAAGAAATTTTAAAGCCCTTTAATTTTAGGCATTTTATGGGCTTTTAATGTCTGTCAAATTGTAACAAACACGCTAGATAAGGAAATCAAATTGTAACAAATTCATTCGTAACCAAACAACACCTTAGAGTATTATATGTTGACAATGAGTGGCATGGTTGAGTGTCATGATTGGTAGGTTTAGAATCAACATAGTATTATGGTTCTAAGTAGGTATTTACAATAGTAAGTGTAGTCAACTCAATATAGTTTTAGTGACAATGAGGCATGTACATAATGGTGGTGAAATTTGTTCTTAACTGGAATGGTTTGAAGTGTTTATGTTCATCGGAATTGTAGTTGTCACTAGTGTAAAGAATAGTGATAAAATGAATGTTTTGTATTTTTGTTTGTTGTTTCTGAGATTCAGGGGACTGTCCATGATATCTCATTGATGTATTATAATCATTGTTGTGAGTTTTGGTGCTTACTATGGTGTTTGAAGTTGGGCACCACAATATGTACATGATCAAAGCTGAAAAGTGATGGTGTATGATAGTCCCAAACACCACTAAGTTATGGTATTGATATTGGTTTTGAGTTGCGGTCTTTTGTTCATGTGTTTTGACTTGCAGTCTTGTTTATTGATTGTCATGATATGGAATTTTTTTGTCTATGCACTACTATTATGCATATACTAATGTGTCCCTCTATTGATGTCTTTTGTCTATATTATAGATGACAAGGGAAAGAGTATAGTGAGTGTTGATAATCTGGATAGCAAGTTAACAAAACTTAAAGATTTGGATATAAGGATAACAAATCTTGAATATTTGTTTTAACTGGCAATAAAGGAAAGGAATGAAAGGTCAGGGAATGGTGGTGGTTCTAGCATAGTGGTGTGTACCAGCAGTAGTAAAAGGAGCCGGTGTTAATGGTGGTTCTAGCATAGTTACTTTTGGGAATTGTATAAAAGGTGGTTCTAGCATAATTACTTTTAGGAATTGTATCAATGGGGGTTCTGGAATCTATGGATGCTAAAAATGATATTTGTATTTAGGTTGTATGTGTTTTGGTTGTAAGAACATAGTTATGGCTTCAATGGATGCAAAAAAACAATGTTTGAACTTACCTTGTATGTATTTAGGAGTGATAGATGTAAATTCAAATCCTTTTTGTTTCATATCATGTGGTGTTCTGCATATTCTTTACACACTATGATTGGTAATTTTTTTCTTTTTTGGAACTGCCTAACCAGTTTGTGTAAACAGTTTATGGTGTGTTTGCCTTTCATCAGTCAAACATACACTTAATTGCCCAAAAAAAGCACATCATTCTCCTGTCAATTTCTTGGAGGCAAACTAGTTTATTTGAGAACAAAGAAGAAACAATCAGTGGCTATGTACTCTACTAAGGCTGAATATGTAGTTGATGCTAGTTCTTGTGAAAATGTACTCTGGATGAAAAGTCAACTCAGTGACTATGACATCCATTACAAGATGGTTCCCATCTTCTGTGACAACACAAGAGAAATTGGTATCTCTAACAATCTAGTACTCCATCAAAGAACCAAACGTATTGATATCATATATCATTTCATCAAGGACCACATTATGGAAGGATACATTGAATTATACTTCATCCCTAATGAGTATCAACTTGCTGATATTTTCACAAAACCGTTGGATTAATCCACTTTCACAAGACTGAAAGTAGAGTTGGGTATGTTGGATATAGATTGTCAGGCCACTGATTGGATATATTCTACATCGTGTACATAGTCATCCACTTAATAAATAAATATCCCTGAAAATCATCTCTCAGTGAGTTAAATGTATCAATTGACCTTACTGAATAACCTACCCAAACATCCCATACTGAATGAAATATCGTTCAAGGGCCCATGTCACTGACAAGAGACCTTTAATGAGAAACTAAATGTTCTAAGTATTTAGTTACTAAATGTCCTATGTTGGTAACTGAACATATTAAATAAAAGAATATATGCTCTTCTTGCTTAACTGGCATCCATGTCATGGGCCCTCACATAATCCTCCGAAAACCCACTTGGCATTAAATGCCTATACTACCAAAAAATATCCAAAAGATATTTTATGTGGTGATGTCACCACTATAGAAGTATTGGTACAATTTTGTACAACTGTTCACCTTGACAGTCGCGAAAAATGAGAGTAAATGAAGTGGTGGCATTAAATGTGGATGTTAAGCAAATCATTCAAAATAATTTTCAAAAAAAAAAACTCTTGACATTACAAAACAACCCCTCACCACTCCTATAAATACCCCTTTCAAAATGCAAAACACACACATACACAAAAGTTTTAAAATAAAATCTGCTAAAAAATTTCTCTCGTAGCAAAGTTGTGTGTATCTCCCAAAACACTTTTTCAAAATAATTTTCTTGGTCAAGAAGATTCATATTAAGATATCCATCTTGTTATAAACCTTCTTGATAACATATCAATCACTTCATGGCAGCGATAAAAGTTGGATTCAACTTGTGACCATCTTGTGTTTGATATTCTGCCATTAAAACCTTAAAAAAACTTTTTAGAACAAAATGGCAGCTGACCAGGGAATCGTGTATGCACCTCAATGGGCCGGCATGACTCATGACCATGTCAAGTTTCAAACAAACAATGTTGTAGGCAATTTTAACTACCTAAAAATGACCCAGCCTACAAAGAAATAACAAAATTTTTGTACAACTGTCCTTTAAAAATGGCCTTTACCAAATGTCCATTAGTGCTTTACCAAAACTTCGAGAGTATTGGGGCACTGCACAGGCCTTTGACCCAAAAAAACCCCACTGGTGAGTCTAAGGCACGCCCACTCAGAGAATACCTCATGAAATTCTCAGTGATGAACGACCAAAGGTCACTGACCCATGACTTTGATACCTTTTGTTCGTCAACTGGTTTGGCCTACAAAAAGGGAAAGTATGCTGCTCTCCCTGAGCCTGAGGCTGTAAAGGCTAAGCTAGCCAAAATAGCTGTACAACCAAGTTACTTGGATAAAATTCCAGTAACTACAAACTCCTTTCATGTGGCTTGAAGAATCTTATTCACTTTTGTGATTCAGGTTCTCGGTGGGAACTACTTATCCACTAAAAAGGTTAATTCTGTTCAACTGATGATTGCCTACAATTTTATCATTGTGACTGAGGTCGACATAGACGAGATCATTTACAGTGATCTTGTAACCAGGATACATAGTAAAACTAGGGTAACATATGTATATTACCCTAGGTTTATTTCTTGTGCCCTTGAAAGGTTACTGGGCTCCGACTATACTCAAGATGTATCTCTTGGGTCCTTATGCCATCTTGAGTTCAAAATTTTTTAAAAAGGACCCAACCCAAGTCCCTGAAATTGAATTGAAGGCCCCCATGATTATTATAAACAATAATAGGGATTCAGTGTCTCCACCTCTTCCTCCTAAAAAGAAGAAAAAAGGGAAGACTCAGACAGTGACTTCCTTACCTAAGTCATAGGGCCCTGAGACTTCAGGAGCACCTTCTCAAAAGAGGAAAAAAGACCCGTCTACCAAACCACCTAAGGGAGATCGGGTTCCACCACCCCCTAAGGCAATGAAGGGAACAGAAAAATCACAACCGGTGTCCTTGGCCTCCACTACTACTCCCTAAAATTCAGAGGGAAACAAACAACCTGCTGATAGGGGAGCGCCTTCGACGCCTGATGAGGATATTCGTACATCAAAGCTTTTTTATGAGGGCACAAATATGATCTCAAAGACTCAGGGGAAAACATATAACCCACTGATAGGGATCTAACTTCCACGGCTCCTAAGGATGACACTAGGAAACTCCCACCAGTGTTTGAAGGGCCACTTGGGGACAAAGACTCAAAGAGACAAAAATCACCCGCTGACGAAACCAATCACCCCTACTGGAGCTGATCAATCAAGGGCGGGTGCCAAGTACAAGATGGAAGAGACCCACTCCACTAGATTAAGGTACCGGTTCCTAACCGAAAATGAAGGCGATCCTTCTTATGAAAGGTAGCTGGATAACCCTCTTTTACAGCTCAACACCTTGGCAGATGTTCAGTCTTTTCTCCTAACTGAAGATGAACTTGCTGAAAGGGATGAAGAATTTTTTGTTACAGGTGAAGATCTGGACACTGATACTCCCCACACTGAAGAAGAGCATCAGTCTTCACCACCACAACCTTCAAAGCTTGAAGACTCTCCTCATGAGGGTGATAATTCTGACTCAGCAACTTCTTCATGTCTAAAACATTTGAAAAAGTATGACAACATTCTCCCGCTCACTGAAAGGCAGCTTGTCAAATTCCCGAGAAAAGCCAACACTCGCCTCTTTAATGAGCTTATCAAGGAACAATGGGATCAGCACACTAAGGCAGCTGCTAGCTATGCTGACCTCAGGGCCTCTGTTGAATATTATCATGATGACCTTGTTGATCATCACTCAGCTGTTGAATACTACCTGAATACATTGGATCAACACTTAGCTGGGTTTCATGCTTTCATCAAAGAGTTACAACCATTCATGAAGCTGTAAAATATGATCTTGCACTGACAAAGAAAGTTCTTGAGGCTTCTAAGGAGTACATTCAAAACTCCACCAGCATCACTGAGCTTCTCAAAATGATCAACAACCTTGATATTCAGGGTCTTCATTCCTCCATCACTGATATCCAGTCTAGGCTCACTACTCAAGAAAAAGAATTTGGGAATCTGGGGTAAATCTACAATCTCCTTGGCCTGGAATCTTGGGTCAAGGATGACTGCTTTAGAGAACTCCTAGGCCTCCATCCACTCAGACTTATCATTTCTCAGGAAGGACTCTTCAGAAATCAAGTCCATGATGTCTAAAATTTATCAGGCATTCAAAGGTCAATCCACCCCTTCTGCATCATTGCCAGAACCAACTCTTGCTCTCAACGAAGCTCCTACAACAGTTGGAGGGGAGAAAGGCACTAAAACCGAAGAGCCAAAGGCACTTATGCCCATCTCATCCTTCAAGCCAGAGCCTGAACAAGAGATCCCTAAACAACCAAAAGACTCCAAGATTAAAGGAAAAGGGATTGCAACCACTTCAATGCCTGAAAAACCAAAACTTTTTAAAGCCTCGTCGATTGTCTGTCATGACCTTGATGCAACTATCAGGGTGTCTTATGAAATCAATGGGAGATTCTCCTCTTAACAAACGATGAAATCAATGCTCACCTAGAGAAAGAGGAGGAACTAAAATGGGCAGCTAAAGAATAAAGAATATTGGCTTTAACAAAGACTGAAATGGTCAAATTTGTTCAGCAAGATGCTGAGACACTTGGAATTGACCCAAAGAAGGTCACCACTGACAGTGTCGAAGTCAAGTTCTTGAATGCTTAGGATGAACAATTAGAGGCTCTCAAGAAACAACATGCTGAGAAGGTCAAAAGAATGGTTGAGCTGAGGAAGAAGAGGATGAGCAGTACAACTGGACCATGACACCGAGACTAAGGCTTGAACCCATAACAAATGTGAAGATTCAACAAAATACGAAGCCTGCAGTTCTCTGGGTCTATAGGGGTAGTGACAAAAGGGAGTTTGAAGTACATGATTCATTCAAGTTCTCTGACTTTGGGATCACTGAGCTAGATGAGTTGGGTCCA
Organism: Chrysanthemum seticuspe; assembly: GCA_019973895.1. Lineage (NCBI taxonomy): Eukaryota > Viridiplantae > Streptophyta > Magnoliopsida > Asterales > Asteraceae > Chrysanthemum > Chrysanthemum seticuspe. Next base: position 142,368,476 of record BPTQ01000005.1, on the reverse strand, counting down.
ATTATTGAAAAGAAAAACAATATCATTGTCAAAGACCTGATGACATCTATAAGCAACAGGTATGCAAGACTGAAGAAAATGGCTGAAGATCTTGGAATTCAGTCTACCCTTCCTGCTCGTTATCAACAATCTCAAGCTTAATCTTCATGGAGAAAGAGGAAACTGGTTGAGCCTGAACCTGAAATCAAGGTGCCTGGACTTTATTGCAATCGTGTCCCTTCTAAAGGTGCTCACTTTGTCAACAATATGGTGATTGAAGAGCCTTAGTATGGAATGTTCTTCATAGATGCTTATGGGAATCAAGCCTTCCAAAGATGGAGTGACATTGACCTTGCAAGGATTGATGCCATGGTTGGATATCTAGTAATGGAATCAAATGTCAAGACTACTGAGATTGCTAAGTTCAGCATGGGCCTAAGGAAAAATATTTTTGATCACCCTGATCAAGAAAAGCTCAAGTCTAAGAAAGTGAAGCTTGAACCCTTGGGATTTTATTTGGACTGAGAATGTTGTACACACTATCTATTTAGCTATGTTTAGGACTTATGTAATGTATGAATGAAGAATGTTATGTTGAATCAATGTCCTTTACTTGCTTTCATGTGTCATCAGTGTAAAAAGAAGGCCTTTGCTCACTTACACTGATCACAAATACTTAGGCTATATTTATATCCAAATTGGGGTAGATTGTTGGATTCACTCGATACCCAATCCGTGAACATCTACCAATTCACTGATTGAACAACCAATCAGTGAGTCATCTTCAGGAAGCTCAGGACAAGCCTAAAAGAAAGACTTTCCATTTACTGAGGCAGAACTCAGTGAATGATACCTGAGCCAAAGAAGAAGATGACAGGTTCAGTGAGTGATGACAATAACTTACTGAACCTCAAGTCTCCTCAAAACTATGAAGACTGAAGACTTAATGACTGAATAGACTGAAGGCTAAAAGACATAAGTAAAGGTATGACAAGGTGATACGCGTACAACGCGCATTCGGGGTCAAAGTAACTTCCTTTTCGTCGAGCAAATTTTTCAACACCCTTGGAAGTGAACCTAGTCATTGTAGTGTAGTATTAGGATAAGCCTTAGGAATTGATATCGTTCTCTAGGGGAATAGGAATGCTACTGAGAAATTACAAAGCTAAGGTTGAGGTTGAGGAAGATTATTTTTATTCTTTTTTATATTTTTTAGAAAATTGAAATTACGAATCTCGAGGTATTGGATTTGAGGGGTTGGTATTTCTACCGATTACTCTACTATTATCTATTCTAATTAACTAAGCTAAGGTGAGTGTAGTCTATGTCTATTTTTGTGTGCTCTTATGATGATTAAAAATGTGTTTACTTAGATGCTATTACTCCCTAGCTATCTCCTATTGATGGTTGAATTTTCACGTCCTTATTCTTAACGCGTTGTGTCTTCTAAGGTCGTAGGGTATGCGTTTTTTCCTAACTCTTTGAGACTACCTTAAGGTTATTACCTACGAAATCTCTAGGATTCATAAACTAACTCTAAGGTTATCTTTGGATGTTTAGACTACAATAACTCTAGGTGATTATAAACTAATGTTCACAAAGATTAGTCAAGCATTAAAAACACAACGAATGACCTATCGCAATACTAGGTCAATCACAATTAAGATAAGAGATAACCAATCAATATTCAATACCTAGGTTTCATAAATCTAAGCAAACACACAAGTAAATTAGCCGGACATGGAAAACATGCAAGCATACACACAAACAAATGAAGACATAATTGAATTAATGAAGTAAATAACTTATCTTGTTTTAAAATAGGGTATGGAACCATAAGATATTGCCCAAGACAGCCTATGTTCGGTTTAGGTTTTACTCCATAAAACTACCTCTCTAAAGTACTGAAAATTCGAATTCTATATATAGAGTTACAATATGCGACGGCGTCACTCTTTAATTGTGACGCCGTCGGGTCGCCTCCATTAGGTTTTCGTCTTGGCCACCTCAACTCTGTGACGGCGTCACCTTATGCTTGTGACGCCGTCGGCTTCAACCTCTGACGCCGTCGGGATCCAAATCTAGGCCGTCTGAGTTGTGACGCCCTACTCTTTTAAACCTGATGCCGTCACTTGTAAAATAGCAATTTGCTCTATGAGTCGTCTCAAGGTTTATCGCGACGGCGTCGTGATTAAGTTTTGACGCCGTCCCCTTCAGTTCCAGCAGCTTGAGTGTCTCGATTCTTGACTTTGGCCATTTTCTTCGTATATTCGCGCCTTTTCGTCTGAATAAGTGTCATTCCAGCAAATTGCCTTCAAGAGACCTAAAAAGTGAAAAGGAACGAAATTAAGTAGTAACGGATACAAAAGTGATCAATTAAGGGCTTAAATTACCCCTCAAAATTGTACCTTTTAAATCCTTATCAAATATCCCTACACTTGGTATTTGCTTGTTCTAAAGCAAATATGCTTTTAGCCAACTAATTTATAAGTTAGGGGTCATGAAGCATTAGTTTAGAACAATTCACAACACGTATAAGCCTCGCAAAAGTCATAACAAGCACGGAAATTACATACTAGCACTCACAAGTGGTATTTAGATACTCTCATCTCTCGGGTGTATATGAAATATATCAAGTTAGAAATGGAAGATAAACACTCATTAACCGGTCCTAGTACATAGATTACCATAGGCTTGAGACTAGATCAAACCTCATCGCTTTTGGCGTTAGAACCTAGGAGAAACTATCCAAAAGGTCTTTTAAAGGGTTGTAACGTTAGGCTTACGGTAGGGAAACAAAGGGTTTGGTGGGATAGGCGATTTAGTGGTGGCAAGTCAAAAATATTTATGTTACAAGCATGAGAAGAATGGCGTTGCTAAGCCAAGACTCGACACTCTAAACTCTAGATAAATTGAAACAAACAAACATAAATTTAAAGATGGATGTAGGATGGTAGCTCGTATGTTTTTTTCACATTTTTTTTTAAATCACTTTTTTTTATTATTATTTTTTTCATACACTTTTACTCTACCATCCTCTACGATAACATCAAAATAATAGGGATTTATAGACACATCCCTACACTTGAGTTTTTATTACTCTAACACTAATTTGACCTGAATTGAAAAGATCAAAATACTTGGAGTACAGTATTACGTAAATAAAGGGAATATGAATTTAACGTTCCTTCCCGTCATTTCATAAAATTTAACTTTTCCCATGAGTCCCAATCATCCCAAAACTGTGTACAAAGGATATGACTCGACTTAGCAACTTATGTAAGCAACTAGATAATTGAACTAAGGGTTTAGTATGATAACAATAATGCACAAAAAGTAAGTGCATACATGGTAGGCTAAGGCGATTTGGGTGTACATTTGGGGGTGGATTGTAAACAATGCTCTTCATTGATATTCCGGAAAACCAAAACATCACGAGAACCGCGAAAAGGATAGGCTCTGAGAGGTTAACTAGGGGTATCGTGTACTAAAGATGAGTCAACGCGCGTTCGGAGTCAAAGAAACTTCCTTTTCGTCGAGCAAGTTTTTCAACACCCTAGGCAGTGAACCTAATCGTTGTAGTGTAGTATTAGCGTAAACCTCGGGAATTGATATCATTCTCTAGAGGAATAGGAATTCTAGTGAGAAATTACTACGCTAATGTTGGGGTTGAGGAAGATTATTTTTTATCTTTTTTATGTTTATTTAGAAAATGGAAAGGTACGAATCTCGGGGTATTGAATTTGGAGGGTTGGTATTTCTACCGATTACTCTACTGATATCTATTCTAATTAACTAAGCTAAGGTGAGTGTAGTCTATGTCTATTGTTATGTGCTCTTATGATGATTAAAAATGTGTTTACTTAGATGCTATTACTCCCTAGTTATCTCCTATTGATGGTTGAATTGTCACGTCCTTATTCTTAACGCGTTGTGTCTTCTTAGGTCGTAGGGTATGCGTTTTTCCCTAACTCTTTGAGACTACCTTAAGGTTATTGCCTACGAAATCTGTAGGATTCATAAACTAACTCTAAGGTTATCTTTGGATGTTTAGACTACAATAACTCTAGGTGATTATAAACTAATGTTCACAAATATTACTCAAGCATTAGAAACACAACGAATGACATATCACAATACTAGGTCAATCACAATTAAGATAAGAGACAACCAATCAATATTCAATACCTAAGTTTCATAGATCTAAGCAAACACACAAGTAAATTAGCCGGACATGGAAAACATGCAAGCATACACACAAACAATTGAAGACATAATTGAATTAATGAAGTAAATCACTTATCTTGTTGTAAAATAGGGTATGGAACCCTAAGATACTGCCCAAGACAGCCTATATTCGGTTTAGATTTTACTCCACAAAACTACCTCTCTAAAATACTGAAAATTCGTATTCTATATATAGAGTTACAATATGCGACGGCGTCACTCTTTAATTGTGACGCCGTCGGGTCGCCGCCATTAGGTTTTCGTCTTGGCCACGTCAACTCTGTGACGGCGTCACCTTATGCTTGTGACGCCGTCGGCTTCAACCTCTGACGCCGTCGGGATCCAAATCTTGGCCGTCTGAGTTGTGACGACCTACTCTTTTAAACCTGATGCCGTCACTTGTAAAATAGGAATTTGCTCTCTGAGTCGTCTCAAGGTGTGTCGCGACGGCGTCGTGATTAAGCTGTGACACCGTCCCCTTCAGTTATAGCAGCTTGAGTGTCTCGATTCTTGACTTTGGCCATTTTCTTCATATATTCGCGCCTTTTCATCCGAATAAGTGTCATTCCAGCAAATTGCCTTCAAGAGACCTAAAAAGTGAAAAGGAACGAAATTAAGTAGTAACGGATACAAAAGTGATCAATTAAAGGCTTAAATGATCCCTCAAAAGTGTACCTTTTAAATCCTTATCAAATATCCCTACACTTGATATTTGCTTGTCCTCAAGAAAATGTGCTTTTAGCCAATTAATTTATAAGTCAGGGGTCATGAAGCATTAGTTTAGAACAATTCACAACACGTATAAGCCCCGCAAAAGTCATAACATGCACGGAAATTACATACTAGCACCTCACAAGTGGTGTTTAGATACTCTCATCTCTCGGGTGTATATGAAATATATCAAGTTGGAAATGGAAGATAAACACTCATTAACCGTACCTAGTACATAGATTACCATAGTCTTGAGACTAGATCAAACCTCCATCGCTTTTGGCGTAAGCACCTAGGAAAAACTATCCAAAAGGTCTTTAAAGAGTTGTAACGTTAGGCTTATGGTAGGGAAACAAATGGTTTGGTGGGATAGGCGATTCAGTGGTGGCAAGTCAAAAATCTTTATGTTACAAGCATGAGAAGAATGGCGTTGCTAAGCCAAGACTCGACACTCTAAACTCTAGATAAATTGAAACAAACAGACATAAATTTAAAGATAGATGTAGGATGGTAGCCCGTATGTTTTTTTCACTTATTTTTATTTTTTTTTTGGATCACTTTTTTTTTTTTTTTTTCATATACTTTTACTCTACCATCCTCTACGATAACATCCAAATAATAGGGATTTATAGGCACATCCCTACACTTGAGTTTTTATTACTCTAACACTAATTTGACCCGAATTGAAAAGATCAAAACACTTGGAGTACATTATTACGTAAATAAAGGGAATTTGAATTTAACGTTCCTTCCCGTCATTTCATAAAATTTAGCTTTTCCCATGAGTCCTATATGACTCGACTTAGCAACTTATGCAAGCAACTAGATAATTGAACTAAGGGTTTAGTATGATAACAAAGTATTTCTCATAACATTGCTAAGTCATGGATAGATTAACTTTGTAGTTAATTATAACCAAATTAACGGGAAGAACAATTTTAAATTGCACCAACCAAACCCCCCAAGCAAATTTAAATGACACATAAATGAACTATAAATATTAACTTACCAACATCTGCAGGCTCTTGCTTCACCTCCATCTTTTTTCCACTGCCAATAGGGCTTCCTCTCTTGCTTTTTGGAGCCATTGTACTCAGAGGCTCTTGCTTCCCATCTCTTTTCTTTCCAGTACTAATAAGCCTTCCCCTCTTACTTTTTGGTGCCATTTTAACCGAATTAGGTATTGGATCATATTTTCTAGGCCTTCTGCTCCCTCCTTTTGTCTCTACAACTACGTCAATCACACCACTACCAACCATAGGCACCGCACCACTACCACCCATAGGAACTTTGTCGTAAGTTTTTTTTCACAACCATTCAAAAATATCATTTAGCATCTCCTTTCATATGTTTTTATACGAATCATATCTAGCAATAACTTCATCAACAAATATAGCAAGAATTTCCTTAAATACTTTTTCATTCAATATAACTTTTAACCACCCCTTATCTGACGATTGATCAATATCTATCAAACAAAGCCTTTCCCTTATTATTTTTTGCCATAGTGATTGGGTTGGTTTGGATGTGTGTAGCGTTTTATGGAAATTGTGGTTGGGTGGTTTGGTTTAATCGTGTGTTTCTTGGGGAAAAGGGTTGGTTGTGTTTATTTAGGTTACGGGTTTGGTATAACATGACTGAAATACGTGGGAAAAAACATATCTACACTTGTTACAAGAATATTCCTTGTGGTTTCGCAGCGAAAATGGACCGTTTGCCCCTCATGTGACCAAGGTTAACGACTGAAACTAACGCCCGTTCGGTCAAAGGACGAGTTAACTCAAAATGGATAAACATAGGGACGATTGGTGTAATTATTGAGAGTTAAGGATGAAACCTGAAACTATGACGTAACCACAAGGAAGATTTATGTAATTAACCCAAACTTTTATGAATGTGTATAAAAAGATCAGGCAATGATTTATGTAGTGATGCAAATGTTTAATGAAATATGCATGAAAAAATGTTCTTCGATCATTAACCAAGTTTATAATTCCAATATTCATACCTTAAGTGATTTACGTCAAATAAAATTTACGTCTAAAAACTTGATTACGACAACATTTACGTAGTATGTTTTATATTTGTCAATAACAAAAACGTAGAAAATTTGCAAAATAAAAATAACGTTTGTATGCGATTATTTGTATTAACACTAAAAAAACCTATATATTTTTTAAAAACGTATATTAAAAATTGAAAACTTTAAATAAACCGAAAAAAGATAAAAATAATTAGAAAGGAAAAATAGAAAACATATTTTTGAGTTAATTACAAACGGCTGCTAGTATAAGGATAGACGTTGCAAAAAGCTGACCCTAAAACCAACCGACCGTCAATCAAAGGGACCAACAATGCGAGATTCTGCAACCACATGGACGAAGTGCAAGCAAGTTGAAAAAAGGATTAAAAGTGCGATTGTTTGTAAACCACAAGGACGAAATATGTAATTAGCTCTTGATTTAGTGGCTGAATCATGGTTTTAAAAAGCACGCAAAAGCCTCGAAAAGGCGTAAGGCTTGATCATGTCGTCGTGCCACACGTTATGCCTCCTTATGCTACGCCTTTTTGTAAACTCGATATATATGAAATATAATATAAATATATAAATATTTTCATATTTTGTGTCCACGCCTTATAAACACACAAATTTAGCTTTTGCCGCTAAGATGTGAGGCTTGATCATACCGCCACGCCACATCTCGCGCTATTTATAACATTGGCCGAATTCAACGAAGTGTATATATGTTTTTTAATTTTATTTTTCACATAAAACCGTGTTTAATGATAGAAAACCAAAGCTTTATAATCGAGAATAGACCCGTTTGCAAACATGGGCATTTGAAAGTTCAATTCAAATATTCTCCACCCTTTTGCGTCCCTATGCACAACTGTGATCTATATGACTTTTTTCAAAAGGCTCTTTGACCATTTTTGTAGTAGTGAGTTGTAAGGTTGGACGCAGTAACAAGGCTCGATTGACTAAGTCGATTGATCAGCTGTCGATCGCCTTACTGTGGCTTAGTCGATCGAGTGCCTTTTCAAACCACGTTGGTCGAGTTCACGATCGAAATACATTTCAACTTTTTGGAATATTATTACCGTTGTATGCAAACGGTTTAAAAAAATAAAAAATTAACCTTATAAATACACAATACAAACACACTTCAATCCACAAATCTATTTCACACAATTCAAACTCAAAATACTTCTTAACACAATATTTATTAGGGAAAATGACACAAATAGACCGCGCGCCCTGATGCATATCACTTTGTAGACCACTTTTATTTTAAATTTGAAAATATACCGAGGGCAACCGTTGTCATTGGGCAACTCAACCACATTGGGACAAGTGTTCGTATGTGTAAGGTATTGTTTTTTGGGCAACTAAAAAGCGTTGGGCAACCGTATTTTTTAGAAAAGGTTTTTTTGGTCATTTTACATGATACTTGTGTCAAGTCAAGTAGACATCTTTTTACATAAATAAAATATTCATTAGTAAAATTGTGTTCTTATTTTTCATAAGACTGCTACTTCTCATTAAACTGTTGCTGCTTCTTCTTCTCGATACAGATTCAAACAGACACACGACTCCATCAATCCCCCAACCCTAGAAAATTCTAAACACCCATTATCCAAAAAACACACACCCACACACACGACTCTATCGAACTAGTTTTGAGCAGTTCTGCATCAACTTCACAAATGAAAAACTGCAACAACATTTTAACCAGGTTAGTTTCTATCAATTAGACCAGAACATTTATGATAATTCTTATCTGATCTTTTTTTTTTTTGTGGTTCAGTTCTTTAGGTCATGTGAATCACTCAATTTTCTGGAAGAATCTTGCCCCTATTTATGTAAGTCTGTTTCCTGATAATCAAGTGTTGATTCCGAGCATACTACTTGACCAAAAGCAAAAAGATTATTACTTTTTAAAAAAAAATAAATTCTTCTTATTATTATTCTTATTTTTTTTTTCTTTTTTTTTTTATATTTTTTTCAGGCAGGGGGTGGTGAGCCACCACATGGTTCTTTGGGGTCGGCCATTGACCAGCACTTTGGTTCTATGGAGAAACTGATTGCGACAATGAATGCTGAAGGTGCTGCTGTTCAAGGCTCTGGATGGGTGGTATATTATACAATCCTTGTCTACTATAAATATTTGTCATCGACTTCTTGGACTGTAATCTTTTAGTGTTTTTTTTTTTCATATTTTTGGATCATTGTTTACCTAAAATCACAATGTATTAGCAGTGGCTTGCAGTGGACAAAGAGTTGAAAAGACTTGTGGTTGAAACAACCGCGAACCAGGTATAGAGTTAATATTTTTTGTCAGTCGTGTAATCACATACCCTTGTCCCCCCTACTTAAACCTTTTAGTGATTTCCACAGTTTTTGTACTTTGTTTGGTTTGCGTTCAGGACATGGTGTTCTTTATTTAACTACAGATCTTTACTTTTTCTATATTTGTTTAACTGATGTTTGTGATCATTGTACTGAATAAACTATCATGATTTTTCAGCATTTATAAGAACCAATATGTAACCGAATATGTACTTCTACTGTACTACTGTAGGACCCACTCGTTACGAAAGGGGAAAGTTTGGTTCCTCTGCTTGGCATTACAGGTGATTATTTAAACTTTCATGGTACTGTCATATAGTGTGCGTTCATATATGTAGACACTTTGATGATAATGTAATTATGTTTTCATGTTCTTCTGTTAATGATGCAGTACAAGAATGTAAGACCAGATTATCTGAAGAATATTTGGAAAGTCATCAACTGGAAGTATGCTAATGAAGTCTATGAGAAAGAATGCCCGTAAAAGGAAGAATATTTACTTTAAATCCACAAATGTTTGTCTTGTGGTTCTTTTGGAGCTAATGTTGATCAAAGTTGCTACAAATTCTACTCCTCGCAGAGATGTCCTGGACATTGCTGCCATCTTTCGAGCCAAGACTGTTGATGTCCTTGAATTTCGCTTAGTCCTGCCCTAAAGCGTGTGCTGAAGTGAGTTGATTTTCTCCTTCATAAACATAGTATGCACATGCTTTAGATTCCCTATAATTAAATACTGATGCAGGCATATTTTCCGGTTATCAACACGTCAGAAGGTGTACCAGTAAAGGTCCGTGATGTAAAAGGGAAAGAATGGACATTTCAGTTCAGATTATGGCCTAATAATAAAACTAGGTTGGAACAAACCTTAACTAAAACTACAAAACTAGAACGTAACGATCTGTGACTAGTTGGAGCCACAAGGAACATCACATGAATTCATGCCTTAAGTTTGATGGCACACTTCCTTACCTTTTTATATGTCAATTGCCATTAGCATAATTGAAATAGTAATAAACCACTTTGATTATCTGTTGGTTAATTATATTACTATCTATGATATCTAAGTGTTGGTTAGTAATATTTATATTAGGACTTTAGGAGAAGTTCCTTTATAGTGGCCCCGAAAACACGAGCTCTGCTGTTGCAACTATTGATAACAAGCCAGTTGGGATTTTAACGTAAGTCTTGGTTATCTAACATTGTACCTTAATAAGGAAATACAAACAACACCATAACATGCTTATTCACTTATATTAGATCCAAGGATATCTTAATGACAGTGATAACACAGGATCTTCGTCCGGAATTGATCTTAGTGGAGAAGGTAATTACCTTATTTCTGTGATATATATTGTATGTTTCGTCTTGATATTTCCGAAACCTGATTTTTCGGCCATGAATCTTCAACCGTGTAGGTGATGACTCCAAATCCAGAATGTGCTACACTTGATACACCTATTCTTAATGCCCTTCAGAACATGCATGATGGAAAGTATTTACATCTTCCAGTGGTTGATAATGGTAAACATAAGACCACGTTGATTCACCCAGATACTCACTATACCGCTTAAGTGTTTAACATTCCTACCAATTTGTGTTGATTTATGTAATCCGTATGCATCTAAAACTAGCAAAACATTTGATGCAGAGGGAGCTGTTGTTGCCATTGTTGATGTACTCCATATAAGCTAGCAGTGGTACCCGATACCACTAGCAGTGGAAACGACAAGCTAGCAGTGGTACCCGATACCACTAGCAGTGGAAACGACAAGCTAGCAGTGGTACCCGACACCACTAGCAGTGGTTTCGAGAAGACTACCAGTGGAAACGAATTAAAACTAGCAGTGGTTTCCATGTTTGGTCGCGTAACATGGCGACAAGCACCCAATTTGAGTTATAAGATACCGACTGTTTATCGTTTTTTCTTCAGAAACAGACTTTGGGGCATCTTATGCAAGAAACAATGACGTAGAAAGCACCAGAGAACCAAGAGTGCATGGAACCTCAGCTCACCCAGGGACAGCTTGGAGATCATCATCATTTGGAGAACGATCACAATCAACCTCCCATGACTTGAGGGGGATCCCGACTGACATCAGGTCAAGAACTGACATGAGCCGGTCTCAGCCTCAAAATAATACGACTAATAAATGGCAGGTTGGTGAGGATCCTGTTATTAGAAGGCAACTATCTGGACCTTTAGACAGAGAGCAAGAACCAAGAATACTTTCACAGCCATCTCTTGAAGACATGGTTCTTTTTTACAAAGATCCACAAGGTGCCATTCAAGGTCCTTTTATTAATCATTATGTGTTCCAATCATTGTAGCCACGAATGCTCCAGGATGACAGTCTTCACCGACGAGTGACATGCCACTATCCATACCATCAACAAGATGTGACGGTAATCACACGCCGCCTTCTCTTTTTGATTTCAGTATAGGGACTTTATGCTTACTGAACTAACTTCATGGTACTTGGGATCGGGAAGACGCAGCAAATCATTGCTTCCTTTTTAATCTCTACGACTTTATATCTTTTTGTTTTTCACCTCTTTTTGACACACCGCTTGAAAAAAATTTGTGTACAAAAAGTTATAGACAGATCATAAAGTTGAGATGTAGTTGTTTGTGACCATATAGTAGCCCACTTTTTTGTATTGAGTAGCCAAGGTCGGATAAAAAGGTATGTGATCTACCCTTTTTTGTCGGTAGTAGTATTTTGTTGTAACTGATAATAGTATGCATTATTTGATTTTTGTTTATGATCTGATTAATGGGGTGTTTGGATGAGTTTACTTTACCAGCTTACAAACTGATTTGTCTTTGGTAAAGCTTATGCCCTTTTTTTTGGTTCATGAACTTATTAGGCTGAGCTCTTGAACCTGAATAAATACATAGGCTGAATTTGATAAGTTTTTCGTAACGGAACATATTCAAGCATCCGTAATTCAAACACCCCTTTTGACCCACTACCCAACCTGCACATCTGAGTTACAGAATCTTTGAATCAGACGAAATGAGGCAGTTTATAAAGTTCCGCCTTTTATTTCGTCAATCATTATTTTTGGATAAGGGCCTGTGCTTTTTATTGTTTGGGAGTCTTTCTTTAACTTTATCTTGGACTTACTTGCTTAATTGATATCTGATTATATTTATATGGCTCGCCTTATTTTCAAAGAAATAGCCAGCATGGGTGGCAGATGGCGGCACTTTATGACTTGATACATGTAGCATTTTAAATTAGCTTTAGGACACCATTTTGTTTGCTGGTGTTTGCAGCTGCAGGTATGTCAGCCGCGCTATGCAACTGTAATTCACCTGACCACATGCGTAATTATGCCATTGCCTTATTATCTGAGTTTTTCATTAGCTATATACAGTTGTAAATATGTTTACACCATTAATTTTTTCTGTACTACAGATCCAGATGGTTCCAAATCAGAGAGCGATAATACCAGTCATTGTTTTTTGCTCTGTGGGCCTTTGTCTGTACCAAGGAACTCGCGTGCTACCAACAATGACGTAGGCGACTCAGAATCTTCATAGAAAAACAATCACCAACATATAGGTAAATTTGCGTTATTAGTTTATCTATTGATTTATTTGTTTTCGTAACGGCAATCTGAAAGAACATGCTATGTACTAATCGATATCTTAAGCCTGCTTTGTTAGTCATTTAATACAACATGCTCGCCATTTTTTTTTACTATGCAATTTGTTGTATTACTTGGTAGAACAGATAGCAAGTACCACATATGTCATCTAATACAACATACTAATTATTAGGAAACCTTTGTTGCTCATTCAGATAACATGTTGCTTCTTAGGCGTAAAGTACGGAATAAAAGCTTGTGTCGGACAAGGAACTAGCAAAAAAGTTGTTGCTCTCGCGGAAAAAGAATGGAGAAACTACCTATGTCAAATTGATATATAGTTTGTCATCATGTCTTCTGCTAACAATATCAGTGACTTAATTAAAAAAATGTGACACATACATGTAGTGCTAACTGATATGGACATTCATTAACTCCTTTGTTTTTTATTATTTAAAATCTCTTAATATTTTTTTAGTTACTCTTTTTTACAATGACTTCTTGCAGATACGAATACAAAACTAAAACACGGCTTCACTTTCCGTACATATTGAGCTCAAGCCTGGATATTTTATGATCTTTGATCTGTGCTGAAAACAGTCAAGCTACCTCACACAAGCTAGCCACTTGTGAATGGCTAACCGTAAGAAGCTTAAAACTGCTTAAAAAGCACGCAAAAGCCTCGAAAAGGCGTAAGGCTTGATCATGTCGTCGTGCCACACGTTATGCCTCCTTATGCTACGCCTTTTTGTAAACTCGATATATATGAAATATAATATAAATATATAAATATTTTCATATTTTGTGTCCACGCCTTATAAACACACAAATTTAGCTTTTGCCGCTAAGATGTGAGGCTTGATCATACCGCCACGCCACATCTCGCGCTATTTATAACATTGGCCGAATTCAACGAAGTGTATATATGTTTTTTAATTTTATTTTTCACATAAAACCGTGTTTAATGATAGAAAACCAAAGCTTTATAATCGAGAATAGACCCGTTTGCAAACATGGGCATTTGAAAGTTCAATTCAAATATTCTCCACCCTTTTGCGTCCCTATGCACAACTGTGATCTATATGACTTTTTTCAAAAGGCTCTTTGACCATTTTTGTAGTAGTGAGTTGTAAGGTTGGACGCAGTAACAAGGCTCGATTGACTAAGTCGATTGATCAGCTGTCGATCGCCTTACTGTGGCTTAGTCGATCGAGTGCCTTTTCAAACCACGTTGGTCGAGTTCACGATCGAAATACATTTCAACTTTTTGGAATATTATTACCGTTGTATGCAAACGGTTTAAAAAAATAAAAAATTAACCTTATAAATACACAATACAAACACACTTCAATCCACAAATTTATTTCACACAATTCAAACTCAAAATACTTCTTAACACAATATTTATTAGGGAAAATGACACAAATAGACCGCGCGCCCTGATGCATATCACTTTGTAGACCACTTTTATTTTAAATTTGAAAATATACCGAGGGCAACCGTTGTCATTGGGCAACTCAACCACATTGGGACAAGTGTTCGTATGTGTAAGGTATTGTTTTTTGGGCAACTAAAAAGCGTTGGGCAACCGTATTTTTTAGAAAAGGTTTTTTTGGTCATTTTACATGATACTTGTGTCAAGTCAAGTAGACATCTTTTTACATAAATAAAATATTCATTAGTAAAATTGTGTTCTTATTTTTCATAAGACTGCTACTTCTCATTAAACTGTTGCTGCTTCTTCTTCTCGATACAGATTCAAACAGACACACGACTCCATCAATCCCCCAACCCTAGAAAATTCTAAACACCCATTATCCAAAAAACACACACCCACACACACGACTCTATCGAACTAGTTTTGAGCAGTTCTGCATCAACTTCACAAATGAAAAACTGCAACAACATTTTAACCAGGTTAGTTTCTATCAATTAGACCAGAACATTTATGATAATTCTTATCTGATCTTTTTTTTTTTTGTGGTTCAGTTCTTTAGGTCATGTGAATCACTCAATTTTCTGGAAGAATCTTGCCCCTATTTGTGTAAGTCTGTTTCCTGATAATCAAGTGTTGATTCCGAGCATACTACTTGACCAAAAGCAAAAAGATTATTACTTTTTAAAAAAAAATAAATTCTTCTTATTATTATTCTTATTTTTTTTTCTTTTTTTTTTATATTTTTTTCAGGCAGGGGGTGGTGAGCCACCACATGGTTCTTTGGGGTCGGCCATTGACCAGCACTTTGGTTCTATGGAGAAACTGATTGCGACAATGAATGCTGAAGGTGCTGCTGTTCAAGGCTCTGGATGGGTGGTATATTATACAATCCTTGTCTACTATAAATATTTGTCATCGACTTCTTGGACTGTAATCTTTTAGTGTTTTTTTTTTCATATTTTTGGATCATTGTTTACCTAAAATCACAATGTATTAGCAGTGGCTTGCAGTGGACAAAGAGTTGAAAAGACTTGTGGTTGAAACAACCGCGAACCAGGTATAGAGTTAATATTTTTTGTCAGTCGTGTAATCACATACCCTTGTCCCCCCTACTTAAACCTTTTAGTGATTTCCACAGTTTTTGTACTTTGTTTGGTTTGCGTTCAGGACATGGTGTTCTTTATTTAACTACAGATCTGTTAGTGCAAATATTACGATATTTAATCTATACAGTCTCGTTTGTTTTGATTGATGACAAACATGTATCTTGTAATACATAACGTAAAATGTACAAGTTACTTGTAATCACACTTTGTCTCAACATACATTCAACACCTCTCGATGTCTCAAGTCCTCGTATGTTACAACACAGGTTCGTACATGTTTGTTATGTGGCATTATGATCAAACCCATTAACAAATCATTTAGAATGTTTAAAATACATTTAGAGTCACTAAGTATTTTAATAGGTTAACCATTCTATTTCGAACCTCATTTTACATTTTGCATTCACAAGTATTTCAAAAGGTAACTAGACATTTTATTAACTAGTTACATAATACATTTTACAAGTTTACCTTGATAAACCTTTTAATCTAAAAATGGAAATACATGTTACATCATGTCATGCATCATCTTTGAAATCCTTGGAAGATCACTTGAATATTTTGGTTAGATTGATACTCAATATATCAAATGTGATCTTAGTAAGATTTGGTAATATCTTGGAAAGATTTGAAGAAAGATTTTTTAGAATTTCTGTCAGGCACCCACGGCACCAAATTGCATAAAGGACGGAACCCTTTAAAGGGCTCCTTGGTCCGTGGACGCTCCTGTCCACTTTTGGCTATAAATAGAAGCCCATTGTTTTCCCATTTCTTCACCACTTCAAAGCACATCTTCTCCACCTTCTTGCATACATTTAGATCAATCATTAACAATGTAGTAACACACATTAAACACCCTAATGATCATGATCATAATGCTTCTAACATTCATCTTTGTTGTAAGCATACTCTTTGATCAACCAAGGAAATCTTGGAGATCTAGCCATCCCCACTCACCACAAGTTGAAGATCTATCACAAGAAGTTTAGGGAACTTGTGATCTTCATCATGAAGGCTTCCTATCAATGGAAGTTCATTTAGAAGTAGTTATTCATATCCATTAGACATTTGTGTCATGGATCATTAGTGTAAACATCATTGCATCATAACAACACTTTCACCAAACTAGATTAGATGGTTTATGTGTTTGTGCCATAAAACACAAGGTTTATTATGTTGGGCCATAAAACATATTGGGAGTGGTTGTACCCTTGTAAAAGAACTCGACATCTAGCTTAGTGTCGGAAATATTGTATAGGCGACGTTAGGTTGGTTCTACCTCGAACTAGAACCCGGTATTTAGCTTTGTACCGGAAAAAGTGTAAGCGACGATTGTAAGGTTTTCTCCGCCGAGAAGGGAGCTTGTTGATTTAGTGAAGTAACTCTCGAGTTGGGTACTCGGGGAGTGGAGTAGGGCGGAAAGGAGATCCGTGACCGAACCACTATAAATCCTCGTGTTCGGTTTGCACTTTCCTTTCTTTATCTCTTTACTTTTATACTTGCACTATACTATTGTTTGTGATATGGTTTGATGTTCATGATTGTGTGACAACTTTGTTTACCATGCTTTATATTAGTCACAAACAATAATTGGTACTTTCATATTATAACAAGCTTCATAAGCGATTTGATACTAAAGATCTAAAGTTTTTAAACGGTAACGTATTCACCCCCCCTCTACGTTTCCACAATTGGTACCAGAGCCACGTAGCTCGTATTTTCAAAACAAATGGTTTTTAAAATAGAGTACGATCCATGTATCAAATTACCATTGAAGCGAAAAATAATATGAAAAATGCTTTGCTTGTTATACTTAGAAATTTTGTTGTTAAATGTAACTTTGTATACAAGCTTGAAGGTTTTCTTGAAAAGTAAAATAAAAAAAAAAGTTTGTTGAAAGAACTAGTAAGTATTGTATTGTGTGCTCATAGAAAATTTACGAAGAAATATGATTTTAAAGAAGTGTTTGGGATAACTATAAATCTAGTTGAGAAATCACCTCCGTAAATGTTTAAGATAAGTTACATAAGTAGATATATTGTTAAATATGTGTATTATATGTTTACTATGAAATCTAGTAAGTCGCACACGTTTTCTCTATGTCAAATACTAGTTTTGGTGAATCTGTCTCAGAGGACCACGGCACCAAATCTTATAAAGGGCGGATCCCTTTATTTGGTTCCGTGGAATCCGTATGTACAGTATGCAGTTTTTTGGGCAACTTCAAAAAATCATAACTAATTAACCGTAAGTCCGTACGAGTCGAGCCACCTATCATTTTAAAGGTAATTGAGTCTACTTTCATTTAAAAATACTCTCATGGCCTGAGTCTAATTTTAAATAAGTTAAATAGACCAAATACTACAGTATGTCTAAAATATTGAGTTTCGCTTTAACATAAAAACTCAAAATTTTGAATCAAGCAATTTAAGTTGGTATTCTTAGAACTTTGATACAACTTCCTTTGAAACTAAATAATTTGGTAATATGTTTAAAGGAAACTAATCAAGCTTGGTATACATCGTCATATTTAAACGCAAAATGACGAAAAGTGTCTTTCTTGTTATGCTATGCTAAATGACCACTTGTTTATGTTGTTTGCATATATGTTGCTTGCTTATTTTTCAAATTGTTGTTTACACTTGTTTGTTTGCATAATATAAGTGTCAATCTTGCCATGTTATTTATTCACTTGTTTGACGATTTCTTGTTTATGCACAATAGGTTATTTGCTAGATTTTGTACACTAAGTTGGAAAATTATTTTACCATCGCTTGTAGAATTAGATCACTTAGTTTGCATAGGTTACTAACATCTCGCATAACTTATGAAATGTCATAACTCACTTAGCAATGAGTACTAAGTAAATTAGTCAAGTACTTTAAAAAATGAAGGTGTTAAGAGAGTGTTTGGTACAAGGACAAAAACAGTGTTGTATGATGTAATTTATTTGTTTTTACTTTGTAGGATGATAATATGACTTAAAACAATGTTGTATGCTAACCGGTTTATGCAGGTGGATAGCACAAGTGTGTTATCAAATTTTACCCATTTTCACTTTTATGTGAAAATCGTTAGCCCTTGGTCAAAGTCTATGCTCCACTATATTTGTATATGTGGTATCGACTTTTCCTAACTAGAAGTAATTAATGTCACATGTTTTAAGCAAAATTTCAGGTTTCGGAAAACTCCCCGACACCTAAAAAATGGGTCTGTGAACTTTTCTGATGTCCACGGATCAGACGGCACCAAAATGTTGGTACCGTCTGTTATGTATTTTGGTACCGCCATACCTGTACAGGCGGACCAGGCGGCACCAATTTAAGGGTTCCGGCTGTGTAAAGAAATGGTGCCGTGAATCCTACAGGTAAGTTATTGAATTTTACTAAATCTCGTAATCTAATTTACCAAACTTCGTTTCTAGGATAGTTGTTAATGCATATCTTTCATACCTCACTCAACACATCCTCAATGGATTAACTTAGGATGTTTGACATGATTTTAGACACTTCCATCTCATTAGAAACTACCATCTTTGTATGGATTAACATCAAATCCATGAATCCTTAGTTCCATAAATCAACACATTCAAGATGATCATTTTCACACCTTCACTGTTACTTTTCCTCAAGCTTAGCATTTCTTAAAGTAAAATCAAAATGACTAAATCCTTAACCTCAAATAAGCCACTTAAGAAAACCACTAGGATTAGCATTCGATCTTGTTGCTTCATTAACTTGAGCTCTTCATCCTCAGACTCATTACCTCTCAACATCTCATCACCCATTCAAGATGTGAACTTTCTAAACTTGAGTACTCCAACTCCACCACCAAAAATCACCCACCATCATCCAAAACAACTTCACTACCAAAGTCTCCAAAGCTTGTTCCTATCAAACTTTGTGCAACACCACCAACATCTCCTCACCCGTTTGCGGATGACTTAGATGACTTACCGAGACTAATAAACCTGGACTCATTATTTGCAAAGATATCATACACAAGTCTAACATATGACTATAGATATTGTTTTGTATCTACATGTATTGCCTCACCTGGTTAACATGAAAATAATGTGTCATCCTTCAAGACAATAAGTATTTACATCGAGTCATAACTCACACATATGTTAAATACATATTATCAAGTCTTGTTATCCTTGAGTTCAATCTAAGCTTTATAACCTCAACAAATTAGGATTGACAACTTAAGTATTTCATCCGAAATATTCAAGTATATGCGACTTACGATTGTAGTCATTAAAAGTCATATCCGAAAAATCAACACCCAAGTATTTTAACAACACATGTTGAAACACTTATCCAAAACAAACAACCCACGGTGCCACTTATCCCTCTTTGACACCTACTATCCCTCTTCCATCTTTTGGCACTATTAACCGTATTGCTCATGAACTTCCAAGAGTATACTTTAAATCAAACGTGCCCTTTCAAGGTGAACCTATACCTCAGCCCCTAAGCTTCATAGACATAACCAAAACTTCAAGCACTTCACCCGCTAGTTGTAGTAACCAATGAACCATAAGAATTAGTATCCGTACTTTTTGTGTTCAACATCTGTGGACAAATAATCAACCTAAGTACTCCCATAGCACAACAAACCCCTACATCACCACATCCTTATTTAGACACACTAGAAGACCTACCACCTAGATCAACCAATCCACCATCCTTGCCATCATTTGAATTCGTTGAGTGTATTGCTCAAAAAGCCCTTGTGTCCAACACTTGTACTGAATCAAATGCACGTTTGAACAAACTCAACCATCCTTTCCCACATATAAGGACTTAGATAATTCATTATGGCTAGAACCTCAACTATCAAATAAGCATGGTGCTCTTGGTAATTGTTGTCAATTTCCACTAGGTATAAGTAGTACTACCTTCACAAATAATCAAAGTATTAGTAATACTTTGTCGTTAAACTTCTGCATAAATTTCGTTAAACTTCAAATCAACATTTTAACAACATATGTTAAAATGCAATCTCAAAGCCAACATCATACACCCCAAGCAACAATGACTCTTGAGGAGTATACATAAGAAACTCGAGTGAATTCCTCTTGTCATCATCTAGTGAATATAATCTTGAGACCAAGTTTATTTAGATGGGACTATCCGATTCAAACACTTTGGCTTCATATCTTCATTTAGGAAAACATGATGTTTTGAAGAACATTATGACTAAGATTCATGCGTTAAGCTTTCATTTTGTTAAAAGGATATTGTATATCCTATGCATCACTCTTGCGACATAAATAGTTGTGTTACAAGAGATTTCATTACACCTCATTAGCTAAATGATCTTGAAACAAACATCTACAAGTTCTGTGAACTTGTTTTCATAAGCATGATAACTTTATCCCATGGGATAATCTCATTTGTTGAAAGATACTGTTTGTATCTATTTCCTTTCAAGCGTACATCATAACCTAACCTTGCTCAAACCGAGTGCACATCCAAGGTTAAAACTACACAATTTTAGAGCATACACAAGATCTATTGAAGTTGGTAACCTCACTTAGATTCTTGTTAAATAATGTTCCAAAGAGCTTTCTTGAGAACGTTCTTAGTTTAACATATTCCATTCTCTAGTCTTAGATGATCAATTCACATTTAAAGTACAAGATGTCATCCATTAGATCATACAATTAGCTGTGTAATTTGAACAACTTTCGATTCTAAACACAAGATTAAAACACATTGTTTATCAAACACACCATTGTTAAAATTCATGTGTATAACATGACATCTTCATCTCCTTAGTTATATTGCATATTAGTTGTGTCACATTAAGCCAAGTATTGGTAAACTATCATCTTTTATACACTTTAATAGGCAAAAGTAGGAGTTCCCATCTTTCTAACATGAGAATGATTACTGGAGAATCTATTGCACTAGAAACTCAATTTGACCTAACGGTTGAATTGCTTCCTGGAGAGAAGTTGGGTTTGTGGAATCACCCGTAAAAATGGTCGTGTTTAGCCTTAATTGAGCACCGCTAGTAATAGTCTCATATTCATTCTCCAACTTGAAAATTTTGTTTTCCTATACTTGCCTAAAGTAAGTGTTAAAACATTGATAGTTTGCCTCGCCTTAGGAATACTAATCAAACAAGTAGTATATATGACTTTTCTTTTAAAACCACTTGCATTGCACTTACATGTGTTGATTACATGTTCTTGTTTGATACGATAAGTTGATTTGACATTATCTTAGTGTTTGATAACTAGTCGAATGTGTAAACCTTAGTACGGTTTTATCTTTATAATGCTTGTATTCTTGTTTCATGCTACTAAACGTTAAAACCTAAAACTTTATTTGCATGATACTTACTTTTGAATTAATTTTAGCATGATTAACATGTTACTTATGAAATCATAATATGTCATTTTGATACGTGATAATTCTGATATGATAAGTTTGTGTTTGAAAGCTATTAGTTGGCATTCATTATATCTATGTGTAGTACGATCCAAATGATACATGCTCCAAATTGTTATGTCTTAAACATGGCTTGCATGAATCTTTCATCTTATTTCTTTTGCTTCTTGTCACACTATTTGTTTGCTACATATGCACATATAATATGTCAAAATGCTTTTGGTATGACAAACTTTTAGAAGCCTTTTTATCTTACAAATTAATCACATAGATTGTTGTGTTAATTTACAAGCCAAGTATGCTTAAGCGTCTAAGTCTAATGACAAAACAATCTCAAAATGAAATGTCTTGAATAAAGTTGTATTCTTGCATAATATGATTGTCTTGATGCTATCTTGTATGGTGATTTCTTGTCTACTAAAGTGCAATGTGTTTTTGCTTATATAATATGTTATCATTTGATTTCTATCATGTTAACATCTTTTGTCACTAACAAATTTGTTTTGTAGGTTGATAACAAATTATTTGTTATCTCACTTGGTTCTAACTTTTATATGCTCATTTTTGCATAATCCCCTTTATTGCTATGTAGATTAGTACTATGCTTTATGGGACCCCTACACTTGCATATAGTTTAAAAGCATATAAAATTAAGTTCTAGAGGGTTGGCTTTGCATTTTTGTCTTTCAACCGACCTCTTTCCAAATCTCATTTTAGCTTCCGCTTTCCCAAAATCATCTACATCATTATTTAGTTATAACAATACTCTGATCCTCTTCACTTCCTATTAGGAAACCACATGCCTCATCATACGATCATCTCGCATTAATCAAGAAGAGGTACGTGACTTTAAGGATGAAGCTCATTGTATGCTAACCATCATCCAGAAAAACATTACTAAGCTCACCTCTTTCGTTAACCCGAATAAACTCCTAAACACTTTGTTATCATTCCTTATTTGATACATTGCACATTATGTTGCATGTCCACCAATTAAGGGGGAGAGAAATTCATTCACATAATTGTCTTTTGTCAAAATTTATGTCTCTTAGACTCTACAATACCAACACATAGGTAAACACCACTTAGCTAAAACCGGCTCGTGAAACCACAACTAGTTCAACCTTTTTCGCACCAATACCTCATCAAGTGAAAAACGCATCATGTGTTTTTACAAAACGTCTTCATCTCCACATATAGGATTTTCCTTAAACTAGCACCTTACAACTTCACTATCTAGAACACCATCATAAGATTTTATCCTTTTCTCACTTATCATGCATGTCCTTGTCAGTGCAAACGATATATTAATCAAAACAGCCATCTCCAACACGTTGGTCCATCCAACTCTCACTCATATGATGTCATTCTCATCCTCATATAGGTACTCATTATTAGTATTTTCCATATTGTCTTCACTTCTTTTCAAAGTGATAATCATACATGTCGGTCAAAACCATGCTAATACTACCTTTCCCATTGTCACCTAGAATAGGTCATTTTTATAATTCGTGTCAATCAATGAACGAATTTATCTTCATCACTTTTATATCTTTTGGTATCTTCATTATAATATTCTTAGATAGAACACATTATTGATTACTCTTGGGTTGAAGCATATGAGAACTTGCTCAAAACAATAGATTGTTAGCATCAATAAATCATTCAAATCATAATCCTTATGCATCATTGAAATGCAATGTCCATTCATTTTTTTTTCTCTTAGCTTTGGTCACTTGACATGACGAAAGGATTGCATGAATCCATATTTTTACATTTGCTATACATACGAGTTTCTAACTCCTTAATAGCTTCCTACCTAATCACCACCACCTTCCATCACCACTTTCACTAATCATCACCACCATGGATTAGCGAAAACTTAATTTTGTAAATCTCGAGTCATCTACCATCACCACATGATTCCTACAAGTAAACCGACACCAACACTAGCACCACTAGTGGCACACCCGGTGGGAGATTTCATATCTTCTTTCTAGGAACTATTATGTAGGTTTTTATCAAAATATATTCTCACTTTTCTTATGATTGTAATTAGGAGACTACACTTCATGAGATCTTTGATTATATCATTTATCACATATATACATCTTATTTTTCTTTGTGAAAAAAATGAAATATATTACACTAATGTTTTTCATTGTAGGTTCATCATCATATACACTCGTTTGTATATAATTTACTCATCTAAGGATGAAGTTTGCATCAATTATTTTTCTTATTTTAGGTGCTTCTTAACACCTTAGAACAAGGAGGAATGTCCTTTAAGCACTCATATTGCATCGTCTATACACTTGGTTGTATATGACATATTTGTCTAAAGACAAAGCTTCTATTATACTAATATTTATTTTGAAGGTTCATCTTGACGCCCTAGAGCAAGGGGAGCTTCCGTCAAGAATTTACTGAATGCATCTTATATACACTTTGTTGTATATCACTTACTCGTCTAATGACGAATATAGTTTTGCGCTAATATTTTTTTTGTAGGTTTTTAATCATACCCTGACGCCTCAAACAAGGGGGAGCAACCGTCAAGGGGGAGCATGCACGCATTTAGCATCATTCTCACTTTTCAACAAGCATTTGTGCTTCGATAAAAAGTGGAGAAAATAGGCTAACATTGCTATGCATTTTTCTTTTTCATATATTTCTCATAATTTTTGTTGCATAAAACTAACCTTGATGTAGGTTAAGCCTCTTTATTTGATCCATGGATCCGCTACCAAACAAGGAACGGATTGAAGTAGACGATTTAACTTCACTAGGGATGATGCAAGCTCGCCTTTTTGGGGAGAAATGAAGTTAAACTCCAAGGACACGCCCTTTTTGTTTCGACAAAAGGGGGAGAAGAGTGTAAACGGAGAAGGTAATGTAAAGGTAGTAAGGATACAAGTAACTTTTTACATTGTACTTTCTATTACGTTTACATATCTTTGTCATCATCAAAAAGGGGGAGATTGTTAGTGCAAATATTACGATATTTAATCTATACAGTCTCGTTTGTTTTGATTGATGACAAACATGTATCTTGTAATACATAACGTAAAATGTACAAGTTACTTGTAATCACACTTTGTCTCAACATACATTCAACACCTCTCGATGTCTCAAGTCCTCGTATGTTACAACACAGGTTCGTACATGTTTGTTATGTGGCATTATGATCAAACCCATTAACAAATCATTTAGAATGTTTAAAATACATTTAGAGTCACTAAGTATTTTAATAGGTTAACCATTCTATTTCGAACCTCATTTTACATTTTGCATTCACAAGTATTTCAAAAGGTAACTAGACATTTTATTAACTAGTTACATAATACATTTTACAAGTTTACCTTGATAAACCTTTTAATCTAAAAATGGAAATACATGTTACATCATGTCATGCATCATCTTTGAAATCCTTGGAAGATCACTTGAATATTTTGGTTAGATTGATACTCAATATATCAAATGTGATCTTAGTAAGATTTGGTAATATCTTGGAAAGATTTGAAGAAAGATTTTTTAGAATTTCTGTCAGGCACCCACGGCACCAAATTGCATAAAGGACGGAACCCTTTAAAGGGCTCCTTGGTCCGTGGACGCTCCTGTCCACTTTTGGCTATAAATAGAAGCCCATTGTTTTCCCATTTCTTCACCACTTCAAAGCACATCTTCTCCACCTTCTTGCATACATTTAGATCAATCATTAACAATGTAGTAACACACATTAAACACCCTAATGATCATGATCATAATGCTTCTAACATTCATCTTTGTTGTAAGCATACTCTTTGATCAACCAAGGAAATCTTGGAGATCTAGCCATCCCCACTCACCACAAGTTGAAGATCTATCACAAGAAGTTTAGGGAACTTGTGATCTTCATCATGAAGGCTTCCTATCAATGGAAGTTCATTTAGAAGTAGTTATTCATATCCATTAGACATTTGTGTCATGGATCATTAGTGTAAACATCATTGCATCATAACAACACTTTCACCAAACTAGATTAGATGGTTTATGTGTTTGTGCCATAAAACACAAGGTTTATTATGTTGGGCCATAAAACATATTGGGAGTGGTTGTACCCTTGTAAAAGAACTCGACATCTAGCTTAGTGTCGGAAATATTGTATAGGCGACGTTAGGTTGGTTCTACCTCGAACTAGAACCCGGTATTTAGCTTTGTACCGGAAAAAGTGTAAGCGACGATTGTAAGGTTTTCTCCGCCGAGAAGGGAGCTTGTTGATTTAGTGAAGTAACTCTCGAGTTGGGTACTCGGGGAGTGGAGTAGGGCGGAAAGGAGATCCGTGACCGAACCACTATAAATCCTCGTGTTCGGTTTGCACTTTCCTTTCTTTATCTCTTTACTTTTATACTTGCACTATACTATTGTTTGTGATATGGTTTGATGTTCATGATTGTGTGACAACTTTGTTTACCATGCTTTATATTAGTCACAAACAATAATTGGTACTTTCATATTATAACAAGCTTCATAAGCGATTTGATACTAAAGATCTAAAGTTTTTAAACGGTAACGTATTCACCCCCCCTCTACGTTTCCACAAGATCTTTACTTTTTCTATATTTGTTTAACTGATGTTTGTGATCATTGTACTGAATAAACTATCATGATTTTTCAGCATTTATAAGAATCAATATGTAACCGAATATGTACTTCTACTGTACTACTGTAGGACCCACTCGTTACGAAAGGGGAAAGTTTGGTTCCTCTGCTTGGCATTACAGGTGATTATTTAAACTTTCATGGTACTGTCATATAGTGTGCGTTCATATATGTAGACACTTTGATGATAATGTAATTATGTTTTCATGTTCTTCTGTTAATGATGCAGTACAAGAATGTAAGACCAGATTATCTGAAGAATATTTGGAAAGTCATCAACTGGAAGTATGCTAATGAAGTCTATGAGAAAGAATGCCCGTAAAAGGAAGAATATTTACTTTAAATCCACAAATGTTTGTCTTGTGGTTCTTTTGGAGCTAATGTTGATCAAAGTTGCTACAAATTCTACTCCTCGCAGAGATGTCCTGGACATTGCTGCCATCTTTCGATCCAAGACTGTTGATGTCCTTGAATTTCGCTTAGTCCTGCCCTAAAGCGTGTGCTGAAGTGAGTTGATTTTCTCCTTCATAAACATAGTATGCACATGCTTTAGATTCCCTATAATTAAATACTGATGCAGGCATATTTTCCGGTTATCAACACGTCAGAAGGTGTACCAGTAAAGGTCCGTGATGTAAAAGGGAAAGAATGGACATTTCAGTTCAGATTATGGCCTAATAATAAAACTAGGTTGGAACAAACCTTAACTAAAACTACAAAACTAGAACGTAACAATCTGTGACTAGTTGGAGCCACAAGGAACATCACATGAATTCATGCCTTAAGTTTGATGGCACACTTCCTTACCTTTTTATATGTCAATTGCCATTAGCATAATTGAAATAGTAATAAACCACTTTGATTATCTGTTGGTTAATTATATTACTATCTATGATATCTAAGTGTTGGTTAGTAATATTTATATTAGGACTTTAGGAGAAGTTCCTTTATAGTGGCCCCGAAAACACGAGCTCTGCTGTTGCAAATATTGATAACAAGCCAGTTGGGATTTTAACGTAAGTCTTGGTTATCTAACATTGTACCTTAATAAGGAAATACAAACAACACCATAACATGCTTATTCACTTATATTAGATCCAAGGATATCTTAATGACAGTGATAACACAGGATCTTCGTCCGGAATTGATCTTAGTGGAGAAGGTAATTACCTTATTTCTGTGATATATATTGTATGTTTCGTCTTGATATTTCCGAAACCTGATTTTTCGGCCATGAATCTTCAACCGTGTAGGTGATGACTCCAAATCCAGAATGTGCTACACTTGATACACCTATTCTTAATGCCCTTCAGAACATGCATGATGGAAAGTATTTACATCTTCCAGTGGTTGATAATGGTAAACATAAGACCACGTTGATTCACCCAGATACTCACTATACCGCTTAAGTGTTTAACATTCCTACCAATTTGTGTTGATTTATGTAATCCGTATGCATCTAAAACTAGCAAAACATTTGATGCAGAGGGAGCTGTTGTTGCCATTGTTGATGTACTCCATATAAGCTAGCAGTGGTACCCGATACCACTAGCAGTGGAAACGACAAGCTAGCAGTGGTACCCGATACCACTAGCAGTGGAAACGACAAGCTAGCAGTGGTACCCGACACCACTAGCAGTGGTTTCGAGAAGACTACCAGTGGAAACGAATTAAAACTAGCAGTGGGTTCCATGTTTGGTCGCGTAACATGGCGACAAGCACCCAATTTGAGTTATAAGATACCGACTGTTTATCGTTTTTTCTTCAGAAACAGACTTTGGGGCATCTTATGCAAGAAACAATGACGTAGAAAGCACCAGAGAACCAAGAGTGCATGGAACCTCAGCTCACCCAGGGACAGCTTGGAGATCATCATCATTTGGAGAACGATCACAATCAACCTCCCATGACTTGAGGGGGATCCCGACTGACATCAGGTCAAGAACTGACATGAGCCGGTCTCAGCCTCAAAATAATACGACTAATAAATGGCAGGTTGGTGAGGATCCTGTTATTAGAAGGCAACTATCTGGACCTTTAGACAGAGAGCAAGAACCAAGAATACTTTCACAGCCATCTCTTGAAGACATGGTTCTTTTTTACAAAGATCCACAAGGTGCCATTCAAGGTCCTTTTATTAATCATTATGTGTTCCAATCATTGTAGCCACGAATGCTCCAGGATGACAGTCTTCACCGACGAGTGACATGCCACTATCCATACCATCAACAAGATGTGACGGTAATCACACGCCGCCTTCTCTTTTTGATTTCAGTATAGGGACTTTATGCTTACTGAACTAACTTCATGGTACTTGGGATCGGGAAGACGCAGCAAATCATTGCTTCCTTTTTAATCTCTACGACTTTATATCTTTTTGTTTTTCACCTCTTTTTGACACACCGCTTGAAAAAAATTTGTGTACAAAAAGTTATAGACAGATCATAAAGTTGAGATGTAGTTGTTTGTGACCATATAGTAGCCCACTTTTTTGTATTGAGTAGCCAAGGTCGGATAAAAAGGTATGTGATCTACCCTTTTTTGTCGGTAGTAGTATTTTGTTGTAACTGATAATAGTATGCATTATTTGATTTTTGTTTATGATCTGATTAATGGGGTGTTTGGATGAGTTTACTTTACCAGCTTACAAACTGATTTGTCTTTGGTAAAGCTTATGCCCTTTTTTTTGGTTCATGAACTTATTAGGCTGAGCTCTTGAACCTGAATAAATACATAGGCTGAATTTGATAAGTTTTTCGTAACGGAACATATTCAAGCATCCGTAATTCAAACACCCCTTTTGACCCACTACCCAACCTGCACATCTGAGTTACAGAATCTTTGAATCAGACGAAATGAGGCAGTTTATAAAGTTCCGCCTTTTATTTCGTCAATCATTATTTTTGGATAAGGGCCTGTGCTTTTTATTGTTTGGGAGTCTTTCTTTAACTTTATCTTGGACTTACTTGCTTAATTGATATCTGATTATATTTATATGGCTCGCCTTATTTTCAAAGAAATAGCCAGCATGGGTGGCAGATGGCGGCACTTTATGACTTGATACATGTAGCATTTTAAATTAGCTTTAGGACACCATTTTGTTTGCTGGTGTTTGCAGCTGCAGGTATGTCAGCCGCGCTATGCAACTGTAATTCACCTGACCACATGCGTAATTATGCCATTGCCTTATTATCTGAGTTTTTCATTAGCTATATACAGTTGTAAATATGTTTACACCATTAATTTTTTCTGTACTACAGATCCAGATGGTTCCAAATCAGAGAGCGATAATACCAGTCATTGTTTTTTGCTCTGTGGGCCTTTGTCTGTACCAAGGAACTCGCGTGCTACCAACAATGACGTAGGCGACTCAGAATCTTCATAGAAAAACAATCACCAACATATAGGTAAATTTGCGTTATTAGTTTATCTATTGATTTATTTGTTTTCGTAACGGCAATCTGAAAGAACATGCTATGTACTAATCGATATCTTAAGCCTGCTTTGTTAGTCATTTAATACAACATGCTCGCCATTTTTTTTTACTATGCAATTTGTTGTATTACTTGGTAGAACAGATAGCAAGTACCACATATGTCATCTAATACAACATACTAATTATTAGGAAACCTTTGTTGCTCATTCAGATAACATGTTGCTTCTTAGGCGTAAAGTACGGAATAAAAGCTTGTGTCGGACAAGGAACTAGCAAAAAAGTTGTTGCTCTCGCGGAAAAAGAATGGAGAAACTACCTATGTCAAATTGATATATAGTTTGTCATCATGTCTTCTGCTAACAATATCAGTGACTTAATTAAAAAAATGTGACACATACATGTAGTGCTAACTGATATGGACATTCATTAACTCCTTTGTTTTTTATTATTTAAAATCTCTTAATATTTTTTTAGTTACTCTTTTTTACAATGACTTCTTGCAGATACGAATACAAAACTAAAACACGGCTTCACTTTCCGTACATATTGAGCTCAAGCCTGGATATTTTATGATCTTTGATCTGTGCTGAAAACAGTCAAGCTACCTCACACAAGCTAGCCACTTGTGAATGGCTAACCGTAAGAAGCTTAAAACTGCTTAAAACACAAATACAATGAAGTCCTGGAGAATACAATGAATTCCCGGGTCGTTTAGTCCCACGGAGACTCAATGGTGTGTAAACACTAATTCAGATGATAGAATGATCACTAAGGATAGTGATCAGTAAAGGTTTTGATGAGAAATTACACTACTGATTGATTGGAATGGAATGGAATACAGAATTGGAAAGCACAACAATCAGATAAAAGAAACGTAAAACGTACGTTTAAAAACTGCGTATACGTACAAAATAAAAAATGAAATCTAAGAAATAAAAGACCTAAAAATATGAAAATAACATTTTTGGAATCCTAAAAATAAAATAAAATTATTAGAAAAAGAAAATTATTTTTATAACTATTTAATTAATTATTATTAATTAAAAACTATTTTAACTATTTAAAAATAACCTAAAATAGAAGAAAATACAAATTAAAGCTAGAAAAATAGAATTATGATTCAGAAAAATCTAAAATATTATAAAACTAATTTTAAAACTAAAAATATATTTTTTTACACTTTTTATCTAATTATTACTAATTAATTATTATTTAAAATACACTTAATTACTAGAAAATATAAAATAAAACTGGAAAAATGAAATTTCAACTTTGAAAAATCTAAAATATGATAAAACTAATTTTAAAACTGAAAAGATATTTTTTATGCTTTTTAATTATTTATTACTAATTAATTACTATTTTTAACCATTTAAAATTGTAATAAATACTAAAAAGATTAGGAAAATTATGAAACTTTTTCTAAAAATACTATATGATGACAGAATACTAAGAAAAATATAAAAACAAGATTTGCTTATTAATAAGCTAGAAAGAAAAATCAAAAAGCTAAAACCTATTAAATAAATGCTATCACTGAATTTAAATTAATATTTTTCTGGATTTTCTTTTTGAAAACTACTAAACTACTTAAAATATGAAACTTTAACAAACACAAAAATTTTACAAACTTAAAATAAGCAGTTTGAGAGCTTATTATCCCAACAGTGGGCTAAATGAGCTTATCTGATGTAAATAAGCTCAAACAAGCTTGCAAACTGAAACAAAAGCTCAAATAAGATGCAAACAAGCTAGATGAACTGAAATGAAGCTAAAAAGATCAATTACAAACACTGATAAGCTACTAAACAGACAATAAGCACTTATGCTAAACACAGAAATGGGACAAGGATTAGGCTTATTGCAGCCCTACCAAACAAGCTTCAAAATGAAAAACCAAGCTTGAAACCTCTAGATGGCTAGGTCAGCTATCCAAAGAACCAAAGATCACAAGATTTGAGCAACTAATAAGCTCTATGTGAGCTTATCAATTTGGACCACCCAACTGTGCACAGGGCACCCTTTTCAGACAGGTACCCAAAAGAAACTAGCAAATAAGCACTAAATAAGCTGATTAAGAATGAACTAGCATTTTTCTAATTTTTTTTAGCAACCAAACTTTGATAATCCAAAAGCTTATATCCTGAATCTCAATATTAAACACACAGTGAAATCCTAAAGTTTATTCAAAAACGACCAAATGACAATTTTGACTTTTTAAGAAAAACTAAAAGTTGACTAAAATGAAATTTAAACTGATCCTAAGCACTGATTATGTTGTTACAAGGTGAACTAAGACTGATTTGAGTAATTTTAACAACTTGTAATCACAAAATCATGATCATGATTTATTAAAATCCAACAGTGAGCACAAAAGATTAGATCAAAGATTATTTTGACTTTTCAATAACAAGGACTGGTTTTTATGACTGATATGAGTTATTAGGTGTGTATGTAATACAGAACTAGCACAAATAAACAACACAAACAAGTTCTGCTATGGTTTTAACAGGCAAATCCAAACACCCTTTTATGACTGTTTTAGTGATTTTTTCAAAACAAATCACAGATTTAAACCATGAAACTGATTGCAGACTTTATATAATCACTAAATAAGACTAGATAGACATGAACCAACAGTGACAACAACATAAAACTAAGAACTTAGACTTAAGCTATTTTAACTGTTAAAATGAAATTTTTATAAACTACAAATTTAAAAGAACAACACACTGTTTTTAATGTTTAACTACACTTATCTAAAGCTAATGAACATAAAAACACAGAGATTCAAGCTACTAAATAACCAAAACAGTGAAATGTAAAAAATGAACAAAAGGCTTACAAATGGTTATCCAACTGAAATCACAGAACTAGGAACCAAGAACAATCCTAAAGGCTTACCACTAAGCCACTAACCCAAGGCCATCCAAAATTCACCCTGCTCCAGCTGTGAACACCATTTCCAATGGATTTTTTATTTTTCAACTATTTAATTTGTATTTTTGGTGATTTTCTGTTTTTGCTTCTAAACTGTTTTTTAAGGTTTCTAAAAGCTTGAATAAGCTTTCTAGGGAGCTTATGTGGCTTATTCAGTCCAAGTCAACATCTACAAACAACATTCGAATCATTTTGAATCTTTGAACATGGAAATTTTGCATAAACTGAAAATATACTTAAGACTTGAAATTTATGCTTGCAAAAGTTTAACAATACATTAAAAACTTGAAATACAAAGTTCAAAAGCTTAAAGATACACTGAAATTTAAAATTAAGCTAAAACGACTTAGAAAATTAAAGATTACACTAGATGATGATATACATTGCATCTCAACCTTCCTTTATAGACTTTTATGACTCTATGATGACCTCTGATTGAATCCCACCAAATTCCAGCCCTTGGATCTCTCTAATTCATCAAAACCGTCCACTTGTAGTTTTGGCGCCAAAATTCTTCATAGCAGGTTTTAGTATTAATTGGGTTGGTTTCAATCAATTAAGAGCCTTTGGGTGTTAGTGGAGGTGGAGGGGACAAGGTAAGGGGGGGGGGGGGTTGAAAAAGTTGAAATACCAGCTCTGGTATTGGGATTCAGTGTTTGTGAGGACGATGTACAGTAAACGGGGTATTTGGCGCGTTTGACTAATTTTGACCGGAGTATTAAAAACGTGGGAGGCCAAAATTGATCATGACTGGGGTCAAAATGGATGTGGACTGGGGCTCAAGGTTAAAGGTTCATGGTCCAAGGGTCATGTGGATTGGGCTTGGATAATATGTTGGGCCAGCTGATTGCATATTGGTTTTGGACTTGGTATTGGATCCGTTTGGTTAAGTATACACAAGGACTAGATTTGCAATTTATCCAAACTTGAGGGACTGATCATGACACTTTTCCAAACTTATCACAAGGACCAAACTTGACAAACTTTGATAGTACAAGGACCCTTTTTGCATAAAATTCCATTTTTAAAAGTCCAAGGACTAATTTTGCAATTTTTCAAAGTTTAAGGACCTTTCCTGCCATTTGACCAAAGAATCATTCAAGGACCAATTTTAACAACTTAAAATATTTCAGGGACCTTGAATGACAAAACTTCACATTTTTGAATTCCAGGGACTAGATTTGACAACTTTTAAAACTTGGGGGACTAAAACTGCCAATTTTGCAAACTTGAATCATTTTTCATCTGATTTTGATCTTTTTGCATTTAAAACACATAAAACACTGATTTGTGATATTTTGATCATTTTGATGTGTTTCTGAGTGTTTTCAGATGATTTTGCAGTTTAGATTGTACAAAAATGATGAGTATTTAGACACTCATCAATCCCCCACACTGAGATATTGCTAGTCCCTAGCAATGATTTAGAACTTTAATGGATTTTAAAAACTCTTTACCAAAAGCCATCACTTCTGGAGTAGCCAATTGTTTTGATTCAAGTAAGAACCTTGGTACAATGATAACCAAATGATTTTGAACAAATCATAAGCTGTAAACGGATTTGATTTGTCTTTACCAGAAGCCGTTTGCTCTGGACTAGCCAACTCTTAGATAAATTATCAGAATTATCTTTGGTGAGCTGAATACCAATTATGGATTTTCCACTGCCTTTACCACAAGCCATAAACTTGCGGGCTAGCCAACTCTTCACTTTTTAGGATATGGTGAGTTGAATACCATACAATTTTGGGCAAATTGCAAGCCGTAAACGGATTTGAGAAATCTTTACCAAGAGTCGTTTGCTCCTGGATTAGCCAATCCTTTTGTCTATTAGACATGGCGGACTGATAACCAAGCTGAGTAAATGAAAAACACTTACTCCAAAAAAATTTTGGCCAAAAACGGGGGAATTGGGTGGATAATATATGATAAAATTCGTGAGAATTCCCCCCCCCACACTTAGAAATGAATATTGCCCTCAATATTCAAAGTACCGGCGGTTATGCCGAAACAAAAAACGTAAAAGGGAAATACTACGGCCATTATTTGAAAGAGAATTTTTTTTTTTTTTTTTTTTTTAGAAAATATTTTATATACAACAGCGTGGGGAAACTCCCCCACACTAGGGTGGTAGAAAGGGGGTAAGAAGACAGAAATATGGGTGAAAACCCATATGGTGTGTGCTACTATTTTTGATTCCCGAGTCACTAGCTTGACTCGATCCCCGCATTCATTGGTTCATGGGGAATGTTTGTAAATCCGGGACAACCACAGGGGGAATGTCCTCTCCAAAGTAATGCTTCACTCGATGACCATTCACTTTAAAATTTGGACCATCGGGTTGAGATAACTCAATGGTGCCATAAGGATAAACCTTAGCGATAGTAAATGGACCAGACCAGCGGGACTTGAGCTTTCCCGAGAAAATCTTCAATCTTGAATTGAAAAGAAGGACTCGATCACCAACGTTGAAAACGCGGTTCTTGATTTTAGAGTCATGAATCTTCTTTGTCTTTTGCTTGTAGATCAAAGAGTTCTCGTAAGCTTGATCACGAAGTTCATTTAATTCATTCATTTGAACTTTTCTATGATCACCAGCTGTCTGAATATCGAAATTGGCATGTTTTAAGGCCCAATATGCCTTGTGCTCTAACTCAATCGGAAGATGACATGCCTTTCCGTACACTAGCTTGTATGGAGTACACCCGATGGGTGTTTTGTAAGCTGTACGAAAGGCCCAGAGTGCGTCATCTAGCTTATCCGACCAAGATGCACGATTTTCGCCTACTGTCCTTTCAAGAATCCTTTTAATACCACGGTTGGAAACTTCCACCTGCCCACTTGTTTGGGGGTGGTATGCAGTAGAGAGACGGTGGGTAACACCATACTTTTGCATGACACGATCAAATTGGTCATTGCAGAAATGTGTACCGCGATCACTGATTATTGCTCTCGGAGTTCCAAACCTGGCAAAAAGAGATTTTAAAAACTTCACAACAACTCGGGCATCATTGGTGGGTAAAGCTTTTGCTTCAACCCATTTTGACAGATAGTCAACAGCCACGAGTATGTACTTGTTACCTCGAGAAGATGGGAATGGCGCCAATAAAA
Source organism: Chrysanthemum seticuspe (assembly GCA_019973895.1). NCBI lineage: Eukaryota > Viridiplantae > Streptophyta > Magnoliopsida > Asterales > Asteraceae > Chrysanthemum > Chrysanthemum seticuspe. The sequence goes on along the minus strand of BPTQ01000005.1, from coordinate 142,332,538 downwards.
TCAATACCCCAGATGTCAAATATCTCACAAACCTGAATGGCATTTTGCGGCATTTCATTTCTTTGAGAGATATTTCCATGACGTTGACAAGCGTCACAGGCTTTGACAAATTCGTGGGCATCCTTATAGATTGTGGGCCAATAAAACCCGGAATCAAACACCTTTTTGGCGGTGTAGTTTGGACTATGATGGCCCCCGGTGGGTCCAGCATGGCAAGCTGTGAGAATGTCAATAGCTTCCTGTCCATAAACACACCGTCGGATGACTTGATCCGCACAGATTTTGAACAAGTAGGGGTCGTCCCAGAAATAATGTTTAACATCTTTGAAGAATTTGTTCTTCTGTTGGGTCGACATCCCTTTCACTATGAAGTTACCCGCATGGTAATTTGCGAAGTCAGCAAACCATGGGGTAAAAGAGTTTCCACGAAAAGAAACCGCATTGAGTCTCTCGAGAGGAAATGTTTCATTTATTTCCTTTTTCTCGAAAACATCTTGGTGAGGGTTTTCTAATCTGGACAGATGATCAGCAGCTAGATTCTCAGCTCCTTTTTTATCACGTATAATGATATCAAATTCTTGGAGGAGGAGAATCCAACGAAGCAATCTCGGCTTTGCATCTTGTTTTGCAAAGAGATATTTGAGAGCCGAGTGATCCGTATACACCACGCATTTGGTCAAGATTAAGTACAGCCGAAACTTCTCAAATGCATACACCACGGCTAATAGCTCTTTTTCTGTGGTGGTGTAATGAGTTTGAGCTTCAGTCATAGTTTTACTCGCGTAGTGGATAGGCTGAAAATGCTTGTTTCTGCGTTGCCCTAAGACTGCACCGATAGCAAAATCACTTGCATCGCACATGATCTCAAAGGGTAAATCCCAGTCGGGAGCAACGAGAATGGGTGCCTCAGTAAGCTTTTTCTTCAATGTTTCAAAAGCTTTGATGCACTCGGGTGAGAAGATAAAAGGAGCATCCTTTTCAAGAAGATGGGTCATAGGCCGGGCGATTTTAGAAAAATCTTGTATGAATCTACGATAGAAACCGGCATGACCTAAAAAACTCCTAATACCTTTGACGGTAGTAGGATGAGGTAATTTAGCAATAACATCGACTTTTGCTCTATCTACCTCAATCCCGTTCTTGGAATTCTTATGGCCAAGGACAATGCCTTCTTTGACCATAAAGTGACTTTTCTCCCAATTTAGACAAAGGTTGGTGTCTTCACACCTTTGAAGCATTTTTTCTAAATGGGAGAGACATGTTTGAAAAGAATCCCCAATGACCGAGAAGTCATCCATAAACACCTCCATTGTTTCCCCGATCATGTCGTGGAATATGGCCATCATACATCATTGGAATGTGCCAGGAGCATTACATAAGCCAAAAGGCATACGTTTGTAGGCAAAAGTTCCGTATGGGCAGGTGAATGTGGTCTTCTCTTGATCCTGTGGATCAATAGGGATCTGAAAGTAACCCGAGAAACCATCAAGGAAACAATAGTATTCGTTTCCTGCTAATCTCTCAAGCATTTGGTCCATGAAGGGTAGAGGAAAATGGTCTTTACGGGTAGCGTCATTTAACTTACGATAGTCAATACACACACGCCATCCCGTAACCAATCGAGTTGGAATTAACTCGTTATCTTCATTTGTGACAACAGTAATGCCACCCTTTTTAGGAACACAATGAATTGGGCTAACCCAAGGACTATCTGAGATCGGGTAAATCAATCCTGCATCAAGAAGTTTGATAACCTCCTGTTTGATAACATCATGGATTTTTGGATTTACTCTTCTCTGATGTTGAACTGCTGGTTTGAAGTTATCCTCCATTAAGATTTTGTGAGTACAAAACTCAGGGTTGATACCCTTAATGTCGGAGAGTTTCCAAGCAATTTCTTGCTTGTGTGACTTTGATGAGTGTCTAAATACTCATCATTTTTGTACAATATAAACTGCAAAATCATCTGAAAACACTCAGAAACACATCAAAATGATCAAAATATCACAAATCAGTGTTTTATGTGTTTTAAATACAAAAATATCAAAATCAGATGAAAAACGTATCAAATTTGCAAAATTGGCAGTTTTAGTCCCCCAAGTTTCCAAAATTGTCAAAAACAGTCCCTGAACACAAAATTTCAAAAGAAAAGTCACCAAAGGTCCTTTTAAATCATAATTTGTCAAATTTAGTCCTTTGGTGAAAAATATGAAAAGTTTGAGAAAATTACAAAAATGGTCCTTCAAGTTTGAAATTTGGCAGAAATGGCCCCTGGAAAATTGGAAAATGACAGAATTGGTCCCTGTACTTTTGAAGCTTGTCAGTATTAGTCCTTGGAATATCTTTGATGAGTTGGCAGCTATGGTCCCTCAATTTTTCAGAATTTCACATTTAGTCCTTGTGTTTTATAACTCTTTAAACCTATTTTGACCCTTACCCATGTTTTGGACCCCTGTCTTATGCATTTGTGAACCCCCCCCTTATATTATTACTCTGGTCAATGGCTAGTCAAACACCAAACACGCGCCATTTCCTCCTTCTTCACCACTTGCTTCTGATTCACCCCTGCACACTCAACATCTCAACCCCCCTCCTCACCATATCAATCTCCTTGTCCCCCCACCTCATCACAACTCCAAAAACCATTAAATGCCCCCCTCACCTTCCACTCAAACCCAACAGTTAAAAAAGACTTTTGGCGCCAAATTTGACAAATGGCAATTTTGATGACTTCAAGGGCTGAGATCAAGTGGGAACTATTCAGAGTACAAGTGGAAGGCTCTTGGATATAAAAGAAAGAAGAGAGAAGCAGTAAAGGGTGGTAGATTTTAGTTTTAATTTTTCTTAATGTCGTATTTCTTCCTCATGTTTTAATTTAGCTTAAAATATGTAATTTTGTGTTTTTATGATCCAAACTCAAGTTAATGTACTATTGTAATCTGTTTTTAAGGATCAAATTCAAGGGTTGTTTAAAATTCTCATAACTGTGCTTACTGTTGAAATTTTCAAATTCATGCTCCCATGTTTGAGCTTGCAATAACTTATTTTCTCACTTAAACAAGTTCCTTTAAGCTTGGTATAGTTTTTGATTGGCCTTGGAATCAGTTTCAAACAATTCTCAATCATAGTCAACAAAAGTCAATATTGGTGAATTTGGCAGTGGTGATGGATATTTGGTGATACAGAGGTTGGCATGGGTTGGATTTAGTATAAAATAGCAATATTGGGTTTGGTTCTAGCCTGCAATAGCTGGAACTCATGTGAGTGAGTCTCTTCTTTTTTAATTTTCAAACTAAATTTTGCATTTTGCTTATAAGTATATCTGTGGTCAATATTGTTTTCTATATATTTATATAGTTGTAATATGTTCATAAGAACTTAGTTTGATCCTTAAATCATGTTGGTTAAGCAGTTTGTCCATTTTTAGTTCACACAGTTGGATTAAAGGGGTGTTTGGTTTTGCTGCACAAACTGTGCTAGAGGATAGCTCAATGCTTAGTTCCTGTTGTCTCATGTTTGTGTAGTCCTTTGATGCTCATTTGAGACTTAACCTTGTGCCTGCTAAGTCCCATAGTCAAAATTCTATGTAATCTGTCTAATGGTCTTAACTGTTGGTTTTATGAAAATCAATTCACTTGTTTTGAGCTCAGAATTCATAGACCAAGATTTTAGTAACTTTATTTCAGTAATAAAAACCAATATCAGTCTTTAAATTGAGATTAAACTTCACCAAAGTCAAATTTCAGTTTTTCATCAAAAAGTCAAAGTGTGAAAAATGTGTTTTGGGCTCACATAGGAGGAATTTTCTTGAGCTCACCTTGGGATGTTATCAAATGAAATTTGGCATTTTAGAAACCTCTCCTGGTACCATTACTTATCTGCATTTTTTTGGATTTTAATGATTTTTCTACAAGCTTCAAACAAGCTCCTCTTTTTAGCCATAATTCCCCTGCTCCACTGTCACAGTTGGAACTGAGTTTTCCTCAGTTCTTGCAGCAGGTGTACAAAGCTTATTAGAGCTCCCCATAGCCTGATTTTTGGTACAAACACTCTTGGCCAGGTCTAGTGTTAGTCCCAGTTATTGGTTTTCTGTTTACAGCTTATTTAGGTGCTTGTTTTTAAGCTCAAACTAGGCACCCTCTTAACTGTTTTTAGCTTAAGGCTCAATTCATCAAATCATAGCAACTTGATGTTTCAGTGATTAAGGCTTGTTGTTTCTTATTGCATATTAGTTCTTTTAGCTTTTCCAAGCTTCTGTCTAAGTTGGGTAGTCTTTGGAATCCATTTGCTTATTAAAGTGCTTATTTCTATAAGCACTTTCATATCAGTTTCTATTTCTGCCAAACAAGCCCATGTTTTTCCATTTTTCCTAGCTTCCTATTATCATTTTAGACTTTTCCTGAAATTTTCATATTTTTCTAAGTTCATTTGCTATTTTTCTTAATTTAATTTAGTTTTTAAGCACTTTTAATTAGCTTTAAATATAATTAATTAAGAAAAGGTTCTAAAAAATAATTTTTCATTTTTCTTAAGTTTAGATAAATGTAAAAAGCTTAAAAAGTATTTTTCCATATTTTTCTCCTTTTATTTGGTATTTTTAATAATTTAAATTAGTTTTAAATAGTTTTAAATTAATAATAAATACATAAAAAGTCTAAAAAATATATTTTCTGTTTTAAAATTAGTTTTATCATATTTTAGATTTTTCCAAGTTATAATTTCATTTTTCTAGGTTAATTTTGTATTTTCCTCTATTTTAGTGAATTTTAAATACTTAATAAATAGTTTTTAATTAATAATAATTACATAAATAGTTGTAAAAATAATTTTCTTTTTCTATAAATTTTCTCATATCATTAGGTTTGTAAAAATGTATTTCTCATATTTTTAGGGTTAATATTGAATAATTTTCACGTTTTATTTTGTACGTTTACGTTATTTTTATTTAAACGTAAGTTTTACGTTTTAGGTTTTAAACGTTCATCACTTTAAAAATAGTGATAGCGTTTATTTAATATCTTTTATCTTTTTAATTTTCTTAATTTGCATTTAAGTCGCTTTTATTTATAACCTTTTTCAGTAGTGTAATATTCAAATCTAATCCTTTCTGATCGCTATCATTAGTGGTCATTCTATCGTCTGATCATGTGTTTAACTCACCATTGAGTCTCCGTGGGACTTAACGACCCGGGGAATCCCCTGTATTCTCTGATCTTCATTGTATTTGTGTCTGAGCTGTTTCAAGTCTTTTTGACTTGACTGTTTTGCGCGAATCAAATTTTGGCGCCGCTGCCGGGGAGGCTTTAGCGTGTGTTTAGCCTTTTTCAGATCCATTCTTGTGCATACCCCATCTTTTGTAAAAAATTTTTTGTAAAGTTATCAGAAAATCTCCAAAAAGTTCATTAACACTTTTCCTAAAGTGTTATAAACGCCAAAAATAGTTTCATTCTTTGTTTTTATCATCTTGTTTTTCAAAAATCCAAAAATATCCATCCTTTATCCTCCAATCTGTTTAATTCTACATTTCTCTATCCTCAAACTTGTTTAATTCTCCATTCTCTCACCCTCTAATCTGTTTAATTCTTCATCTCTTATCCCTCTTATCCGTTTAATTCTCTATGTCATGGTATTTGACATGTTCCTGGTGTGGAGGTCCGTTTAACGGTGGAAATTGTCGGCGTTGTACCAATGTGAGTTTCGGAGACAAATTTGTCGGTAATCCCGATCCCATTTCAAATGAAACACCCGATTTTTCCTACCTACCTCCACAACCCCAATACGAATCCCACTCATGCGAGTTTTGTGGGAATGATTCTCATTACAGTTTTGATTGTCCACCACAGGTCCCGCTTGTCTATGAGCCGGAACCATGTTACAATCAGAACTTTGGTGAAAGTTATTTTCCCAATTATCTCTGTTGTGAGAATTGTGGGGGTCCTCATGAGACTTTTGAATGTCAGCCGATGAATCAAAATTTTCAAAATTCCAATTCTCTCGGTTTTGACAATTTTCAACCCCCGCAGTATTCCATCAGTCATCAGACTTCTGAGCCTTCACAGCATTTCAATGATTACGAGGAGTGTAATCTTCCTCAAAGTTCTGAAGAAATACGCATTCTAAAGAAACTACAAATGAAAAGAATGGTGTGTAAGCTTCAGCAGATGAATATCAGAATCAGATATGATGACGATGATGATGAGGATAGTATTCAAATGAGGGAATACTATGATTGTGACGAGGAGAGTGTTATTCCTTGGAAAGATATCATTTCTCAACTCCCTCAGTCTATTGCTATCACACCTATCTTACCTTTTATTGCTTCCAAAGACTCTCTCATAATGGGGGACGAGCCTCTTAGCACTATTCCAGAAATGGAATCGTCTAATGTTGAGAACCTTATCCCGATCCCAAGTGAGTCTGAGGGAATTCTTGACAAAGAGTGTGATGTGTTTTCTCCTCTTACAAATGATCTTGTTGAGACTTTCTCAGATTTTGACAGTGATTATAGTGATGCCGATTCTTTATATTCTAAAGACATAGAATTTATTGATGCATTACTTCCACATTCCGAGATCGTCAACTTAGAAGAGGATGTTGACCATGTTGTTTCCACAACAGTTAATACAACTATCACTAATCCCTTATTCGAATTCGGTTCTGAATTTACTCTAAATTCAGTTAATCCAATCTTTGATAGTGATGAGTCTGACACGGAGACTATAATGGACGAGGTGCATATTTATAGCCCACGAAGTACCGCACATGTCCCACCTCCGTATATTCTTCATGAGGAGTTCGCCGGTGAACTCACTCATATCATATCTCCGCTGGAGTATGATTGCTCGGATGGCAAAAATCATGATCGGGGGGAGAGAATCTCAATTTGCATAGTTATGACAAATCTTCCCACCCTCCCCACCGAGATGCCTTCCAACCCAAAGAGCTCTACCAATAAAATCCAAATAAGTGCAACTGCACTTAATCCCGAGGAAGAAGATCTAATCATGATTGTTATTATGATTTTCTTTCTTTTCTTCACCTTCTCGGTGACTTCCTTTCTTCTTCACTCCTTTGGGAGTGAGGACACTATCTTTGACCCCGGCATTTTCATGTACCATCTGTGAGCCGGGTCTGTCTCTGTTTCTCTATATATCATCGGTGTGGAACTTTCACGTGCTTCGAATGTTTATCCAAACATCTTGAATGAAAGTCCGATGGAGATTGTATCTTCCACTTGCTTCCCCATGAACAAATGAATGCGGGGTCGAGTCAAGCTAGCGACTCGGAAATCAAAAACAGTAGCACACACTATATGGGTTTTCACCCATATTTCTGTCTTCTTACCTCTTTCTACCACCCTAGTGTGGGGGGGTTGCCCACATGTTTAAAAAAAAAAAAAAAAAAAAAAAAAAAAAAAAAAAAAAAAAAAAAATTCTTTCTAAATAATGGCCGTAGTATTTCCCTTTTACGTTCTTTGTTTCCGCATAACCGCCGGTACTTTGAATATTGAGGGCAATATTCATTTCTAAGTGTGGGGGGGAATTCTCACGAATTTTATCATATAATTATCCCGATTCCCCCGTTTTTGGCCAAAAATTTTTTTTGGAGTAAGTGTTTTACACTTTCTCATTAGGTTATCAGTCCGCCTTGTCTGTAAGACAAAAGGATTGGCTAATCCAGGAGCAAACGGCTCTTGGTAAAGATATATCAAATCCGTTTATATGGCTTGCAATTTGCCCAAAATTGTATGGTTCTCAGCTCACCATATCCTTAAAAGTGAAGAGTTGGCTAGCCCGCAAGGTTATGGCTTGTGGTAAAGGCAGTGGAAAATCCATAATTGGTATTCAGCTCACCAAAGATAATTCTGATAATTTATCTAAGAGTTGGCTAGTCCAGAAGGGTACGGCTTCTGGTAAAGACACATCAAATCCGTTTACAGCTTGTGGTTTGCTCAAAATCACATGGTTATCAGTGTACCATGGTTCTTACTTGAACTGAAACATTTGGCTACTCCAGAAGTAATGGCTTTTGGTAAAGAGTTTAAAATCCATTATGTTTTCTCAAATCATTGCTAGGGACTAGCAATATCTTAGTGTGGGGGATTGATGAGTGTCTAAATACTCATCATTTTTATACCATTTAAACTGCAAAATCATCTGAAAACACTCAGAAACACATCAAAATGATAAAAATATCATAAATCAGTGTTTTATGTGTTTTAAATGCAAAAATAACAAAATCAGATGAAAAACATATCAAATTTGCAAAAATTGCAGTTTTAGTCCCCCAAGTTTCAAAAATTATCAAAAACAGTCCCTGAACACAAAATTTCAAAAGAAAAGTCACCAAAGGTCCTTTTAAATCATAATTTGTCAAATTAGTCCTTTGGTGAAAAATATGAAAAGTTTGAGAAAATTACAAAAAATGGTCCTTCAAGTTTGAAATTTGGCAGAAATGGCCCCTGGAAAATTGGAAAATGACAGAATTGGTCCCTGTACTTTTGAAGCTTGTCAGTATTAGTCCTTGGAATATCTTTGATGAGTTGGCAGCTATGGTCCCTCAATTTTCAGAATGTCACATAGTTAGTCAGTATTAGTCCTTGGAATATCTTTGATGAGTTGGCAGCTATGGTCCCTCAATTTTCAGAATTTCACATTTAGTCCTTGTGTTTTATAACTCTTTAAACCTATTTTGACCCTTACCCATGTTTTGGACCCCTGTCTTATGCATTTGTGAACCCCCCCCTTATATTATTACTCTGGTCAATGGCTAGTCAAACACCAAACACGCGCCATTTCCTCCTTCTTCACCACTTGCTTCTGATTCACCCCTGCACACTCAACATCTCAACCCCCCTCCTCACCATATCAATCTCCTTGTCCCCCCACCTCATCACAACTCCAAAAACCATTAAATGCCCCCCTCACCTTCCACTCAAACCCAACAGTTAAAAAAAAGACTTTTGGCGCCAAATTTGACAAATGGCAATTTTGATGACTTCAAGGGCTGAGATCAAGTGGGAACTATTGAGAGTACAAGTGGAAGGCTCTTGGATATAAAAGAAAGAAGAGAGAAGCAGTAAAGGGTGGTAGATTTTAGTTTTAATTTTTCTGAATGTCGTATTTCTTCCTCATGTTTTAATTTAGCTTAAAATATGTAATTTTGTGTTTTTATGATCCAAACTCAAGTTAATGTACTATTGTAATCTGTTTTTAAGGATCAAATTCAAGGGTTGTTTAAAATTCTCATAACTGTGCTTACTGTTGAAATTTTCAAATTCATGCTCCCATGTTTGAGCTTGCAATAACTTATTTTCTCACTTAAACAAGTTCCTTTAAGCTTGGTATAGTTTTTGATTGGCCTTGGAATCAGTTTCATACAATTCTCAATCATAGTCAACAAAAGTCAATATTGGTGAATTTGGCAGTGGTGATGGATATTTGGTGATACAGAGGTTGGCATGGGTTGGATTTAGTATAAAATAGCAATATTGGGTTTGGTTCTAGCCTGCAATAGCTGGAACTCATGTGAGTGAGTCTCTTCTTTTTTAATTTTCAAACTAAATTTTGCATTTTGCTTATAAGTATATCTGTGGTCAATATTGTTTTCTATATATTTATATAGTTGTAATATGTTCATAAGAACTTAGTTTGATCCTTAAATCATGTTGGTTAAGCAGTTTGTCCATTTTTAGTTCACACAGTTGGATTAAAGGGGTGTTTGGTTTTGCTGCACAAACTGTGCTAGAGGATAGCTCAATGCTTAGTTCCTGTTGTCTCATGTTTGTGTAGTCCTTTGATGCTCATTTGAGACTTAACCTTGTGCCTGCTAAGTCCCATAGTCAAAATTCTATGTAATCTGTCTAATGGTCTTAACTGTTGGTTTTATGAAAATCAATTCACTTGTTTTGAGCTCAGAATTCATAGACCAAGATTTTAGTAACTTTATTTCAGTAATAAAAACCAATATCAGTCTTTAAATTGAGATTAAACTTCACCAAAGTCAAATTTCAGTTTTTCATCAAAAAGTCAAAGTGTGAAAAATGTGTTTTGGGCTCACATAGGAGGAATTTTCTTGAGCTCACCTTGGGATGTTATCAAATGAAATTTGGCATTTTAGAAACCTCTCCTGGTACCATTACTTATCTGCATTTTTGTGGATTTTAATGATTTTTCTACAAGCTTCAAACAAGCTCCTCTTTTTAGCCATAATTCCCCTGCTCCACTGTCACAGTTGGAACTGAGTTTTCCTCAGTTCTTGCAGCAGGTGTACAGAGCTTATTAGAGCTCCCCATAGCCTGATTTTTGGTACAAACACTCTTGGCCAGGTCTAGTGTTAGTCCCAGTTATTGGTTTTCTGTTTACAGCTTATTTAGGTGCTTGTTTTTAAGCTCAAACTAGGCACCCTCTTAACTGTTTTTAGCTTAAGGCTCAATTCATCAAATCATTGCAAACTGATAACCAGTGGTTAAGGATTGTTGAAACTTGGTCCATTTCAGTTCTTTTAGCTTATAGTAGCTTCTGTTTTGGGTTGGTGGCTTTTGGACTCCATTTGGCTTATTAAAGTGCTTATTTATAAGCACTTTGTTCCTCAGTTCCTTATTCTTGTACACAAGCCCATGTTTTTCCATTTTTCTTAGCTTTCTAATATTATTTTAAACTTTTCCTGAAATTTTCATATTTTTCTAAGGTGTTTAGCTATTTTTCTTTATTTAAATTAGTTTTTAATCACTTTTAAATAGCTTTTAATACAAAAAATTAAGAAAAAGTTCTAAAAAATAATTTTTCAATTTTAATAGTTTAAGATAAATGCAAAAAGCTTAAAAAGTATTTTTCCCTATTTTTCTCCTTTTATTTGGTATTTTTAATAATTTAAATTAGTTTTAAATAGTTTTAAATTAATAATAAATACATATAAAGTCTAAAAAATATATTTTCTGTTTTAAAATTAGTTTTATCATATTTTAGATTTTTCTAAGTCTTAATTTTATTTTTCTAATCTTATTTCATATTTTCTTTTATTTTAGAGTATTATTAAATAGTTTAAAATAGTTTTTAATTCATAATAATTACATAAATAGTTATAAAAATAATTTTCTTTTTCTATAAATTTTCTCATATCATTAGGTTTGTAAAAATGTATTTTTCATATTTTTAGGATTTATATTGTATAAGTTTCACGTTTTTATTTGTACGTTTACGTTATTTTAATTTAAACGTAAGTTTTTCGTTTTAAGTTTTAAACGTTCATCACTTTAAAAATAGTGATAGCGTTTATTTAATATCTTTTATCTTTTTAATTTTCTTAATTTGCATTTAAGTCGCTTTTATTTTATAACCTTTTTCAGTAGTGTAATTATCCATTCAAATCCTTTCTGATCGCTATCATTAGTGGTCATTCTATCGTCTGATCATGTGTTTAACACACCATTGAGTCTCCGTGGGACATAACGACCCGGGAATCCCCTGTATTCTCTGATCTTATTTGTATTTGTGTCTGAGCTGTTTTAAGTCTGTTTAGACTTGACTGTTCGGCGCAGATCATTGTTCTTAGTCCCCTAAGCCAAGTCATTAAGTACCGCTACATGCTAGATTCATAACAGTGAGTGCCCGGGCGCTA